>CAUJRU010000264.1:0-600000 GCA_963277665.1 Viscum album | reverse complement strand
CTAAGAACAAAATTTTTTTTCTTCAGAAAACTATTTTTAGGTGAATAATTTTTTTCTATTTTAATTAATTAAAATAAATATTAATTAGTAATTCATATATTTAATATGAATAGTTATAGAGTTAATATAAAATCACATATTACATTAAAAATTCATTTTCAAGAAAACCCACTTTTCATCGCACATTGTGGGATAATTATAAAATTATTTCCTTCCAATTATAGGAATTTAATTTAGTAAAATGTATTATATATTCGAAATAGTTTTAAATTATATTATTTAATAAGGATAACTTATTTTTTGGTCATAATGAATATAAAAAATATTAATAATTCTTCATGATAAGGCCTCTATTTATCATCTTAATTGTAATTGGATGAAAGTATTCATATTATTTTCACCTTAGGATGAAGATTTAATTTCTTATTATACACTTGTCCATAAAAATTACTTATATAATATTTAAGTAAAGAAAAAGACAAAATTATCACTCTCTTTCATTTATATTTATCTTATGTGTCCACATAGGGTCAAAAGAAATTTATGAATGAATATTAATGATTATTTTGAGAATAATGAAATTATATTCATGATAATAATTTTTTTTATAAATTAACTAATTTTCTTAAATTCTTTCACAACATTGATATAGTGTTTACTTGACTTATAAATAAAATAAAATAATTTATTTCGAAAATACCAAAAGTAATATAATTTGAGTGAGTTATTGTATTCCATTAAATTATTAGATTTATCTAACATGTTAATTATTTTTTAAAGTATTATATTTTAATTCCATTATTTTATTTTTGTTTTCAAAGTCAAATTAAAATAAATAGTTCTAAAAATGACATTAGTGATATTTTATAATAAATAATATTTTATTAAGTGACATAAAAATGCAAAAAAAACTAACTTCAAAGAATTTATTTTAGTATGGTTGAAAATATAAACCATGGTAAATTTATTTTATAATTATCCATATATAGTATTTATCTTCACCCCAAGGGTGAAGACATTATTATCAAGGTAATTGTCAAAAAGGGGTTAGCACGAGTTAAAAAAAAGCGATAAAAAAAATACCTAGTATAAAATGTTTCAAATTTTATTTTATTATATTATTTTAATCTATATTCATACTATATTAAATTTATATAATTTTGGATACTTTTTTAAATGAATGTTTTTTATATCTATTTAATATTTCAAAACATTCCTAAAGTGCTCCTCCCTTTAATTAGAAAATGGCACGCCCTCTCCTCTATACTTCACACTTAAAGAATTTTTTTCAGCCAATACCTTACCAAAAAATCATATTTAATTATATTAAAACATACATGGGATTTTTATATTATAAAACCATATTTTTAAGGAATTTGGTGTAATCCTAAAGAGGTTGTCTGAGTAAGAGGTATCATTCTTAACTGATCATTTTTTATTTCATCTTCCAACAGATTAAAATATTATTCAACCATGATGATATGATAAAATTAGTGTCTAATAGATAATTATATGTTATTATGTCAATTAAAATACATACATCCATATCCTCTTCCATCAAATGGTAAACGAAGCCATTATTCTTGTTTATGGCGGACTACCTCTTAGCGTACTGATGTAATTCATTTTTCATCATCACCCATCAAGAATATTTATGATGATGAATTTAATTTGTATATATTATATTAATAAAATATTTATAATTAAGGGAAAGTAATATATAATTTCTTTATTATCTTTCCATTCATTGAAAGATAATAACGTCGTTCACATATACATGTGGATTAACACCTCCATGAAGTGATGTGATATGATTTTCATTAGCACATCACATTTATGGAATATATTAGTGTATTTAGAGAAATAATATCATATTTATGATATAATTAGGATTATTTAAAGATAAAATAACACTTACTTTCTTTCTATCATGATCATTGAAAAATGGAAGTGTTACTCGTGCATATGTACAAGCTACAGTCTCCACGATTATAACATAGTTCATTTTTCGTAACCATATTTCATGGTTTGTTTTAATATTTTAATTGATGTATAAAAATTAGAATTATTTCATGATTATTATTTTTTATATGATGGAACACTTAACTACATTACTATAGTCAACCTACTAAAGTCATTTTTGACAATGAACTAAATATTGACAAAATTTCTGATGTGGACTTAATTAATTATGAAAATGAATATAAAAAGGTAAAAAATTGAATAAAAAGAATAATAAAACTGAAAAAGGTTATTAATAATTTAAGTATTTAACCTAATTTTATTATTCAGGAATATGAATGACAAATGCGATGAGTCATACCTGAGGTAAGGAATTTCATCTCAATTTTCCTTTATTGAGGAATATTTTATTATTATTCACCTGATTTATTTTATATTGTGTATATAATTACCCTTTTGCATTTAATATTTTTAATAATTAATAATTAATTGTATTTTATGTTTTCATTTTTATTATTTTATCCAATGATATTTGAATTAGAAGTTACCAATTGGTAAGGGGTTTCATTAATCAATTTCTTTTCATTGGGTTATATTACTTCCCCATTATCTTTGATATTATAAGATTACATTTGTAATGAATTTTGATTATTTTATATCAAATTTATATGTTTATATATTGATTTAAATGTGATAAATAAATATTTATTAATTTATTAATTCTCACTTCAATGGTATGGTCTTTATAAGCGATTTCGTCTTAATTTCCACTCTATTGAAACATTTTTTATATTATTCACAAATTTTATTTTATGAGTGGTAACTACTAACTATTTGATATTTTATATCATAAATATATTTATATTTGTGGTATTCAATGTTTCACTTGATGTTATTTCTTAAATTGGTGTTATGATCTAAAATTCACCAATGTGGTAAGAGATTATTTCACAATCTCACCATTATTTGGGATTATTTTCATTTAAGTATTAAATGAGGGAATTAATTGAAATTTCTATCCTCAAATTATAATATTTAATTATCTTATGGTTATTTACGAAAATTATACGTTTTCCTTTTATTTTTTTATCTTTATGTACCTAAAATACCGAAATTATATTTTAAAGGAAAATTGACTTGTTTTTCTACACAGTCAGGAATATTTTTCTTCAATATTCATATTTTCCTTAAATTCTGCAATTTTTTTATCAATATTATCTAATTATTTATTAAATACATTTTTATAAATGTTTTAAATTTTTAAACAATGGTTTAAAATGAATCTTTTAGTCATTTTTAGAATATGGTACTTTTTACCTTTTTTTTAACATGTGAAAGGAAAATTTTTCTTAACATACTCATTATGAATGAAATTTTCCCATAATCATGACTAATTATTTCATTAAAGCATGTTTTAAAATATTACAGAATTATTTTCAAATATTATTTTCAAATATTCTGAAAAAAATTTAGTTTTAAAAATCGAATTTCAAAATGAAAAAATTATTTTCTTCCAGAATGTATTAACGATATTTTATTTTATTTTTAGTCCTAAATAAAAAAAACCTTTTTTTATAATCCATTAGAGATTTTTTGTAATAATACAAAACTTATTCTTTCTATGGATGGTTTATAATTAGTTCGACTTGATAAATATTAACAATTCATATGCTTCTTTTTTAATATGAAGGTTTATGATGATTATGTAATTAAGTGTTTTTATTCCATTTCATATGATGAATGAAATATATATAGTAAGTTATGGGAGAGGAAAAATTGTAACAAAACAAGCATTTATAGTCATATTTATTAGTATTCATGAATTAAATAGTTATATTCATTATATTAAGTAAGTTTTAAAATGAATAATTTATTATATTGTTATTTATTTAAGACATTAATTTTTTAATTATAGAATTTTAATATGAAAAAAAATAATTCCATTTTAGAGTTCAACATGATGAAAATATCTTAGTACGATGTTTATAGAATTTTATGAAAAAGGTGAATTTTTTGTTGAATAGTAAAATAAAATATTTTTATAATATACGATATTTTTTTGTGACATCATGAAGACATAATTATGATATAAAATTTAATAAATTTACTTAATATATAATTTTTTTATAAGATTAATATTGTACATAAATAATTCTGAACATGTATGTTATAACTTACCAAAAGGGTCCTAGAGCCTGGACAACCTTCTCATACCAAAATTTATTGAAAATAAAAGACAAAGCATGAGAAAGAGACTAAATGGGGTGAAAAAGGGAAATGCCTCATCCAAAAAATAAAAATAAAATGAGGAGAAGCATTATCCCCATAATCAGGATCTTAAATATCATCAACATATTCTCATTCTGACTGTGAATTCTTCTGACTAAAGTGTACATAATACTTTTCTCTAAGTTTGATCTACTCCAAAGTAATCTCCTTATTATAAGACCTTGTATACCATCCCCGTCATCAGTCATGGTTTTTTGGATGAAAACCTGGTTTCTAGTTCTTAGTTTTTTCTAATCCCCTTCTAGTTATTCCCTCTCTGAATGATAAATGATCTCCATGAGAGGATTTTCTTTAGATGACCAATGAGGAGATTGCATATGTGAAGTAATTTTCATTTATGTGGAAGAATATGTCTCCATATTTCTCTTTAATTTTCTGGATACTGAAATTTCAATTCACTCATCTATTTCTCTCAACTGAACCCTTTCAAAATTAGGTTCACTATCATGCACAGTTTCATCAATTTTTTTCACACCCCATGATTTCTTCATGCACACAATCTTCCAGTAATTATTAACCCCAACTTACTTCTCAAAATCGTTATGCAACGACTATATTTCTATGAAATATGGGCCTTCATATAAAACAACATAGTTTGAAGTTTCTTTTTTCCACAAGGATTCATCCAAGCCCTGATATCTCTCCTCTATCTATCTTCCAATTGAGGTTTCAGTACTGCTTGGGAACACACGCATATCCACCACAACCATCCCATCACTGCCACCCCTATTACTATAATGGGGTGCGCAATCATGCTTCTCTTACTTCACCATTGGATCCTTTACTGCTCTAAAAATTACTTCCGACCTGATTTTTCAATCATCCAACTTATGTACATACTTTTTACATTTGGAACACTTCTAGCCCCTATGACACTTCGCTCTTGTATGCCCAATTGATATATAATCACATAAAAAATACAGCATGTATTCATATTCAATGCCTAGATAAAATATTATAATATCCACCAACCATATAGATAGTTTCAACTAAATTTTAACTGAGTTCATGTTCATGTAAGTTATAATTTATTTCATGATATTTATAAAAATTATTTTCAGTGCCGAAAGAGTGTCTGCACAACATTTAAAATGTAAAACTTGGTTACATTTAAATACTAATTGAGTGATAGAAATTTTTTGAAATAATTTTTTATTTATTATTATGAATAATTGATATTTTTTCCTATTATTTTCTAATTTCAGAAATATATTACATTAATATTATCCAAATTCATGTGTAATACTTGTGTAGAGAAAGAAAAGAAAAAATAACAAATTTAAGTGTTTTTTGACATGTATATGAGTGAATATATATAATGAACGAATCTAGAAATTTATTTTAAAATAAATAAATTTATTTTTATGATATTATTCTATTTTTAAGTTTTATGTGTGTAATAATTAACATTAATACCTATGCAAAACTGATGTAGTGCTTGTGAAAGAATAAGAAAAATAAATAAACAGTTTTTAATTAAAATTATAAGAATTGTTAAATCACTCATATTTTAGATAAATATTTTTCTATAAGTATGTTTCAACCATTATCCCTTTTTAATTTGAATTCTGGACCATTTTGGATGAAAATGAATCACTTTAATGCCTTTATAATATTTCAATTTAAAAGTATGTCAGGTTTCCACATTCTAGTATTCAATGTGTATAATATATTAATGTTTGGGTTTCTAGTATTTTTTTTGAAAACAAATAGTTTATTGAAATATTAAAAATTTGTATTCTTTATGAAATTTTATTTTTAATTTTTAGGGAATAAATAAATACTTTAATGGCGTGAAAAAGTATGATGTTGTAATTATTTAATTAATAAATCAATCACATTAATGAAATAAAAAATAAAAAATAAATGTAAGTTGGGATTTTTATTCTGATTCATCTTTTCCCAAGATGAATATGATTTTTCTATTATATAAAAAAATTCATTTGTATTTGAAAATTGGTTTTGATGTGTATAATGTCTTAATAATAAACAGTATTTAGTTTTACAAAATTATATTTCCTGAATAAAATATTTTATTATATTATTTTAAAGAAAAAAAATATAATAATTATAAATTAGAAGATATTGTGTCAAAAATTTAATAACCTTTATATTTTAGGCCTTTTTTGAATTCTTAAACCCTAGAATATATTTGTAATATTTTAAAAATTTGATTAATTCCTAAGTTACCCCTCACTTCCAATATAAAATGGGGCTCCTTCCCTTACAAATTTCAGAACCTTAATCCTTATTTTTCAGCTAACCTCTTCCAAATTCCCTTATCCTCATCCCTTTCCACAATATAGTGATACTTTTGTCACAAAAAGACCACTTCCAAGAGCCTTGAGGAGGTTCTCAAGGAGGAATTTCAAGAGGTAAGATTACTCCTTCTATTTTAAATTCTTTTTCACCTCTACCTTATCATAACATACTACCCAATGTCTCATGAAACTATAATATCATAAATATAATAGAATTTAGTTTTGTTGATGATATATTCATAATAAATTATCTCATGTTATCTTTTTATTCTCAAATAATGAAATCTTCATCCATGATATGTTAATTCAGTATCTTTGTTGATGATGTGTTTTTGTTTCAATTTTACTGAAATACGGGAAATTTTAAATTCACATGTAATTATCTAAAAAGAACTATATATATGTTCTCAATTTTTTATTAATACATCATTTTGAAAAGAATGTCCATAATAAATAGAAATGTAAACTAAGAAAAGAACACACCCGAGCAGAAGATAATAGATTTGGAAGAATGATAGGGTATGACAATAGCCATTAAGGCCATCCTGTGATTGCATGGGAAGCCTAGATGAACATCCATGTGAAGGTGGAGAGCTAGCATCATGATTAAGACATTAGGGAGGGGCAGTTCCAAGTTGTTATATTCTGGACGATTTCCTCTAAGACATTTAGGTCTTGTAATGTCACAAAGCATAATGGCTATGTAAGGGTTTCCCTTATACCCTTAAGGGGGGATTGTCAAAAATGAATAAAAAACAAGGCCTTCAGTCCATTCGGGGGAAAAAACATGAAAAAATTTACATAACAAAATATTATTAATAAATGTGTAGAAATTGCTATAATAAGATCACGTACATTGTTATAAACATGAGTATAGTTATGTAATAATGTAATAACACCTTTCAAATCATTATACAGTAGTTTTGAAAACATTCTAAGGAATTTGAACTCGAGGTAGGGAACTATTTAACCAAAACATTCTTTTAAATTTTTTAATGATTTATTATTCTAAATAATTATATTTTATGTCCATGTATTCAAATTTATTTTTATGAATGTTTCTATATGGTTATTAGTCTTTTAATTTCTACTAAGTGTTTTGAAAAGGGATCTTTTTCATTTGTTATTTATGGGACTTTCGTTTTCAAATCCATTTAAATGTCTTTTTTGTGAAATTAAAAAAGATTGTTCTTTTATATACAACATGAGAAGTTTCTCGCCATTTCATGATTCTTTATTACTATAATGTTTCCTTTATAAGTTGTTATAGTTATTTTTAGAGATTATTATTTCATTTTTTTCACGTTTTTTATTTTTTAAAAGTGATTTTTACCATAAAATAGAATTTTTATATCTAAATGTGTTTTTTTTTCATGAGTTTAAATGAGTTATAAAAGGTTTTATTCATGACACGTTCCTTGTAAATTATTTATTATGGGTTGAGCCCATTAAATATCATTATATAATTGGTTGGTCCCCATTATAGCTCAAGATATGTTGGGTTGATCCCATTATAGCTTAAGATATAACCGATGAGCCCCATTATAGCTCTCGAATGCATTGGGTACATTGGAGAAGAATGTTATCCGAAAGGTTATTCCATTTATATGTGTGAATTTAATATTGATATGGTAATTATGTAATAGGGAAACTTCTAAAAATTTCTATGCATGGTTATGAGTTTTCAAGAAATGGGTTTTAATAGGTTTTCATGTTCCCACTAGATGAAAATTTTTCTTTCTTTATTTCCCTTAATCATCTTCTTGTGGTCATCCCTAGTTTGTAAAATGTTTTTCTCACGATTCCTTATATAATTAAAAGGATAGTTAAGGTTCTAGTGAAGGTGAATTTAATTAGTTATTTTCTAATTATTTTTGTAAACTATGATTTAATGTATGGTTTGTCTAATCCTCTAAAACCAAGACTGAAAAGGCCCTCTACTGTATAATGTTTTGTGTATTATTTTAGTTATATTTTATAAAAAAATACACAACATGTTTTACTACCAAATATGGAAATGATGGTTTAGGGATTTACACCACCACAGCCCATTGATGCATTTTTAGGTCTACTGAGACAAACTATTTTGTGTATCTAGCTGAGGCCTAACCCATTTATGTAAGGTTTATTGGTATGAGGCCTTGATGGTATGTTTATGATGTTTGACACTATAAATTACATCATTATGAGATTAGTTTTTTATTTCCATGTGATTATTTCAATATTTATGATATATGTGGATAATTTTCAAGATCTTGATATTATTTACATGACATTATTTGAACACCATTTATTCCTACCATATTATTCTTCATGATCAAGTTATTGATTAAATGAATTTTTTTTTTCAGTTATTCAATATTATATATTGATTATGCCTTATTTATTCATGATATATTTCACTTTACTCAACCCCTACCAAGCATCTGAGCTCACCCTATTTTTGTTTCATTTCCTAGGATATGAAGAAGTAATACTTTAATGAGTTAAATGATACAAAATAATGAATCTCACTATGTTTTTTATTTTATGATTTAAAATGAAATATGATATTCAAGTATTTATGTAGTTTAACAATAACACTAAGCTATTAAGCCTTTTGGAATGTGATTAATTGTATTTAGTTCCAAGGTAATAAAGTAACCACCAACTCTGTGCTACTAGGGTTGGGGTCTTTGTATCATTATCCCAAAAATGACTAAATCCACTTTGGAAATGGGTATAGACTCGAAGTTCAACATTTTCCCAAAGGGTTTACTAATTGGTGGTCAAAATAAATAATCAAAGGAGCTATATTAAATTTATTTAGGCTAAGAAGAATGGTTTCGGTCATATGAACAAAGTAAAAAAGTCTTCTATTAACTTAAATATCCTTCACCAAGTCCATGATGTACCTGAAGTTCAATTTAAACACTATCTAACCAATTAAACTCATGAATCTCATCATCATCACCTATTTCAAAGATTTCATTATAAATATTGGGATTAAAACTCATGTTCTTGAATGTTATGGTCATATTACCACTACTATTTAGATAGGTGAGATAATTGTTTTTAAGAAGGAATATACAAGTACGATAAGATTTTGTTCCCTAGGATCTATGTTTCAATGATTTTCAAGGCTAATAAAGTTTCATGGTTAAATGAAAACTTCAACTATTACTAGAACATGTTACACTAAATAATATATATTAATTAATTAATGAGATAAAAAAATTAATGTATCCATTAAATATGTAAATTCATTGATGATTTAGTTACCCAATATTCATGGTTTAATGAATTAATGTTTTATATACTACAATTTAATGGATATTAAATAATGACTTTGATTTGAATGATTCAATATGGGTTGGATCATTTAATATTTAGATAATTAAAGTTCTATGTTATCATATATAAAATTTTAAGTAAATCATTACTGCATTAATAAATTTATGGTGTATATGAGATAATCTTGAACAACTTAATAGAAATAGAGTGGTACAGATTTAATTTTATTTCACTTTTGATATTTGATAAAATTTACATTGTAGAATATGGGGTATAGATTCAATACTTATGGTAGGGACACACCATTATTATGTGTACTTTATTTTTCATGATATACCCATCATTTATATCATGGAACATTGTTTAATTAGGGCTATTCCTTAATATTATTTTTATTTCAATTATAATCAGTGCCAATAAGGTTCTATATATATGTTATGATTGTTTTTATTTCATTTAATTATTCCATCTTCTCCAAAAAAATATGTATTATTTTATTCAAAAAACATGATTCTTGTAACAAATTAATAAATTTATAGTAATTGAATCCAATGATATCATGTTCACCTATCATGCATATATAATCAAATATTGATATATATTATTTCAATACTTTTTGAATTTGATGAAAATCCTCAATAATATTTATTTTATTTTTTATTCAATTCATTATAAGAAAAATAATAATTAGTTTTTCAATATATAAATATTTTCTTGGATATTGTGTCACATATTGATGACTAACGGTCTTTGAAATTGGGTAAAAGTTTAAAATTTACTATTTCTAAATATTACTATATATGTGGTAAGCAGGGTCAAACCCATAGGGAAGGATGGTGGCCAAATTTATTTTCTACGAATCCCACTGTTGTCAGCAGTGGGAGTGGTTTTTATATTTTTTTTACTTATTTAACCTTTTATTTTTTTATGTTTTTATAAGGAAGTAAACTAATACCACATGTTTTAATAATTTTTTTTCTAAAATAATATGAAATAACAAAGAGATTGAAAATAGTAAGTAAAATAAATATAGAACGCTAATAAATGAACAATCAGAGTGAAACGCCTGGGGAAAAACTATATTCTATTGGTTTAAAGTATATCCTTTTCACTTAAAAGGTGTTGAAACTAGAACCACTATAAAGGAATGACTTACTTCTCTCTCCAAGAAATAATTCACTCTGGTTGAACAATCTCAGAGTTCTCCACTCTAAGAAAGGTTCAACTATAGTATTTTGATTTGAAAAGTACAACTAAATTGTCTCACCGTTAGTTCAGAAGTTTTCATTCTGAATTAAATGATTTAGAAAATATATCCACAATCATAATACCGAATGAATGTGGAGATTTAAAATTAAGTTCTAGTGGTATGATGCAGTTGAATGAATTCCGAATTGATCTCACAGATCAGTTCTGAATAAATTAAATTAATATGTTTAAAGGATGATAAAAGATAACCAGTAGAAGTATAAATGCCCGGAACTATTAGATTTATCCTAAAATTTTCTATATTATGTATCTTGAAATCATTAAATTAAAAAGAAAGAAAATTGAAAAATAACAGAGGAAGTGATCTCCCTCTCCAAGCCCGTATTTCTGCTGCTCCTAGTCCTCAGGTCTCCAAGAACGGTTCTACGAGAAGTGCTCCAAGGTTTTCCTAGATCTACTCTGTGAGGGAGTGTAGATATCTGAATGATTTGTCCCCGAATTTTCGAATGAGATTCCTTTCACTTAATTTCTGCTGCTACTCTTCTACTTACTCTACTGTCATCTCCTGCATGTCACTCCCAAAATCTACCGAATTAATCTTGTTCTTCAATATTTGACCACACACGTGCACGTTTTGGAATACCACACATCATTTTAGTTTTCCCCTTGTAACTAGCTTCTGATAAGTTATGTGAATGTACCAAGATATGATTTAGACACCTACATTTACCAGAAAAATAAAAAATAAAACAAAGAACGATTTAAAATGTAAAAATCATGGTGAAAACACTTAACTAAAAATAAGTATTAATAAAATTTTTAAATTAATTACTATTTAATAATTATTCATTATTGTTGCATAATATTTTTAGTTAATAATTAATATTTAATAATTTTTTATTTTATTTAGAACTATTATTAAATAATTTAATTAAAATTTTTATTATTAACTTTTTATTAATGCTATATAATATTATCTAAATAATACTAGAATTTATTATTTTATTATGTTATCTTTTTATTTATATTATAATTATTATTATTGTTAATTTTAATTAATATAATTAGTAAGTTTATTATAAATTTAAATATTAATGTAATTACTAATTAGTTTATTTTAATAATTAATTTTATTTATACATAATAATTGTTAAAATTCTAGTTATATAATTTTATTGAATTATTTTGTTATATATGTGTTATAATTATTATTTTAATTGAAATTTTTATTATTTTAGTTTAATTTATGATATTTTTTTAAAACTATTCCCTCCAACATCTTCTTCGGTGAAAGAGAGGGGGGGGGGGGGGTCGTCGATCCTTCCAAAAAGCCGACTCCTCCTCCTTCGGAACCAGCAGTAGCCGATAGTCTCTTTCAGTTCTCTAGAGACGGTGTGCCACACCAGGTCTCCTCCTTCCAGAATGGTAGTGCAGCTCGACCTCCCATATCAGTGGTTGTGTGTGTTTGCGGGTCCACGAGTGTCCACTTCGGGAGAATCAAGGGTTGCAGATATCAATAGATGAAAACATCCAGCTTTAGCAATGGAGAGGGTTTTTTAGATTTGGAAAGAAGGACCAGTTTTAGTGATGGGAGGATGAGTTTTTTTGTGGTATTTGGGTTGTATGGTGGTGATCTGTGGTGGAAGAAATGTTGTACACTGGAACTAAGCTGTGGCTCCAGTTTGGGTGAAACCGTGAGGAGGTGTTGTAGGTGGTTACATTGACTGTGAAGGGAAATTGTGTTGCGAGTTGAAACGGTTCTTATGAAGCAGTAGTAGATTGAAAAAGTGTCAATGCTTAATGTGGCACTATAAAGGGGATATGGTCGCAGGAGTAGAAATGGTGCCACCCATTTGAAATAGTGAGATAATGATGGATTGAAGCGGTGCCACCGTAAATACTGAAAACAGTGGCATAGTAAAATGACTTAATGGTTTCGCTGTAAAATTGAAATAATGTTAAATAAATTAAAATTTTAAATAAAAACCACACTAAATAATTAATTAAAGACCTGAATTATTTAAAACAATTCATAATTAAACTCACAAAAGTTAATTAATTAATTAAGCTAACAAAAAAATTCCAAAATATAAAACATAACATAAAAACGTACAGTTTAATTAAATGAAGATATTTTTATTAATAAATATTTAAAAGATAAAATGTTAAATTAATAACTAAGTTACTTAAATGCAAGTAAAATGAATAGTTAAGTAATTATTTAAATATAATATTATTAAATAAAAAATACTAAAACTACTAAAATAACTAAAAATTTATTAGACTAAAAATAAAGTAGAAATAAATTAATTATTTAAAATGATTAAATAAAAATAATTAATTATAAAAAATTATTAATTATTAAATTTATTTATAAAATTAACATATTTTAAATATTTAGATAAAAAAATCATTAATTAAATAATTAAAAATTAACTAAATATATATTAAAAAACTATATAAAAATATGGCCACATCACATATAAAAATAGAAAATATAATTTTTTTTCAATATTTATTTCATTGAAATTTGTAATCCATCCTTTATATATTTTTTCATAATTCACTTATAAATTTTTATGACAATAGACAATTCACGATGGTTTTGACTTAAATTCAAATATATATAAGTTGCAGCTCATGGATTTGGAAATATATTCAAATCTTATTGAATTTATTTTCAATATAAGTAATAATTTTTTTTTGGAATAATAGGTTTGAAATGATCTATTCATTGAATATATGTTGTATAAAATAATTTTTTTCTGACCTAAAAACCTTAAAATTATGTATTTTATAAAGATAAGGAATAATTAAACATATTTGTATAAATATAATTTTGTGATATATTTTATTTAATTATGAACCCACCTATAAATGATATAAATTTAAAAAATTTAGTATAAAATAATTCTTAAAATTATACAGTATAATTAACCATATTTCTATAGGTATAATTTTATGAAATATTTTTTTTTAAAATTACATACCCATCAATTGTAGAAAAAATTATATAAATTTTGTGTGTGATAATTTTAGTTATTATATTTGTATTAAGGTGCCATATTTGAGTAAATATAGTTTTGTAATATAAATTCCTTTAAATATAAAATCCCATAATCATGGGAATATATTTATAAAATTTTGTGTAAGAAAATAATGAGTATTATATATGATCTGGTTATATATAATTTTTTGACAAATTTTATGTAATTATGAACACAACTATCATAAGAAAAATTTACAAAAAAATTTGAGTATAATTTTTTTGTTATTATATATGGTTTTTTAGTAATATTTTTATATAAAAAATTCATCATATATATTTTTTTGTGTAATTACGAAGTCATATATCATGTGAATAATTATATTTTTTTTAATGATTAATATTTTAAATTTATTTACAATTATTGTTATTAATATTATTGTGATGTATATATATTTTATAAATTTATATAAATATCAAATACCCCATTGGTATTAGATTTTTTCTAACATAAAATTCACACATCATAATATTATAATTTATTTTTTATGAATTTGGATAATTATTATCTTAATAATTTATTTAGGATTTATAATTTTATATCAATATCAAATACCACATCCATATTATATTTTTTCTCACATAAAATCCATATATCAGAATATTATAATCTCTTTTATAATGAATTGATATAGTTGTTATTTTTATTACTACTACTATTACAACAACAACTGCTACTATTACAACTACTACAAAAACAACAACAACAACAACAACTACTACTAATACTACTACTACTACTACCACCACCACTACTACTACTACTACTATGTAATTTTTTTTAATTTAATATTAATATTAAAAACTCCATCAAAATTATATTTTTCTTAACATAAAATTCATATTTCACAATATTATTAATTGATTTATTATGAATTGAGATAATCAAAATAAATATTATATATTTATGTTTTATATTTTTTGTCAATATCAAAATACACTAACAATATAAGATTTTTCTTGAAATAAATTCATACATCATAATATTGTAATTTTAATTTTCACTATTCCCATTATTATTATTATTATTCATTATAATATATATATCAATATCAAATATCAATCATTTTTAGATTTTGTATTATATAAAATCAACACATCATAATATTGTAATTTATTTATTATGGCATGGGGTCCTTATTATTTTGTTGATGATGTATACATGTTTTTTAATTTATGTCGATATTAAATACTCAATTAATATTATATTTTCAGTGACATAAAATCCGTACATCATCACATTATAATTGTATGATTTGCGACCCTTATAAAGTATAATAATGAATAAAATTGTCAGAAAATACATATTATTTATGAATTTAGAATTATTTATTTTTACTGTATAAATATTTGACATATTAAATATTCTTTTGTGGATTAAATGAGGCCACATCATTATCTTATTCAGTAAATATATCAAATGAGACTAATTTTTTTGTAAAAAAATAAACCAAGGTTATTAATTTCTATTTAACGAGATTTATTTATATCGTTTGATTTGTTTCAAAACTAGTAAGAATGAATTTTTGTTTTATATATCATTGATATACTTATGGCCAATAATTATGTTAAACTGTCATTTAAGACAAAATTAATGATAAATTTTATATGAAATGACTTAGGGATGCTTTTATTTTTATTTTTTAGGAATCCAAATTCATTATAACAGGTCACAGGGCATTATTTTGTTGTTACAAAGTTGATATATTGAAAATATCCATAATTAGATTAGCATAATCTATATTTATACTTCTGTTGAATGATTTTTTCAAAGATACAAATAAGATGAAAATATATCACACATGTTTCCACTAAAGGAGATTTTATTTATGCTCATGTTTTTATTTTCCATTATAGATTTAATTTATAGTTGATTTTTTGAGGCTATACTTAACTAATCAAGAATTATGCTATCAAAAAGTTTTGAAAAAGGTATTTAGATATTTATGAGGCTCTGAAAAGTTTATCTTGACCTAAAATAAGTCTTATCAACATTAGGTTTTTGGTTATTTTGACTCTTATTTACTTAGGTTTCATGATGAATGAAAACCCACATCCAGATTTATTTTATGATGGAAGGAGGCAATATATCTTCTATGTGTTTCAAACAGAAACATATTTCTACCTCTACCACCAAAGAAGAGTATGATTCCTACTGAAAATCCATTTTCAGACTATGCATCTTAAACCTCTATTTAGGTTTTTTATTATGAAAAGTATATCAAGTCCACTTGTGGTGTATATAAACTATAATTATGTGGAAAATTTATCTCAAAATTAAATATATTTATTATTTTCGAAAACATTTTTATTAAAAATTATATATTTTTGGTTAGAAATTTCTAGTCTTAGACTCTAATTGATAATATTTTCACAGAGAATATTTTTTTAAAACTATTAGAGAAAGGATAAATGATTCAATTTTATTCAAAGTCATGTTATCCATATAGTTTTGGTTATATATTTTAATGCATTATGTTAGTGGGAATTTAGAAATCTATTGATGGACTTGTTATTTAATAGATATTTTTAGTAACAATATCAATATGAAATAAATATACCTTTTAATACGTTTTTTAATTCTTGGACCATTGCTAGAATTATATATTTAGTTTAAATAATTAATTAATTATTTATCCATTAATTTTTATTTGATTATTTTTATATTTGTGAGTAGTATCCCTAAGAGATATTATATCTTCAATGTTAATGTGTCATATTTTGGCATATAATGTGGTTTTTTAATTGAAACTCTTTTTTAATATATTAATTAATGTTTGAATAAAATAAAAGTGGGATAATATCAAATTAAATTACGGGTTTTCATTAATTAGTCAATTAGATAAAAATAATTTTAATGTATCAATTAAGAAAATAAATGTATTAATTCCATAGTTAGCCCACATTCCTGGTTTAATGTATCGATGTTTTTTATGACATATATTTATGGATCTTAGTTTCTTACTTTTATTCAAATAATATTGGGTGCATTGGATGATTTAATATTTTATAGAGAAAAGGTTGTTGTTCTCATCTATAAAAGACCATGTAAATCATTACTCCACTAATAATATTTTATGTATGTGAGATAATAATGAATAGATTAATAGAAATAGAATAGCACATCTTCTTTTTTATTTATCTTTTGAGTTTTTTTATCAACATGTCTTTGAAGAGGAATAAGTCTGGATGAAACACAATTGGAAAGTATATACCATTATTATGTACTAAATTTTTCATGACATATCATAATTTTATACCTTGTATAATTTTTTAATTATTGCTAATCCCTAATAATATTATCTTTTAGTACATTATTTAGGATACATAAAAGATCCTAGAAACTATGGTCGATGAGTTCGAGTGTGATAAAGGTGGGCTAGTGATCTTCTAAACACAAATAATAATACAAAACAAATGTAATAATGTTAAAAATCACTCTTAGATCACTTTGTTCCTTTCTAAAATTTTCCTCTCCTAGTTCCACATTGATGTAAGGATAACTGAGGCCTTTTAACTTAGGTTTAATGGTTACCTTGATGACGTTGATCACATTATTATCCAAAATACATAGTTTTTGTGAGAAATTTACATTTTAAAGTGCACATATCCTTATGGTATTTAGAGTATGAAGGTATTGTTTCGATCACAGCGAGAATGGGTATATTGATCTTAATATGGGAGAAGATCTCACTAAAATTTTTACTCAGATTATTTTTTTATTTTACTTTATTTATTTTAGGAAATATGGAAAGTTATTAGAGTGTTTGGTTATATATTGTTTCCATTATATTCACCTCATATTTCATATATTATAATGGTGGATCTTTAGTATGATCATTAGAGGCAGAAGACACAAATGGTTTATGAATGGCCGATTCAAGTTCCTCAATTACTTTTCCAATCCTTAAAATAGTCACAAATTTTAGTTTCTTAAGAGAGGGTTATGTGAAAATATATTCTCCACTTATGTTTATGGAATAGAAATCCAGAGTGATCATGATTTCCTCACCAGTTTTAATTATTTTTAATTATAATTTTAGAGATAAAACCTTTGAAATGTTTTTTTTGTTTTCTTACATGGTTTCCCAAGTGATGTGATAGGAATAGAATGAGAATGAGTTTTAGCTAGTTATTTAATCCTAGGTGGATATTTAGGATATTTTAATTGTGATATAGGATATCTTAACTGGTATTAGTGGGATTTAAACTCATTTTGGGTTGAATTGTTTTTATAGGATATGTATTCAGACTTTGTAGTTGATTGGGTTGTAGATTATCATTCCAATAGATCCTTAGATGGTCATTTTACCTTTTATTGAAAGATTTTTGGTACTGAGGATTTTTAATATTTATAACATTTACCTCTATAGATAGTCCTCCTATAATCACCTACTTGATTGAAGGAATTTTTAGAAAATTATTATTCCTATGGTCATATTTTTCACATATTGTAAAGACATTGTAAATATTTTGAAATTTTTGAATTTTACTAAGTTCAATCTTCTTGAACATTAAATATAGTTCTTCAAGTTCATCCCTAAGTATTTCATCATACCTATGATTTTCCATCCAACTATATTTAAAAGGATCCTCATAATAGGGAGATGTTCCATATGTTTGATTTTTTTCAGTAATACCTACCATATAATCATAAGCATCATTGGGGATTTTTTTATGGAGGTTTCATTACAAATAATGTCAATGAAATGTTTGTTTCTTATATCTAACCCTATATAGAAGTTAATAACATAACAGAATGGTTGATGTGTTAAAGATATATTATAATTTTATCAATAATTTATTAAGAGTAAAAAATGTTTTTTTGGTAATTTGAGAATATTTTCTTTGGAAGTTACATATTCAGAAGATGAACCAAGAATAATGAGAAAATTATTTTCGAAAAGATCTAGAAGTAAAAATATGGTTGAACAAGTGGATATATCTGAAATAAAATATTAAATTTTGAGTATATGTCTTGAGTCCATATCCATAAGTTAAAATCAAGATTAGATATCCTCAAATTTTTCAAAGGCAATGTATGTGCGACTCAACACTTATATAAAATGTGTCTAATTTGGAAAGTGAACGATGTTCCAAATGGTGATTAAGGAATTTAATACAAAATATACTACATCTATTATTCATTATAGAATACAACTTGTTTATTTGAGGAAAATTCTTGATTCATGTTGAGTTAAGAAGATGTAGTTTTGATGAGACTAAATATTATGTATCAGGATGTTGGAGGATTGTGAAGAAGAGATTAATGTTGAATCAAATGAGACTCGAAGTTGAGTCTATGTTAATGGGAAGTATATAATAGAAGAAAAACATAATAAGAATCATATTTTGATATGCTATTTCATAATTATATGTAAAGACTAGTGGATTCATTGTTATAGAAGACTAACTTTAAAAAATATAGAGTTATGGAAGAATAATATCTAGTTTGTCTAGAAGGAGGTATAAGAAGATAAAATCCCACTATATATAAGTTTCAATGATGAGGAAAATAGAGTTATCGAAGATCATAATCAACGAATATGAGGTGTGTGGATGTAGTAGGATATGCTGTAAGCCATAGTGTGGATGATTTTTGGAGCCACAAAATAAAACTCTAGATGCTTATGAGATACATCAAGAAAAATTCAAATATCCAAAGTCTATTTAAGAAGGGTCATAAATTTTTGGAAGGTCAACATGAAGAAAAGAACATAGAATAAGTTTAGTTATTTTTCAAAAAGATTACGCAGAGATTTGAAACAAATGAATTATTATTACATAAGTTAGGTAGAATCACTATTAATTTAAGAAATCACAGAATATAAGTTACATAAACCTAGTGATGTTAATGAATGGAAAATTGTGGTTTTTATAGAATCATGAAGGGCTATGTGATGAATTGGTTATAAATATAAATAAGGTATAATATCTTCATTAATGAAAGTGAAGAATAATGAGTGGAGATCTAACTAATACATTATTATATAAGGCCTATGTGAACATATTCCTTGGGTGAATATATCTAAACCAAAACAATTGTGTAAATATATTTTCATGAAAATAACTTGTGAGAAGTCATTTACATGAAAAATGATTATACAAAAGAAATTTTATTGAACAAAGAGTTATGTTTAGATTAGTCTTGTGTTGATTATACCAAACATACAAGTTCATGAAATTGAGATTCTAGAAAAGAAGTTATAAAAGATAAAAAAGTTTAGTATACCAGATAAAAAAGTTATATAATTAGAGATTTTTGATATAGAAGTTTCAAAAGATCATTATGTTGAGATATTAGAAGAATAAGTTCAAAAAAATGAGGATCTATATGGTGAAGTTCCATAAGTTATGTTTTTGAAAAAGTGGTAATTTTTATTAGTCTATAGGTTCATATCAAGGTTACTATTTGTTATTAAATCATCCGAAAGAAAAAGAAGGTCTTGCTCTTTCTATTTGGTGGTACTATTGAAAAATTATTGGAACATGTATAAAGAGTTTGGGTTGAGACATATGTGTTAGGAAACACTATTGGTTAATTGATGATACCTTCTATAAGAATCCGGATCTTCGTTTTAGGTATATCTTTCTTTTTCTGGAGTTTTTGAGACTTTTTGGAGGTTCTGGAAATTTTTGAAGTACACGTCGTGTACTTTTTGAGTACACGCCGTGTACTCCTTTTCTGCTCGAAACTGTGTGCTGGTCATGTCTGGACCACACACACGGTGTGTAGGGTTGACGTGGAGGCCGATTTTGGTGGAGTACAGAAAAACCCACTACACACCGTGTACTTTAAAAATACACGCCGTGTACTTTTCTATTTCTTACTAAACGGACCCGGGTCATGCCTAATCGCCATTAACATCTTATTCTAGGTCTGGTTCGTCCAAGAGTGACCCGTACAGCCGGATATACCCCGATATCCTACCTCTCCATCCGTTCTCCGATTCAAGCACGGTCGATTGCATTGGAAGTTCAGCGGTGAGTTCTCCCTTCTGCTTGAGCCTTGTTTTTCAATTCTTCTTCCTTATCAAGTTATCTAAGGTTGAACGTTTTGTGCGTTTCCTCAGATCTACGACATTTTAGGGAGAATTAGCTGTCGTGGTTCAAGTATATAGATATCATAGGATCGAGGTAGGTGGTTTGTGCCTTACCGTTCGAAGTCTCTGAGTTTTATGTGCGAATTTCCACTGATGCCCGTGAACGGGGTATTGCGTGTTTACCTTTTTCCCCTTGTTTTTTTCTTGCCTTGAATGTATGCTTATGTAGAGTTTATTTGACCATGTTAGAGGATAATTTGTTGTGCTTGGATGTTGTTTCCCTTGCTTTGTTCTGTTTACGACCTTTGGGTCTCTTTTTCCTTTGGCTGCTACACCTGTTTTCATGCCTCGCGGTTATAGGTTGAAGTGAAACTCATGAAATGCTTGTTTTCTTGTAGACTGTTTAGCTAAGTAGCTCTATATGTGTACTTTGGTTAGCCAAGTAGCTCTATAGGTGTACTTTGGCCTTATAGCATTATTATGCACTGACTGGCACAAGGTGAGGGAACATGGTGCTATAGACTATAAGGGAGAGACAGAGTGAGCTTCCCAGAGAGTCTTAGAAATTATAGACTACAGGGGATGGACCGAGTGAGATCCCAGAGAGTCTTGGATATTATAGACTATAGGAGGGTAGACCGAGTGAGCTTCCTCAGAGAGTCTTACCTTGTTTGAATCTCTTTAAAAACCTTCCCAGTCTATAGGAGGAATTGACTAAGTGAGCTTCCTCAGAGACACGGTGGTATTCCCGAGGCTATAGGACGAATTGACCAAGATAGCTTTCTCAGAGAGTCTCTAGACTTCGGGGATAAGAGGGTTAGACCGCGTGACCTTCCTCAAGAGATTACCTGACTAACCTAGAATATAAGGGGAATTGATCGAGTGAGCTTCCCCAGAGAGTCTCATAAATTCATATGACCAAGACAAAGGGGTTAGGCTGAGTGCACTTCCCAGAGGGTTGTGGTACTTCTTGGATAGGACCAGAGGGAATTGCTACGAGTACTTCCCAGAGGGTTTCTGGCTCGTCAGATGATTGTTTCACTACTGTTGATTGGTTGTGGATTGATTTATGCTTTGTATCATCCTGTTTTACTGCTTTCTGTTACTACCTATTTCTTTCTGTTGATTTTTACTTCTTATTGCACTTTTACCTGCCATATACTCACTAACTGTTAGGCACAAATCTTCGGGTGAATGATTACAGGGATTTTATCTCACACCCTGTTTGGGCCATGCTTTTGGGCCCAATCAAACTATGTTGTTGCAGGTGTAGACAAGGGAAAGCACCCTTCGACTTCTGGAACTTGATTGCATGGAGCTGGAAGCATGGGATAGAGTTTTGGCTCGCGATGCTGAGGAGCAGTTTACTTTTATTTTTTTGTACTTGTTTTGGTACTATAGTGTTTTCTAGCATTGTGAATTGTCTGGATGCTTTCTTATTTATGATTCATGCATCATTTCATATATACATATGTTCACCAGTTTGTTGATTTAGTCTTCCACTGTTATATTGTTTGTTATTACTGCTTCCTCTATTGCATGTTTATTTTTCTTCCGCTGTGTACTCTGCTAATGAGGGCATAGTTTCCGCACTATCACACCCAATCCCTCGCTTCTAGTCAGCAGCCTCTGGCATTTGGGGAAATGCACTTGAGGCCATGTGACGAACCGGGTACGGGGCGCCTCTGGGTGACTTCCGGAACAGGGATGTTACAAAGTGGTATCCGAGGAATTATTTTCTATTGCATTACTATTTGGAGTCTTTAGTCAGGGATATGATAGGTTCGGTATTTGGTAATAAGATGTGCCCTAGAGTAGCGAACCCGTGTACAGGGAAAAGCCATACTACCTTGTTTATTGCAGTTTTATGGTTTTGAGATTTTACGGTTGATACGATTTCACCTAGAGTGATTCAACTGCTTGGTACTATTAATGTTGTGATATTACGGTTCTATTTCTGTCGCAACCCGATGAGATGAGGGTTTTCCATCTCATGCATCATATAGGAACTTGTAGAAATCACATGCCATGCATTTCTTCCATGCCGTTTAGGATGCATTATAGATTTCATGCTGTTGTGATAGATGTTGTGTAGATTATGCATGTTGTTGTGATAGTTGCTTGATAGAATCTATACTGCTTGTCAAAGAATTTTTTGTATTGTACTTTGTTTAAATGAACACGAAATTTTGATTCTTGAGGTGTTATGGACCCTCTTGAATTGGAAATTGGTGGATCATGATCCTTTTTTCTCTTGTACATGACTGTAGGGGATTCCAAGCTTTGATTTGCAGGGAGTATGGGACCTCACAGATCGGAAATTGGCACCTCTTTGCCTTTTTTCTGTGTTTCTGGGCTTCTATGCGGTTTCTGAGCTACTACCTAGAAAAATCCAGAATACACGGTGTGTACTTTCGGGTTACACACCGTGTAGTTTTTAGGCCGTGTTTCTGACTGTGTGTGCAGGAACACAATATTATGAAAATAACGTCAGGAGAATGCCGTGTACAGTATGTACACGCCATGTAGTGTAGATCCAGGTACCCGGTTGTGTCACGAACAACACGGGCCGGTGTGACCTACTCTAAGACACTCCGTGTTATAAGGGAACACACTGTGTAGTTTGGTCCAGGTACTCGACCGTGTCACAAACAACACGGGCCGATGTGACCTTCTCTAAGACACGCCATGTCGCTTTTAGAACACGTCGTGTAGTCTTGCCCAGGTACCCGACCGCGTCACGAATAACATGGGACAATTTAACCTTCTTCTATACACGTTGTGTTTGTTCAGAACACTCCGTGTAAGGGCCAGCCGTGTAGACGGCCATGTAACTAACAACACGGGACTCCGAGTCAGTGTTTAGTACATGCTGTGTCCCTAGGGAACACACCGTGTAGTCTGAGGTCAGTTTGAACCATGTGAGTTAGCCGTGTGAAGAGACTAGGGTAGGGGAATAGTCTTTAAGTACACGCCGTGTATTAGGTCAACACTCTGTGTAGTTTGAGGTGTTACAGGACCTGTAGGGCAGGGGTACACGCCCATGTCAGTGGCTTAAGAAGACACCCCATGTAGTTTTTATACACGTCGTGTAGTCATGTTTTGTAAACTTGTGTGTTTTTATTCCCATGTTCTTTTTTGTACTATTGTGTTCTCTATCCTTGTTTTTATGATCTAAGGTATAATTTTGATCTTTAGGAGCTATGACTTCGAGACGTCCTCCGGTTGTACGTCTGTCGTCAGGCAGTGATTAGACGCAAGATATGGCTGATCAGGGACTTCCTGTCGATTCTCCAATCGAGCCAGCCTTGGCACCGGCTATCATACCCGTTACAGCCGCCGAGGCTCAGTTCAGGGGGGACTTCCTGAGGATGATGCATACCTTCCAAGGAGCTTCGCCTCCTGCCCATGGATGAGTTGACACAGGTTTTCTGGAGGTAGCATCCTTCTACTTTTTTAGGGGATGGAGGACCCCAGGATGCAGAGTCATGGATAGAGGCCACACTGACCATCTTTGAGCGCCTAGATATCCCTCCCGAAAAAGGGTAAAGATGGATAATTATATCCTCCGGGACACTGCCAGGAGGTGGTGGGAGGTGATCTCACGGTCAGGGCGTCAGTAGGATATGTCTTGGGACGAGTTTTGATGCACCTTCTATGACTACATCTATCCGGAGACCCTGAGGACCGATCAAGCCTGGGAGTTTATGAGTCTACAGTAGGGTACTCTTTCTGTTATGGAGTACTCATCTCATTTCACTGAGCTGTAGCATTTCACACTGATCCCAGAAGGTGATGAGTTGTTCCTTCCTAGGAAGTTCGAGGACAGTCTCAGGCAGGAGATCTGTTCCAAGGTGAATATCTTCCAGTTAACTTCAATATCCTCCATCGTCAACTAGGTGCTGATTACTGAGTTCAATATGAGAGATTATGGAGGAGTGAGCCAGGGCGGTTCGATATCCAGATCTGGTGTTCCTCCTACGGATAGTAGGAAGCATCGCATAGAGTCTTCTCGAGGAGATCAAGGTTCACAGAATGCATCTTCTGGCAGTCAGGTTGTATGCTACCAGTGCGGTCAGAGTGGGCATACTAGGCCTCAGTTTCAGAGGGATCTTATGGAGTGCCAATCTTGTGGCAAGATGGGCCATCTTCAGCATTTCTGTCACATCTTCTCACCTTCAGATGGTGGTAGGGGTTCTTCTATGACACCGCGTTCTGGAGATGCTTCACCAGTTTCCCACCAGTTAGGGAACTGGAGTACTTCCGGCCCTTCAGGCCTAGGTGGAGGTCACGACCGTGGTGGTCAGTCACCAGGTCATCAGCGACAACAGAGTGGATCAGCTCAGAGCGGTCAACCAGGGGCGCAGGGCCGTGGTGCATGCCAGTATTTCACCATGGAGAAGAACTTTCAGGAGAAATAACCCAGCCCTTCTATAGTTTGAGGTACGATATTAGTAGCCTCAGTTTTATCTTCATCTCTTTTTAATACTGGTGCTTCCCTATAGCTTTATCTCTGTTGTTGCCGTGGAGAGCCTTGGGCTCTATATCTTTTCTTCTGCCGACTTGTTGACTCTTGAAACAAATTTGGGAACGAGGAAATCTAGCGTACGTCTGTGCAGAGAGTGCCCTCTTGAGGTTGCGGGGTGTCTTTTCACATGGGACCTCTATGTCCTACAGATGATGGGCTATGACATCATTCTCGGGATGGACTGGTTAATTCCTTTCCCGGTAGTCTTCAATTTCTATCGTCATAGGGTGAGTTTCATATCACTAGAGGGCGGATCATTCCTTCATAGAGGCGAGTGGGATGTCTAGGCGGGTACATATGGACTATAGAATCATGGGCTAGGGAAAGTTACAACCCAGATTGCTAATCTTTATCTGGATGACCAGAGGACTTCACAGTTAGACTTTCCTCTAGTGGTGGATCGTTTCAGGGAAGTCTTCACAGAAGACTTTTTAGGTTTACCTCTGGAGTGTGAGGTAGACTTCTCGATTGAGCTCGTGCTAGGTTCAGAACCAGTTTCCATTCCTCCTTATAAGATGGTTACACCTGAGTTGCAGGAGCTCAAGAAGCAGTTGGTGGAATTTCCGGCAAAGGGTTTAATCCGGCCCAGTATTTATCCATGGGGTTTGCCTGTCCTGTTTGCGAAGAAGGCAGACGATACCCTTCGGATTTGTGTGGATTATCAGAAGCTGAACGAGTTGATGGTCAAGAAACGATATCCCTTACTGAGGATCGATGATCGCTTTGATCAGCTTCGAGGAGCCCTGGTGTTCCCAAAGATTGAATTGAGTTCTGGTTATCATCAGTTGTGCGTTAGACCATCAGATATATCTCTGACAGCTTTCAGGAGTAGGTATGGTCTTTATGATTATACAGTCATGCCATTCGGACTTACAAATGCGCCTGCAGTCTTCACGGCACGAATGAACCGGGTGTTCTATCCGTACTTGGACTCATTTGTAGTGGTCTTCGTGGACGATATGTTGGTGTACTCTAGCACTCAACACAACCATGCCACACATCTTGAGATCGTTCAGAGTACACTAATAGAGCATTGGCTGTATGCTAAACTCTCGAAGTGCCACTTTTGGATGGATCAAATTCACTTACTGGGTCATGTTATCTGAGAGAGAGGAGTGTCAGTAGACCTAGAGAAAGTGGGAGCTGTAGTTTCCTGGGAGAAGCCGAAGAACGTCTTTGAGGTGCGGAGTTTCCTAGGGCTGGCCAGATACTAAAGACACTTCATTCAGGACTTCTCATGCCTAGAAGCACCATTGACAGGTCTGACCAAGAAGGGGGCGACGTTCTTATGGTAAGATTCTTGTGAGTCCGTCATTCAGGAGCTGAAAGGGAGGTTGACGTCAGCACCGATACTAGTCTTTCCAGAGCCGGGCAAGGGCTACACTATTTACTGTGATGCTTCCAGTATCGGGCTAGGAGCTGTGCTCATGTAGGGATATAGAGTCGTTGCGTATGGGTCTCGACAGTTGAGGCCACACCAGAGGAATTACCCTATGCAAGATCTGGAGTTGGCCGATGTTGTTCATGCCTTACGCTATTGGAGACACTATCTTCTGGGAGAGCACTTTGTGGTTTTCACTGACCACAAGAGTCTCAAGTATATCTTCACTCAGTGCGATATGAATTTGAGACAGTGCAGGTGGGTCAAGTATCTTCAGTCATTTGACTTCGAGCTCGCATATACGCCGGGAAAGGGAAACACAGTGGCTAATTCTTTGAGTAGGAGAACTCAGATTCAGGTAGTTCAGGAGGCCAACAGTTAGTGGAAGCTTATGTCTATGTTCTCAGAGATGCATCTGTAGGTGAAAGACAGGTAGGGACATAACTTTCATTCATCTGTGGCTGTTACCTCTACACTTGTTGATCAGGTACGAATGAGGCAGCTATCAGATTCGGAGGCCTTAGTCCTGCAGGAGAGTGTGTCAGGAGGGGACCCTCTTCTTGGATGGACAATAGGCGAGGATGAGATCTTGCGTTTATACGGACGCGTATGGGTGGAAATAGACATACACGAGGAGATGATGCGGGATTTTCATTCCTCATTTTGGGCAGAACATCATGGAGTCACCAAGATGTATCAGGATCTTCATCGCCAGTACTGGTGGCTAGGTATAAGGAAGGATGTTGCTGGTTTTGTCATGAAATGTTCTACTTGCCAGTAGGTGAAAGCAGAGGATCAGCGACTAGCAGGGCTTTTACAGCAGTTATCCATTCCGAAGTGGAAGTGGAACGATGTTTCGATAGCCTTCGTGACCGGGTTACTGAGGTCACCTTGAGGAAGTGATGCTATTTGGGTCATCATCGACAGGCTTACGAAGGTAGAACACTTCTTACTGATCAAGGAAACCTTCAGTGTTGATGATCTGAGATGACTGTACATCCGAGAGATTGTACGTCTACATGGAGTTCCACACTCCATTCATTTAGACAGGGATGCACACTTTACCTCTCGGTTCTGACAGGGACTTCAGAAGGCCTTGGGACACATGTACTTTTAAGTACATCATACCATCCCCAGACTGATGGCCAGTCCGAGCGCACGATCCAGGTGCTTGAGGATATGCTTTGAGCTTGCATTCTATACATCAATGGTTCTTGGGAGAAGCATATACCTCTTATGGAGTTCACATACAACAACAGTTTTCAGGCGACCATTCAGATGGAACCATTCGAGGCTCTGTAGTATTGGCCATACCGATCACCCTTATGATGGATGGAGGCAGGAGAGGCATCTTTTCTAGGACCTCGTCTTGTTCAGGAGACCTCAGAGCAGATAGAGTTGATTCAGAAGAGGATGGCTACAACACAGTCTTGACAGAAGTCTTATGCTAATCAGCGGAGGCAACCTCTAGAGTTTGAGGTCAGAGATCACGTATTCCTGCGTGTCGCACCGAGGTTGGGACACAAGAGGATTCAGAGGCAGGGTAAGCTTTCACCGTGGTATGTCGTGCCATTTGAGGTGTTGGAGAGAGTTGGGCCGGTTTCCTATCGGTTGCAGCTACCTCAGAGGTATCGGTCTATTCATGACGTCTTCCACGTCTCTCAGCTCCGACGTTACTTTTCAGACCCATCTCATGTCTTTCACCCCGAGGAGGTTGAGCTTGAAGCGGATGCGTCGTTCGAAGAGAATCCTATCCAGATTGTCGATCGCAGTACGAAGGTTATTCGAGTCCGGTCTGTCCCTCTGGTATGAGTGCTATGGTAGCACGGGCGAGTACAAGATGAGACTTGGGGGAGGGAGGCTGAGGTTCGATTGCTGTGGCTAGAGCTGTTCGAGGTTTCTTCTTCTACGCCCATCTAGGGAAATTTGGGGACAAATTTCTTTAAGGGGGGAAGTTTGTAAGAACTAGGATCTTCGTTTCAGGTATGTCTTTCATTTTCTGGAGTTTTTGAGAATTTTGGGAGGTTCGGGAAATTTTTGAAGTACATGTCGTGTACTTTTTGAGTACACGCCGTGTACTCCTTTTCCGATCGAAACCGTGTGCTGGCCATGTCCGGACCACACACACAGTGTGTAGGGGTGACGTGGAGGCCGATTTTGGCGGAGTACGAAAAAACCCACTACACGCCATGTACTTTAAAAATAAACTCCATGTACTTTTCTTTTTTACTAAATGGACCGGGGTCGCACCTAATCGCTATAATCATCTTCTTATAGGTCTGGTTCGTCCGAGAGTGTCCCGTACGACCAGATCTTCCCCGAGATCCCGCCTCTCCGTCCGTTCTCCAATTCGAGCAAGATCGATTGCGTTGGAAGCGCAACAATGAGTTCTCCCTTCTGCTTGATCCTTGTTTTTCAATTCTTCCTCCTTATCAAGTCATCTAAGGTTGAACGTTTTGTAAGTTTCCTCATATCTACGACGTTCTAGGGAGAATTATCCATTGTGGTTCAAGTATATCGATCTCCTAGGATCGAGGTAGGTGGTTTGTGCCTTACCGTTAAAAGTCTCTGAGTTTTATGTGCGAATTTCCACCGATACCCGTGAATGGGGTATTGCGTGTTTACATTTTTTCCCTTGTTGTTTTCCTGCCTTGATTATATGCTTGTGTAGAGGTAATTTGACCATGTTAAGGGATAATTTGTTGTGCTTGGATTTTGTTTCAGTTTCTTTGTTCTGTTTATGACCTTTGGGTCTCATTTTCCTTTGGCTGCTACACCTATTTTCATGCCTCGCGGTTATAGGTTGAAGTGAAACTCATGACAAGCTTGTTTCCTTGTAGACTATTTAGCTAATTATCTCTATAGGTTTACTTTAGTTAGACAAGTAGCTCTATAGGTGTACTTTGTCCTTATAGAATTATTATGCACTGACTAGCACGAGGCTGATGGAACCTGGTGCTATAGACTATAAGGGATAGACCGAGTGAGCTTCCCAGAGAGTCTTAGTCCTTATAGACTACAATGGATGGACCTAGTGAGCTCCTAGAGAGTCTTGGATATTATAGACTATAGGAGGCTAGACCGAGTGAGCATCATTAGAGAGTCTTACCTTGTTTGAATCTCTTTAAGAACCTTCCCAGGCTAGAGGAGGAATTTATCGAGTGAGCTTCCTCAGAGAGTCTGTGGTATACCTGAGGCTATAGGAGGAATTGACCAAGATAGCTTCCTGAGAGAGTCTCTAGACCTTGGGGCTAAGAGGGTTAGACCGCGTGATCTTCCTTAAGAGAGTCCCTGACTACCCTAGACTATAAGGGGAATTGACAGAGTGAGCTTCCCCAGAGAGTCTTATAAATTCGTATGACCAAGCCAGAGGGGTTAGGCTGAGTGCACTGCCCAGAGGGTTGTGGTACTTGGATAGGACCAGAGGGGATGGCTGCGAGTACTTCCCAGAGGGTTTCCGTCTCATTAGCTATTTGTTTCACTGTTTTTGATTGGTTGTGGATTGATTTTTTCTATGTATCATCCTGTTTTACTGCTTACTATTACTGCCTATTGCTTTCTGTTGCTGCTTACTACTTATTTCACTTTTACCTTCCATATAATCACTAACTATTAGGCACAAATCTTCAGGTGAATATATACTGGGATTTTATCTCACACCCTGTTTGGGCCATGCTTTTGGGCCCAAGTAGACTATGTTTTTTTCAAGTGTATACAAGGGCAAGCGCCCTTCGACTTTTGGAACATGATTTCTTGGAGAAGGAGAGCAAGGGACCGAGTTTTGGCTCGCGATGCTGAGGAGATATTTTTTTTTATTTTTTTGTACTTGTTTTGGTACTGTAGTGTTTTCCAGCATTGAAACTTGTTTAGATGAATTCATAGTTATGAGTCATGCATCATTTCATATATACATATGTACTCTAGTTTGTTGATTTAGTCTTCTGCTGTTATATTGTTGGTTGTTACTGCTTCCGCTATTGCATGTTTATTTTTCTTCCACTGTGTACTCTTCCAATGAGGGCATAATTTCCCCACTATCACACCCAAGGCCATCGCTGCTAGTCGACAGCCTCTGGCATTTGGGGAAATGCGCTTGAGGCCATGTGACCAACTGGGTACGGGGTACCTCTCAGTGGCTTTCAGAACTGGGACGTTACACCTTCCAACACAACTTTTAATCATTATTGATATTAGTAGAAATTTTTTTTCTCAAACTTAAACTTGTGTGACATAATATTTTCAGGTGCTCCACTTTAGGATGAAAACCATGGGGGTGGGATTCAAAAAGTGGGAAATATCCTCACACTTTTTGAGCACTGGTGGATGGATATAGAACTTTTACCAAGTATCATATCCATAAAGAAGATTTGAATCACATTTAGGTAACTTTAAGGGGAATATTATTGGACCCAAGGCTGCATACCACTATCCTCAAGATTCCTGAAGTAGCCATAACCATCCTACAGCTTGAGGTGCACATGTTAGAATTATATGAGTCCCAAAAGGGTGAATGTGGAGTTTTATAGATTCTAGATAATAACTGTGTGACCGTTCCCCTATCTAGAGACCTTTCCCATGGTAATGAGGTATTATTCCATTTGGATGAAAACTATGATGGTGGGAAGCAACAAGTAGATAATATCTTAACACTTTTGAGAAATGGTGGACGAATGCAGGACCTATACATTGATCATTCCTTTGGATTGAAGTTTAATTTATTTTTAATTATCTTTATTTACAAGGATCATATCAATATAATAATTCAGAGGTAATGTGATGGGTTATAGATTGAGTATCCACCCATATTGAAGGATCTACCCATGTATTTTGGAAAAATATAATAGAGTTGTCTTCATGGTGATCGAACACAACATAAAACGATTGGAGAGATGAACGTCATGTGAAATATACATTTTAAAGGGTGGAGATCTATGTATATCAGTTAGAATAATTTTCAAGAAGTGAGAAATGAGTTGGATAATGATATTTTCTGAAAAATGTATTGAAGATTCTTCTAAAACCCTTAAAAAAAGTTAAAATTTCGTGAAGAAATAATTAATATTATGAATAATCCATCCAAGTGTTACTAGTATGATGGATTGTATTATTAGTTATAAAAATCAGTTAGATTATGGGTGAAATATTTTATCTTAAAGGATGAATTTGTGAAGGAAGGAACACTTTTATAAATATTTAATCTTTAGTATTGAATTTTCTGCCCCACCTTAGAAACAAGATGAAAGTGTTTTGAATTAGATTAATACTTCCAATAATTATTTCAAAACTATTATCAAGTGTTTTGTTGTGTTAGAGAAATGATGGAGTAGTTTTGTAGAATTACTATTCTTATTTTAATAAATTATGGACTTTATTGAGTTTCTTATGATAAATGGAAAATGGAAATATCATACATATATTATATGATCCATTTAATAAGATAGTTTCTTTATGCATATGACTTTTTTTTGAATCTCATAAGACTTCAAATACAACACATGAATTTGTGAGGAACATAAGAATTTAGTGTTTGGTGAATTGTTGATCATATATGAATTTTGAACCATGTTTATGACTTGTTACATGTATGTATTTATATATGAAGAAATTTATAAATTTTGAGCTGTGTGTATGAATTTTAGTTCATCCCATATAACTTTTTTATGGAATATGACTTCAATGTTCTTGAAATTTTTTAATTTGTAAGACTATAGGGAATGAAATAGTACTTTTATATCTATTAACATAAATTTGAATCCTGGATTATGATTTAGATAGCTTGTGTATAACTTTTCTGGTTCCTAATATTCCTTTTCTATCTACATATGACTTTATACATATATTTTTTTTGGGATTTATATAGACTGCATATAGAGTTTTCAACATTAAAATTATAAATCTGAAAAATAATAGGGATGAATCGAGAGATATTCAATAATGTTAAAAAAATAATTATTCTATGATTATCTATGATTAGACCTTGATATTAAAGAAGACCAAGTAGTTTATATTCTTGAGAAAAAAAAGAAATTAAATATATTTTCTAGAATAATGTAGATATTGTTGAGGTAATGATTGGGTGGTTCATCAGTGGTATAAAGAATTTTGATTCGATTTTATTGATATATATTTATGATATTTATTGAAGAATAAAAGGAAACAATAGGTAATTGAGATGGAAGGCTATGATTTTACTCAGAATTAAAATGAGGAAATTCTTTATTTCATTAAATGTACAAGTGAAAAAATAAATCTTCCAATTCAAGTATTGTTTCTCAAGGATTTAAATACCACAAAAAATCTCGTGATTCATCATATATGAGAAGATGAGAAGTGGGTTGAGTTTCATTCTAAAATATACAGACCAAAGATGATTTCTATATAGTTTTCATGGGAATACCTCAATCTAAAGATGATAATCTCTATACCATTTATTTTTAAACTATAATTTATATAGCTTATAAATATTATTAAAATTTGTATGTTATGTGGATGTATTTTTGATAATAATAACTCAATGATTTCTAGGAAAATAAAAGAAAATATTTTATTCGGTTGTGTTTTAAGTGAGAGATAAATAAAATAGAGGGTAGTTTTGAAAATTGTATAAGAAATCATGAAAATCATTCCCATAAGGAGTTAGTGAGAAGTGCATGTAAATTCTTTATGAACCCCAATTTGGGTACATTATTTTCATTATTTTGGGCCTATATCTAAATTGTATCCACTTATACCATTGATGAACATTAAAAATGAATAGTATTATGATTGGGGGATATAGACCCAACTTCTTTATGTATTTTTATTACCACTATATGTGTACAATTTTATTTATAAATTTGTTTATCTTACCATAATAATGTTGATAATTTTGAATCCACTATATTCATGATAATTACCTTATATTACATGTCCTATTAAAAGGTTATAGTATGTATTAGGATATAATTAGAACATAAAGTTACTAAGACATTAGACTTTAATATATTTCTTATAATCTTGACACATTATACTGATACGACACAAATGATGTATTATTTTTAGGTGCTGGGGGATTATAAGCCACGAGGTTTCTTTGCATGACTTTCACACATGGTGATCTCAAGTAGTTGAGGTCATGAAGACTGATATTATAATAGGAACACCATTCATTTTGAGTGACATTGGTAGTTTATATATACAAATATGTGTATTGGTCTCTTGATTTTTGATTCATACCAGTGTGTTCCATTTGATTACATACATTTATGAAAGAGAAAAACCATGGATTTTATTCCTTGGTGGGACTGAGTACATTTAGTGTGTCATTTTTGGTATGAAACTTATTGGATGATAAATATAGAATTTATCACTTCTAAAAGAAAGTGATATCTCAGGCCCCATTTATCAGGATGGTATTACCTTCACTAAATCCTTGTATATGGTAGAATATTGTAATCCTATATAGCAAGTTTAGTGAATAATAAAATAAGAAATCATAATGACACAAAGTGTGTGTCCTGCTTTATGAGATATCAAGAAACAAAGAGATTATATTATACGATGTGTGTCCATAGTATCTTTTAATTACTATAACTATACCCTACCTCCCTTGGGTACTGGATGAGATTCTAGAATCCACTACAAGTCTATGAGTAATACTCACTACTATTGAGATAAGGGTATAGAGGGTCACACACTTTTCATACTCAAAAGTTAGGGCCTATTCTTATGAATATGTGTTTAGGACATGGTGCCCCCACCATGGGGTTCGGGTGATGTATGAGTTTAAATTATCAAAAATAAATACATGAACTCGTTATTATTTTAGTATAGAATAATTGGAGTTGAATTTTTTTATTTAATGTATTTAATAGTATTAAAGTCAATACATGGGAATATATTTAATGAATGAATAGTATTATAATTTTAAATGGCCGTTTAATATTTTAGGGAATAAAAATTCATGTTAAGGTATCTATTTTATTATTTTGTATATTTATTATATTATAAGTATGTGATAAAAAACATAAATTAAATTTATAACACATTTAATGGGACATAATATGTGGTTTATGTAATATTCAGTGGGTAATATATATTCGGGGGGTTGTGGATCCATTTCTGAGTGTTTTTAACTAACTATTTAAGTAAGAAGATTCACTAATTCGAGGAAATATTAATCCACTAGAATTTTGAAACCACTCTCTCAAATGTACCACATCTTATAGAGAGAAGCATCTTGTTCCAAGAATCAAATAAATTTCACCATTGCAGACTGGGGGAATAACAAAGCAGCGATCACTAAGACAACGAAGGCATCATTGCTTCGATTTGTTAGCACCCAAATATTGATGATAATCACATCTATTGTATTTTTCAGCATATGTGGGTGATCTAGAGGGATCCAAAACTAGTTAATTTGAGGAATATATTTTGACGATGACCTGTATTAAACTATACATTCCAATCAAATGAGGCAATTGTTGGATGTATTTTGTGCTTAATTTTTTTTATATGGGATTGTTAGGAAGTATATCAAGGAAAGGATCAGAGGAGAAAATGTATTTATGTCATTCCAGAAAATAATTTTTTAAAACCCTAATATATCTAATTTCACTAAGTGTCCAGTACCAAAAATTGGTATCAAAGGGACCATGTGTCTGTTTAATTTTAGTAAAATTAAATTTTTATTAAATCAGTTAAGAGAGTATCATAACTTCCCCATTGAATTTAACTACATTTTGATCCAATATCTAATGACAAAGTTTTGACCATACAAAGTTTTAAATTGGATCGAAACCAATGTCTTTAGATTGTGTGACATATATCATGTGAATTAAAACTATAATGAGTTATTTTAATTCATATTTAATTCCCTTGTGATAAATTTATCAAAAATTTAATTTTATTACAAATTTATTTTGTGTGATGACTAATATTGATCATAGACCAAACAATGTATGTTTGGAATTTAATTTAATTATTTCAAATCATATCTTGTCTATAATAATTAATTAAATATGATGGTCATGACATCATCTTAATCTTTAAAAAAATGTATAAGGTCTTTCATGTACCCAATTAAAGTTATTTAATTTTATTTATAATTCTTGAGTTCAACTCGATTTCTTATGAGTGTATTTATATTACGATGAGGATGAAAGTAGAAGAAGACCATTTAATTATTTAGATAATTTATAAATGAGATGTAAATACATTGGATAGGGGTACAAGCTACGACATGAGTTAGACACAACTTAGGTATCCAACCCTTAGGGTCGTAGTTGATCCATTTACATTTAATGGATCAATTAATTACTAATTCTGAAGTTCATTCACACTATTTATTTATTTATGTATTAATGGTTTATTATTATTTTGTGAATGTTCATATTTATGTGATCACATAGAAAAATAAATGAGAATATATAGATAAAAGAAATTAAGAAAGGATGGAAATTTTCTATTTAATGAATTTTTAAGCTGTGAGAATGATAATATAGAATACACATATTAAATATAAAATTATTTCATCCATCTAGTAGTAATGAAATCCCTAAAATAAATATAAAGTCTTAATTCCCTCCATTTCTTGAATTTGAACAAAACCGAGTGTACGTGGTGGTCACTATCCCTAGTAAAGGGTGAATCCTATAACTTGAGATTTATTATAATAGTGATGATCAAATATAACTAACATTGGAAATAAATAAATATCCATAGATATCTTGTTTAATATTTTGAGGCAAAGTGTTGAGTAAATCAATGTTATTATCCCTAAAGGTTGGGATTTCTCTCAATAGTTAAATGATCTGTAAGCTAGTGCAGCTAGCCAGTCAGAAGCCTACTTTAAAGCACTATAAGTAGTGGTATAGTCATATCAGGGACTACGAGGGGAGGTTTCAAGGATCCTTTCCACTATAATAATCAAGCAACATGGTATTGCGAGTTTAGTGTTGAATAATACTTTGATTCAATAAAATAGTGGAAAATATTTAATGATTTAATTAATTGGAAATGTTTACTCAGTAATCATAATAACATAAAATTTTTAAAAGTTTATTTGTTTTAGATAAAATGGAAATCACTACAGCTAGTTCAATATCACTGTGATAAATACTATAAAAAGAGAATATCCTAACTGGCCATAACTATCAAGAGTGTTATAAGCAATTTCACATTGTAATACACAGAGAGAGGAAGATTTATATGCTATGATCCTCACATTCTTATGAGCCTCCTCAAAGAGTAAATGAGGCAGATAAATTAAAATATAAGAATCATATACATGATTCTATAGATGTACAATGTATCATGTTTTCAACAATGTCTAATGAACTACAGAAAACGAATGAGGATGAAGATTCCTACAAGATTCTATCTCATTTCCACACTTTATATCGGGACATAACTTTAAAAAAATTATATTATATATTATGTTCACTATATAAGTTCAATCTAGAGGAAGGTAACTAAGAAATGCCTTATTCTCTTAAGATGATTAGGTACATTGAGACACTGGAATCCCTTGAGTTAAAAATGTGCCAAGACTTGGTGATTGTTGTTATACTTTCTTATTTACCACATATCTTTTATAATTTTATTTTTAATTATAACAATAATAACATGAAAAATTATATCACAGACCAATTTTATTTATTTTTTGATTTTGATAAGGATACAAAGAATAAAAACTCTTCAGTACTTATGGTAAAAAAGTGGAGGAAGTTTATGTTTATGGTGTTAAAATCTAAACATAATACAAAGAAAACAATGTAATGAAATTCCAATAATCCAAAGCTATAGAGGGAGATAAATTAATTGGAGGAATTATACTTTTTATGTAGAAAGAAATTCCATTGGAAGAAAAATTTCATGTCTGGGAAGAATGATCTAGGAAATGATTCTACCATAGGTATATCTATAATTAAATTCAATATGACTTTATCTATAAGTTAGATATTGGATAAAAAATATGGTTAAAACAATTGTATTCATATATAGGAACCAAGTAGATTGTTAACTATTACAAAGGGAGAGGTGGATCTCTAGGATGAAAATGGTTTGAGACTAACAACTTTGGTAGTGGGAGATTATCATACAACATTCCTAGTGGTTTTTCTTGAATTAAATAATTATTATCATATACCTTCCATTAAAAAAATATAGTATCAGTTTTGATCTAAAAAAAAATAGTTTTTTATTTCAAATTTGGAAATAATTATATTATCTTTTATTAGTATAACATATGTTATGGTATATAACATCTTAACATTGTATTTTATATACATTAACATGAAAACCCTGTTATGATAGTAAATAAAAAATAGAGTGAAAACGACTCATATCCTACCAACCTATGGAAATTCATGATATGTATTGTAAAAAAACTAATTTAATAAAATTATATCAAATGTTGATTTTAGAATAAAACAATTTAAAATTCTTGGATGTATACCACACTTTTTTATAATAGAAAATGACCAAAACAACTTTCACTTTGAAATAAGTAAGGGCCATAGAAATACTGTAATTTATTCAAATTGATGTGCGTGCTCCATGTACAATATAGTAAAGGGGTGGTTTTTTATAATTCATAACTTTTACCAATTACTATATTTGGTATTTATATATCTACTTAATTTAGTTATAAGTTATATTCCTTTCATATGTTTAAATAATACCAACATGAATTAGAAAAACATGTTGGTAAGATTAAGGTACTCTTCCTAGACCGAGGAATAGAGTCTCTCAAAAAATATTTCATTGAATACATAAAGAAGTGTGGGATAGTATCCCGAATCACACCTACATATACACCTTAGTGGAATGGTGTTAGTGAAAATAGGAATAATACCTTACTTGAAATGGTCAGATGAAAAATGAGTCAAGAAACTCTTCCATTATCATTTTGGAATTGTGATCTATAAAAAGAGTATTATACAAATCACCATGTACAAAATAAGGAATATGATTAGATTCTATAAGAGTTATGGTTCGAAATAAAACCCAATTAGATTCAAATTAGTGTATGGGGTTTCAATTTGTTTTTCAAGACTATACCTAGTGAAAAACTATCTTCTTGAATCTTGATGTGAATTTTATAGGTTATCCTAAATAAACTAAAAGATATTACATATATAAACATTTATATAGAAACTTTATTGTAAAAATATATTCTAAATTTCTATAATGGAAAGATATTTCAAATGAAAATAGTTGGATAAATATTTACTTCAATAATGTCGATGCTCTAGGGAAAAAAGAGTTGGTATGGTAAAAAGCTCTACAAGAGATAGTGGGAGATGAATATGTTCCCAAGACATGAGTACTATGTATGTTTACTCGAGAGGTTGTAGAACTTGATCAATTTTATTTTATTATCACCAAATTAGGTGGAACAATAATCCTAGAGAATGATAAAACTCTAAACTATAAGGAAGATGTTAATGGAAAGGATGTAGTTAAATGTAAAGAAGGCATACATTCTAAGATATAGTCCATTTATGAAAATTAAATTTAGATTTTGGTATACCCTCCAATTAATGTAAAACACATTGGGATCAAATGTATATTAATGAAAATTATATAAATATATGTTAAATTAAATACCTACAAATAATGAATGGCGTAAAATGGTTTTAGAAAATGTCAATGAATAGAAAAATATAAAATATTATAGCCAGTTATGATACTGAAATAAAATATAATATTACTTGTAATATAAACTGTCCATGATTATGAAATTAGGGAAATTCATCTAAAAATTGATTTTTTTAAATTGTATGTTTGTGGAATACATCTATATGACTCGACTTGAAGGGTTCATTATGTCAAAAAGTGATAGTAGAGTATACAAGAAGTAGAGATCTATTTATAGATTGAAGAAATATTCACTATCATGGAATGTTTATTTTGATAGGGATATAAGAGTATTTTATTTCATTAATAATGAAATTGATCCTTATGTCTATAATAACATTAGTGTAAATTCTATCATTTTAATAGAATTATATGTTGATGATATATTAATTATGTTAAATGATGTGCATGCTTTACAATTTTTTAAGAATTGATTGAATGAATTCTTTTCTATGAAAGACTTCGGTGATGTAGAATACATTCTTGTGATTAAGATATTTCAGGATAGATATCAATGGTTTCTAGGGGTAATTCAAGTACATATATTAACAAGGTACTCAAAAGGAAAAATATGGAACACTCCAAGAGTTGATTGTTTATGATGTTATTTGGTATCAATTTCTATAAGAAAATATGTCCATAAACACAAGAGAATTTTAAAAAGAATATTGGAATCTCTAATGCCTTAGTAGTGGGATATATGATGTATGCAATGGTATGTACTAGATTTGATGTTAACTTTGATTTAATAATGGTGGGTACATATCAAGATAATCCTAGATATTTTCATTGGGAAGCTATAAAAAATATTCTAAAGTGATTAAGACGTAAAATGGATATGTTTCAAAGATCTATAATGATGATATAAATTCATAGTGTGGTTATTTATTTTTCCCAAATGGTGGTGCAGTGAGATGGGGAATCTTGAAGACACACATTGTTACTAATTCTATAGTTGGGTTTGCATATATATCATCTTCCAATGTTGTTATCGTGGTAGTTTGGATATATATATTTGTCTCAGATATAATTCAGAAGTTTCATCTCTTGAAAAATTTTACTCAGATAGGCAGAGTCATAGTTATAAAAGTTTCCATAGATGATAAAATAGAAGTCCCCTTGACTAAATCAATATCTCAGTAGAAGCATGATTACCATGTGAGAGCTAACAATCTCAACATTATTAGCATTTTCTTCTAGTGAAAGTGGGAGTGTTTGGGGTGGGTTCATTTTCCCTAACCCCTTCATGTAAATTAATTGACATTACGTATATACACTTGGATTTATACATGTTCTTTTTCTTACCATAAAATAATTTATTCTTCTATGTCCACTACATTCAGGGTAATGTCCTTAGATTACATTTCATACCAAAAGGTTATAAAGGGTCCAAGTTTATAATGAGAAACTCAAGATATGTCTTATGGTCTATAGACATCATGTTGATAGTATATATATGATGTATGACTATTAGGTTCTAGGGGACCATAATCATTGAGACTTCTTATGATGTTGTGTAAACTTTGTGATCCAAAGTAGTTGATATCAGGACGAATGACCCTTTAATAGGAACCCCACATATTTTTTATATCATTGTTATTTACCATCAATGAAAATGTTTATAGGTTTCCTAACTTGATATTAGTATCACTATGTTCCATTTTATTATGTAATTTGATGCAAGATGAAAACCATGTAATTTATATCATGGAGGGGTAACATGCATTGGGTGCATCATTGTTGGAATGATACTTATTTAATGAGAAGGATAATTTTTTTTTAAAAAAGGAATTGATATCTAGGCCTTGTTGATCCGTATGGTAGTACCTTTTCTAAATCCATGTCCATGGTAGAAGAAGGCGTGTCTATTTAGTAAGGTTAATGAATAATAAGTCAAGAAAGGATGATGACACAAAGTGTGAATTTTTCTATATGTGATATCATGATACAATGAGATTATAACTAAATTCTATCAAGATAAGGGCCTTGAGGTTCACAAACTTATCATATTGAAAATCTTGGTTATATTCTAATGATCAAGAGTTTCGTATATGGTGGGCCCTGCCACGTGGTCTGAGGATGCCCATGTTTCAAAGATCACCAAGAAATTAATGAATTCATTATTAATAGAGTATATAATAATTGGGGTTAAATTTATTTATTTAATATATTTACCAATTTTAAAGAAAATACATGGAAAAATATTTATCAAACAATTATTATTTTATTATTAAAGATTCATTTAATATTTGTGGGAATAACCAGTCATGTTAATATATCAATTTTATCACATAATATATATTTTCCAATTAAAAGTAAGTGATAAAAATATAAATGATGATTATGAAACAATTAATAGATCATAATATGTTTTTATGGATTATTTAGTGGGTAATATATATTCGGGGGTTGTGAAGCCATTTTCTATGTTTTTACTTAACTATTTAAGAATTAGGAAGTTATAATTTAAGAGACTATTTATCCAATTTAATTTGAAAGGTACTCTCTCATCTATCCCATGTAATATAGAGAGAAACAACACATTTCAATAATTTATCCAGTTCACCCTTGTGGATTGAATAAATGACATAGTCATGATCTTTATGACATCGAAGGAATCATAAATTCTCCAGGATAGCACCAGGATATGGAAAATAGGATTACCCAAAAACATTTAAAGTGGGTATGGATGATCTAGTGGGATCTGATGTTAGTTTGTTAAAGTAATGGTTTCTAACAATTATTTGTATTCACTTGAATATTCAAATCAAATAAGGCAAATTTTCAATTTATTTTTATGCTTCAATTATTTCTCTTGGGATCCTTGGGTTGTATACTAGGTTGAAAATCACTGAATATGGAACTGTTATGTAAATATGATGATAAAGTTTATAAAACTCCTATTTATTGACTTCCACTAATCACCCCAATACAAAAAAAGATGATTTAATGCATCCACATGAGAAAGAGTGAATTTTGTGGAAGAAAATTTAAAATCCAGGAGGATTCACTACTGGTGTAAAGAGAGTAAGTGATTTGTGAGTGTAGATACCCTCTAAGGTAGAATAGTGTGTATGTGATGAGAGAAAAACAATTCTCTATAAAGAGAAGAAACTAAGAATGGAAAACTCTCTTAATGAAAAAGAAGAGTGTGTTGAGCCTGTAGTGAAGAATAATGTCGTATGGGTTTAGAATAAGAAGAAGAAAAAAGAGAAGAAAAAGAAAAGAAACAGACCAAATAGAATCTATATAAAATTATTAATAGAGGACTATTGTTCTTAAATGTCTATTTCTAGGCGATTCACTCGGTAAAAGTTTTCAGGGGATGTATTCTTGAAGTAATATTTTAGAGAGAGGGAAAAAATAAATTTCTGAATAAATTAGGAAAATCTAGGTAGAGATTAAAAGACCAAGTTTCATGACATGTTCTTAGAGAATTTAATTTTATCAAATATTCTCTCTATTTGATGAAGAAAATAAGTTTTGGATGTAGTGATATCACTTGATAGAGTTTTTGATATAGTTCAAAGATAATATGGAAATATAGGAAGAATATTTGTTGTGATCCCATTTTGAAGAGAATCCTAAGGATATATCCAATGTTTATTTGTATCATACTTTAAATAAAAACCTATATAATTAGGTGTGAAATGGTTTATAGATTATCCTTATCCAAACTCAACTTAACATAATAATAATATCTTAGTTTATAATTTATGACATGTATATCCCAAGAAGAACAAAGGGAATGATTCCATAGAGTGGATAAAGCTTGTAAAAACATATATTCCAAACATAAATTTCAGTGATAAATTCTTTATAGCTGTATACAAGGTTAAAGGAGGGAATGTTCATTAGTCCTAATTTACATCCAAGAATAAAGCCTAAAAGGGTTAAATTTTAAATTAAGATATTTGTAATTTTTAAAAAATTTGACAACACATATTTCACCCATGTGAGTTGTGTCTTCACATATCCCATGGAACATAAAATTGGTATTAAAGCCTTGGTTCCCTGTGATTGGATATACATTTTTATATTTCAACTGATATGATAAAAAGGGTTTACCTGATTGAATATAAATTTTTTTCACCCAAATGTTCTTATAAGAATATATGAAGTATAGATTTGAAGTTTTTGAATATGATCCCCAGAAATAAGAATAAGTTTCCATCCTTATCAAAACTCATTTAGATATTTCGACCAAGACTATAAGAACCCCAAATCTAGTAACCTAGAGATGGTGTATAATTTATTAATTAGGCATAAATATAAGGGATCAATTCCCATAGGTTTGGTCTATTTAGAAGTCATGGAGATTGAGATACATACATGATACCCATTTTACATTGGAAATAAAATATAAAACATAAACAAAGTAAACAATATTCATCCTTGAAAATCATTAAAATAATTCTTATTCATATTTTTTGGAAAGGAAACAAAATAATGGTGAGATAAAATGGTTATTAAGGGTTATATATAGTGTAATCTAACATTAGTTAATAAGGAAAAATAAATAACTGAAAACATATTCCATTTAAACAATATCTTGAGTATGAAATATGTCCATGGAAAATTTCAATTAAGAAATATCATGGATACTAAAAAATGTATTCTCCATAATAAAAATTAATAATATTAGATTTCAGGATCTCATACCTCATGATATCTATACCATCTAGACCTTCTACCAGGACATTTTAATCATTCTGTATGTATACACCCAAAACCCATTTAATTTGTCTAACTGATTCATCTCATGAGACTATCGACGCATCAAGGAAATATCTATAACCGAGTTCCAACCATCAATTTATGTCTAATGTATTAAAAACATATTTAATGACCAGTTTAATTTAGAGACAATATTCATTATCAATAAATGTTTGTATTGATTAAAGAATACCAATTTGGAAATATTTTCCCTTGTCAATCAAATAACTTTTATAGAAAAGTATTGTTTGAAGAAATAATATATAGTTTTGGAAATAATAATATACATGAGGAAAATAATATTTTTATTTAATAGAAATTTAATTTCTAATGGTCAGAATAATGTTAATATTTAAAGATAAAGTTACCAAAAACCAAAATCAAAAGAGTTAAAAGATGATCATCAATTAATCAGTAATATAGGTTTTTTAATAAAATCACAACCTTTTTAAAAAAATAAATTAAATAGAATTGAAATATTAATATAATATTTCATTAAATATTTTTATATGTAAAAAACTTGAATATTTCTTGATGAAGCTAAAAATGGTAATATGGTTATGGCGACGGGGAAGTCCTTTAACACCATATACATTAAAAAAAATGCTTTTGAGTTTTTTAAAGATTATCTAAAATAAAACTTTTGGAAAATATGATAAATATTAATTTAAATTTATTTAAAAATTCGGGGATATATTTAAAAATCCTTACTAACTCATCTATGTAAATGAAATTACTATTGTAAAATAATTTTGAAAGAGATGGACATGGAAGAAAAATATACCCGATCAAAAAGATAAATAAGATCCACTTTTCTTTTAAAAATATCTTTTATCAATTAAAGTAAAAAATAGAGGAACAACATGAATAAAATATGGAATCTCCTTAATTATTGATAGGACAAGAAAATATAATTTTTTTATTAAGGATCGTTTGAAATATTCCTTCGATTAAAATTATGGTCATCCCTAAAAATGAGATTATAAAATAAATCCTAACCTCCTTGATAAATTTTAAATTGTTACTCCTTGGAAGAATAAAATTCAATTGAAAAATTAATCATCTTGTATAAATAGTTATTAATTTTAAATATGTTAAAATGTAATTATATACACCATATATAAGTAAATAGTATATAATATCAAATATGTGTCAATGGAATGGAAATCGAGAAAAAATCCTTTACTTCACATTTTCCTTTAGATAAATATTATTTAAACTCTTGTATAATTATTTTAAACATTTAATTAATATATAAAAGAACTATATTAATATTTAAAATATCACATATTATCCTTTTATAACATATCATCACTCGTTCTTTAATTATATTTCATTATTACCATTGTCTCAGGTGTTAACTAATTTGTTTTCTTGTGCATGTATTATCATAGATCTTATTAATTTTTTATAGTATATAACTAGATAATATATAATTAAATTAATGTTATAAATAACATATTTATTCAATATATACATTTTTTGAATAATTATTAAAATTAGGACTTAGAAAATGAATCACATTACTACGTGGAGATCGTAGGTTGTACCTATGCACAAGCGACATTACCATTTCACTAATGGGTGAATGTATAAGGAATTGTATGATATATTAATTTTATTGAGATAATATAATGTCATAATTATCATATATAGTCATTATTTATATCATTATGACTATACATTAGTGCTAGAGATGAAAAATAAATTATATTGGTTCACAAGGTGGTAGTCCTCCGTATACACGAGTGATGGTTTTGTTTGTAATTTGATAGAGAAGGAGATGGATAAATATTATTACATAAATATAATAACATATAATTATATTTTTTATTTTATTATTATTATTATATTTTAATTTTTAATACATAATTGAAGGTGGTAAAATAATAAGTAAAAATGAAGAGCTTGGTGAATATGATTACGTTCTCTTAGAAAAACATCCTTTACATCTCCTATTAAGGATGATTGGGTTGGTATTTTGGGAAAACCAAAACCTTTATAATGTGAATAAATATAACATGGATATAGTGTGGTAGGGTTTTAGTAATAATTCTTTATATGTGTGAATAAGTTAGAGGAGGAGATTACTGTTTATAATTGAGAGGAGTGGCACACTAGTAATTTTTCAATGTTTTACAATAACGTCAAGTCACTTTCTTTGTCATTTGAATAAAAAATGACTCATTTTATGAGTATAAAAGTCTAATTTTTTACTAATACTAAACAATTGCGTTTTATCAAATTTTTATGTCATTGTAGCCCTTTTTAGGTTAACCCACCCTAGTAAACCCATTTTAAACTTCGTTGCAGTGATTATTTATTTAGTGTTTTTATTATTCATTATGAACAAAAATTAAATTAAATTTATTAAAAAATATTAATTATGATGATTCAAAATATTTAATTCATTTTATCAAATTAATGTCCCAGAAGTGGAATAATTTGATTTAAAAATAAACCTAAAAAACATGTCGAAAAAACATTTTCAAGAAATGAATTTTAATCATAAGATGATATTAAATTAAATATATGTCTAGTAATAATTGTTGTATGGATTTAAATTCATATAGTCAGATATATAATATATAAATTTATTTTAAATAATTCATTATTAAATATTACTTTACTTAATTAAAAAATAAGGACATTATGCCTAAAAAATTAGTTTCCTGAAAAATATCATTTTTAACTCAAAATGATCTCATATTTATTTATGTAAAATTTATCGTCAATATATGGATAATTATTTATAACATATTATTATAAATAAAAATATTTAATACTAGAATACAACATTTTTAATTATTCATAAAATCTTATTTATAAGGGAAAATTTCAAAAACTTTTTCAAAGATAATTTTGACCGAGAAAGTTATAAATAAATATTCATACTATAAAATTATCGTTTTCATCCAATTAAAATTTAAAATGAACTTTTTGTTATTGTTTTATTCAGTAAAATGTTAAATTACTATAATTGAAGCTCAGGTATTACAGATACCTTATAAATATGATGAAAATGGTGGCCAAAATGAAGAGAAAAGTATTATTGAAGAAATATGATCAATCAGTAGTTTCAGGTTGTCATAATAGTAATGATTTATTAGTTACATATATTGATTACCAATCTTCAAGTGAAACAAGTTTAAGCTATAAGAATGGTTTCAATAGATTCACTAAATATCTCTACCTTGATATTAAGGATTATTTGATAAATTAAATTATTAAGGTGGTGAAATATATATTAAAATTAATCAAGGGACCATGTGATGAAAAATAATAACTTGAATAGGAGGAAGATGCAATAGAAAATTCATTAGCTAAAAGGATGAGTTGTTGCGACACCCTTACAAAATATGTAAAAGGTAAAGAAGAATTTGTACCATTTTAAAGGAAAGAATCATATTTTTTGAACAATAATTTCAAGGTGCTTCCTATAATAAATTCGGGTTCAAGAATGTTGTTTGTGAGGTTATCCATGCTTTGAAAAAGTTACATAAGTTATCAATGAATTACAAAGATGATCAAATAGAAGTTAAGTAAAAAATGGTGAATGATCATGACAACCTATTTATCGGAGAATGTATTATACATGAAGATAAAGTTATAATGATTAAAATCAAATAGGATGAAATATTGAGCCTTATCAAGTCTAGTATGTATACTCTAAACATGAAGCTCCTAGAGTTGGAGGTAAAATTGAAAAATATTTAAGCTAAAAAATCTTGGTATTCCAAAATTTTTATGTTGAAAATGTTTTACACATAGAAATATGAAATAATTTTTCATTGAAAATGAACTCATAATAATTCAAAACTATGTTGGTATAGAATATAGATGAATATATATCAGTCTCAGGGAGAAAGTTAACCCATAACTCAATTGAATCTATCTGAACAAAATTTTTCACACCAATTTATATATATTAAAATTCAAAAAAATTAAAAATTAGGTTTAAAAAATTCAAATAAACCCAGTAATGTATCAAGGGTGGATCTAATTGTATCCAAGATGAGAACTTCCCAATAAAATTATAAAATAATAGTGAATTTTCTTAAAAATAACAATTGAAAAAATATGGATAGATTGAACCTACATGAAAATGAAAAAGACTTATCAGAACCTTTTGGTGCTATTATATGTTTGGAAATAGGTATATTATATGTTTTAAAAACATGTCAACATATGAAAATTTTAGAATCCCAAAAGAAAGGGTGAGAAAATATGAAATTTAAAGGAATCCTACTAGTTTGAACCAGACTTCATAGAAGAATAAAAATGCATCTATCAAAAATATATATGGATGACTTGGTGAATTATTAAGTGCTTAAATTATATATGGTCACTAATATGATGAGTTTTGGAATATAAAATCCCAATAAAAATCTTATATTTATAAAATAACAAGTATATAAAAGTAGGAAAAATAATTAAAAAGAAACAAGTCTATCTTAGGAAAATATTCAAAGAATGAATAGTCCTAAACATTTCATGATAAAGTATGAGAAGGATTTCACACAAATGTTAGAAATATGCTTCTACTGTGGTATAAAAGGCTATATCATAGGCCATATAAATATTATCTTGATTGTGACTATAAAATGGAGAAATAATTAATATAAAGGGGAGTAAATTCATGAAGGGGATAATAAGATTGGCTTGGTGGTTGAAACTCTTGAAGAAAAGTATAAATGTATTCCAAATGAAAGTAACATTAAAGTAGATGAAGATGAGTTTGGAAGGAGAAAATATCCAAGACACATTATTTTTAGATGTATGACTATTCTTACGAGACAAATGATACACAAAGGGATATAACCACTTACCTCTAGTGTTAAAAGTGTTGCTGTAATAAAAGAATCAATACTCAAAGAGAAAAGTTCAAAAGCTCCTAAAGATATAAAAATTGTAATTATAGAAAAGTTTCAAGAGGCTAGAAAAGTGGATAAATTTGAAAAAATGTATTTTTATTACTAGATAATGTGAATAAGCCCATTTCATCTTATTATAAAAGTGAAAAAGGAAATAATTCAACGATTTCATGTGAAGTTATGGTTTGGAAAGACAAAAAATATGTAAGCGTGAAGTGTTGTAGATATTTTATAACTTGAATGAAAATATTATTTGTATTGATATTAAATTAATATATCAATTTCTCAAACTAATTAGTCTTTAAAGATCCACCTTATTCAAATTTTGGTGATTTCACATAATGGAAAATGGAGTTGTAGGGGAAGAGTAAAAGAAGACATTGTCCATAATAGAATATCTCAATTGGAATCCACTTCACAATTTGTATCTGGATATAATCATAAATTACATGGTGATGTATGGATATATTTCATTAAGGGGGAGATATAAAAATGAGTGAATCTGGTAAAAAATATCATTTATTTGTTAAATTTTGAATCCGGAAAGCCTGTTTACGGTTTGATGGTTAAGGTATGATTTTGAATTCTCAATTATAATAAGGATTTTTTTGAATATGGTTATCAATGGGGAGTTATCATATAAAAATATTTGGAAAATTAAACCTATAATTTTATATTTCTAACATGTTTTTTGAATTTGGGTGCAGGACCACAAAAAATCTTGAAAATCTGTTCGAGCATACCTTAAGTAGTGAATTGTTGATTTTTATGGTTTTTATATGGATAATTTTTTTTTCTAAAATGAACTCTAATATTTTATAAATTGGGATATACTAAATAAATGTATAGATTATTGGTTTATGGAATATTACTAAGAGAAAATTTAGTTCCATCATTCTCTTAAATGGATGTTAAAAGAGTCTCTTAAAGGGGTGGGGAGAATTATATGGGTAGAAGACATCTTTAATAAAATTAAAATAGTTAGATAGATATGATAAAGTACCTCATCACACCAATAGAGTCAATAAGGGGGAATAAAACCTTTCCCTTTGTATTTATCATCAATTATGGTGAGAAATATATATTGAATTTTAGATTAAATTTGAAATTGACAACAAATCCAAAGGGGGAGATTAAAAATCCTTAAAGATTGAAGTTGAATTTATTTCCAATTATATTTTTTTCAAGGATCTTATAAATGTAATAGTAAAAAGGTAAATTTATTGGGGATAAATTTATTATCCTCCTAAATTATGTGATGGATATTCCCTTGCATTTTGGAAAAGAAGAATAGAGTTGGCTAGTTAGTGAGCATCCCCAAAAATCAAATGATTGGAGAGATAAACCTCATATAAAAGATAAGTACCAAAGGATGGAGCACTATATATATTTCTTACAAGAAGATTAATGAAGTGATAAAGGAGATAATTGTAGAACTATTTTATAAAAATTACACAAGTTATATTTAAAAGGTATTAAATGGGTTTAAAGTTTGACAATATCTAGAAGAGTTTTCAATGAATCCATCAATGTGTTACAAGAATGTTGCCAATAGTTTTTAGTGATAAAAATATCTTATATGAAGAATAAATTAGTTAATAATAAAGAATGAATTTATCAAGATATATGAGGTTATATAAATACTGAAACATAAGTATTTAATTGAATTCTATACCTTATAAATATGATTAAGGAGTTCAAAATTTGATTAACACTTCCAATAATTATTTCAAACATTTCGAAGTCATTTGGATGTGTTAGGGAAGGGATGAAGTAGTTTTGAATAAGTATTGGGATTATTTGAATAATTATATAATTTTTTGATTTTATAATAAATAATGGAAAACAAAATATCGTATGCATATGATATGATCAATTTCATAAGATTGTTGTTCTCGATGTATGAGTTTTTCCAGAATCTCATAATACTTTAGCTATGATATATGAATTTGATAAGCATGTTAGACTTTAAAGTTTGTAAAATTTAGTATTTCATGTGAATTACTTGCAGGGTTTATGACTTTTGAACATCTATGAATTTACATATTAAGTAGCGTATGAATTTTAAGCTACGTTTATGACTTTGAGTCCCATCTGTATGAATTTTTTTGTGGGGTAAGACTTTAGTGTTTGGGAAATTTTGAATTTATAATATAATAGGGAATCAAATAAGAAGTTTATGTCTACAAGTTTTACTTTAAATCTGAGAGTAAGACTTTTTTGTCCCACATATGACTTTATCGATTCCATGTATGAATTATTTTTCCATGTATGGATTTATAAATTGAAATATTTTAGGATTAAAAAAAATAAAAAATAGAGTTTCAAGAATTCCAATTTCATAGAGGAAAATGATTTTATATGATGAAAGAGCTATTCATTTATGTTAAAAATATCATGATGATATAATTAACAATGATTCATGCATAATATTAAAAAATATAATGTGGATTATCTTCTTATTAAATAAAAAAAATTAAATTACTTTTATTAAATAATGTAGATATTTTTGAGTTAATACTAGGGTTTTTCATAATGGGTCTAAATCATTATGAATTAAGTTTATTTAGTAAGATTTTTTATCTTCCTAACTAATTCATAGAAGATCAAATATGATTGAGATGAAAGGCTTAGAATTTACTCAATCCTGAAATGTGTAAATTATAGATTCATTCTTTCTGTAAATGAAAATTAGATCATCCTATGAATTTGTTGTTCCATTTAGATTTAAAAATCATACACACAATTATTATTCTTACAATATAATAAGATTAAAAGTGTAATTATTTTCTTATTGAAATGCACATACCCAAGATGATGTCTGCACAGTTTTCATGGGAATCCCTTAAACAATACAAATTAGAATATCTACACCACCACTACTACTTCTATATTTTATAAAATATATAGAGATGATTTAATTGTGTTTTTTTGAATTATATTTTTGAATAATAAATAAACTACAACAAAGAGTAAAATATAGTATTTTATTCATTAGAGTTTTAAATGAAAGAAAAATAAAATTAAGGGAAGTTGTTTAAATTGAAATAGAATTCATGAGAAGCTATCCCACATAAAGTATTTGGAGAGTAGTAAACATAAATTAATTATTAACCCAAAAGTGGGCATATTATATATATGGAAATTTAAAGTGAAAGGATGATTTAATTCAACTAAATGTGAAATGTGATAATTTTGAGGTGGGTGAAAATTTAAAATCAAGGGATATATACTATTATTATAAAGAGAGTGAGTGAGTCAAGAGTGTAGAGACTATATTAAAGGATATGAGAGTGCATGTTCTAATTGAAAAAAGGTTCTCTTGAATTTGAATAACTAAAGAGATGATAACTACATTAAAGATGAAAAAGAGTACCCTGAGCCTATATTGAAGATGAATATCATATGGGTTTTGAAGAAAAAGAGAATAAGAAGAGAAGTAGTAGAACAAAGTGGATATGTATGCATCAAGAAAGAGAAGAAAAAATTTATATAATGTCTATTTTCAAGGTTATTCTCAAGGTAATAGTTTAATTGGGATGCATTATAGAAATATAATTTGACATATAGAAAAATAATTAGTTTCTTCAAGATTTGGTAATTTAGTTCGAGAAGTAGACGCTATGTTTCTTGACTTTTTCTTGAATACTTTAATAATTTAAAAGTATTTATATGCTTTAGGAATGAGATCAGTTTTAGATGTAACACCCCTTTCTTCCATGGTATGTTTCCCTTAGAATAATTCAATAGCTTGCATTGTACGCCACTTTGAGATTCCAACACAGACTGCGACCAATCAAACTAGCGATTATGAATAGTAATACCCACTTTTTAAAATTTTATAAATTTTATCCTTAAAAATGGACTTCATTTTTGGATTCGGAATATCGAAATTAGCTTAGGGTGAATTTTTGGTATTTTTCAAAAAAATTTCAATTTTTGATGAATAGTCAAAAACACCGAGTTATTGTTTAAAACTGAATTTTTATTTAAATAATTATTTATTTTATTTAAAGTTAATTTAGGTAAAAATAGATACATAATAAATATATAAGTTCAATGTAATTCATTGGAGTTATTTTATAATGAGTTTAGATATATAAAAAGATTATTGAACGTTTCACCGTCTTTTACCCACCTCCTTGGATAATTTGTAAATTTGCATAAACATAATTTTATCACTTCTGTTGGTTTAATTTAAAATATTATAGAAACATAGATAATATCAGTATGTAAATTTTGGTTCAATAAGATGAAAATATTTTTTGGTGAATAGTAACTTTTTACTTTTATTTACCACATTTAAAAGTAAATATGGCAATTAAGGGTAAAAATGATATCATAATTACCCTAACACATGTCCTAATTCTATTGGATATGTGTAATTCGACCAAAAAAACTTTAGGAATAAAATATGAACCTCTTTGGTCCACATTGATTAGATTAGGACATTTATTATTATTTTATTTAAAAAAGATTTAAAAGAGTTAAAATCATTGTTTAATAACTAAACCACTTTTTATATAGGTTTATACATAAGATAAATTTGACTATAAATATTCATTATAAATATAATGATATTTCCTATATAATGGTATTTTATTTATAATTTTTATACATTAAATTAGTAAATTTATTTGTGACACAATGATGATGCAGTAACTACCTTATTAATGAAATATTAAAATAATTGATATTATAAATATATAAATAAATATAATTTGAGACTTTTAACTAATTAAAATAATTTTCTAGGTTAATATGAAATGTTAGAATTTAGTAAATGAATTTTTTTCGAAGTAATAATGCTGTTATAATTTTAACAGAAACAAAATAACAAATAGTATAAAAATTGACATAAAAGAGTTTTTAAAACAAATATTATATTATTAATTGATATTATATTCATAAAAATATAAGGTTTTCCAAAGGGCTTAAATAAAATTATATATGTCATTAATGAACCACTTGAGTCTCTCTTGGAAGTTTATTGTAAGTTTATTAACCATATAATATAAAAATACAATGAAACGTGGTAAATGTCAAACTATTTATCTAAGAGTTAAATCTAAAGGATAAGGTTAATATGATGACCTAAAACTATCTAAAAAATATTTGTTTAGTGGTTTTTGACCCATACCCACCTTAGACTTTAAATAATTTATTTTGGAGCCATTATAAATCGTAAATGTTTTTATTATAAAATAATTTTTCAAGCTTTTCCTAAAGTGACCCTCACCTCTCTTAAAAAAGGTCACATCCCCTTCTCTTAATTTCACACCTCCAAATCCATTTGGCTCATCCAAACCCAGCCAAAATTTCCTCCCAAATTTCCTCCATTAATACTAGAGGCCTTTTTTATTCATAAAACAAACCTAAGGTTCTCTTATGATCAAATCAAAAAGAAGAACCCGAAGAAGAGGTAAATATTTCATCACTCTTCCAAGTTCTTTTCTTCTTCCGCTTCCTCTTTCTTTATTGTTTCCATTATAAAATAAAAAATACAGTATATTATATATACAGTGATGTTATTATAAAAATGGTACAACCATATTCATTATTCTATCCATCCTATAAATGATAAAGTCACCATACGTGCGTACGTACGAATTACCGTCTCCACATCGTGGTGTAGTCTGTTATTCAAATAGTTCATCATTTGGATGGGTATAAAAATGAGTATAAATGATGTAAATAATAAATATAACATGATAATTATTCTGTTTATATGATATAACATTCAGTTATATATGATTATAATATCAAAATAATGATATTGTCGCTCGTGCGTACGTACGATTTACCGTCTCCATGAACAGGATGAGATTTATTCCCCATCGTATCCATTCAAGAATAATTTTCATTTAATGATTAAAAATAATTTTTAAAGACATAATATCATTCTGAATATGAATAAGATACATCCTATCCATTACAAACATTACTTTCGTAACAAATCATATAAAGGAAAACGAATCAGTTAACACCTGAAACGATGATACTACTGAAATATCATTAACAAAGAAATATTAGAAGATCATATATGATGTCATATTTATTTATATCGTTCTTGTATAATTTAATAAAAACTATTTAACTATTATAAATGAGGATAACTTACCCTCAACCAAGTAAAATTACATGTTAAAGGTTAATTTCACAATCTCTTTATTATCCGAGGGGGTTTTTACGTAAGTATCTATCGGGATCTCTTTATCATCCACATCCGTGTTTTCTTAAAAAATGTATTTCAAAACATTTTTACTGTTTACTAGATAATTTGTTACATTCATTTATACCCCTATTTTATCTTATATCTTTTGAAAGGAATCTTTGAATTGTTTTCCAAACAAGGTACTTTATGACCTTTTCGACAAAATTAAGGTAAGAATGTTTTTTAACTCATACGATGGGTGCGGCTATTTTCCCATGTTATAAAATCATCTAAACTTCCCTTAAAATCTTATAAGAATATTTTCAACAAAAATGTTTCCTATTATAATTATATGACTTTTAAATGATTTCATAATTGAAATATATATTTCTCTAAAAAAAGTTTTGATTTCATCTATGTCAATATCCTTTGATGGATTTTAAGATTATTTGAATCTTTTTTGTTTTGATATAAAAATTCCATATTGTATTGAAGGTTTTCTGATATGTTTTACTGTGGATGTTTTATTTTTACACCATTCATGGTTTATGGATAAAGTATTGACATTTCGTATTCGAGTGTTAATACGAATGTTTATGTTATGTTTAAACCTTTTCATATGAGGAATGCATTGGACTTAATAAGTGACGGGTGGAGCCCACTATAGCTCCTCAATGTATCGATAGGTCTCATGAGACAAAATAGTGTCTTGGAACAAGGCCTTGACAAACTATTATTTTTATTCTTGGCATAAGGCCTTGACTATGTGGTTATAATGTCTAGCATTATGCCTTCCATCATTATGAATGTGGCTATTGATCTTGCATGTGATTATTAGACTAGTAGAATATATATGTCAATATGTAAATGGAATTATTTCATTTTATATTTTCCATATTATGCTAAAGCTTAAGTTTAAAAGGCTTTTGTTTTAGTCTTATATATTTCCTTAATGGTTTATATATATATATGAAAGTTTCTGCTATATTGTTATCCTTACTGAGCATCTGAGCTCACCCCTTTCTATCTTATATTTTTCCTAATATTGAAGAAATATTTTTTGTTTTAACTACAGGGATTGTCTAAGGGATATAAATGTGTTCAAAAGAGGACATAGTTGTTGTTGTTGCTAGTCATTTTATAATGTAATGTAACGTTCATGTATGTAATCTATTTTTCAAGACTTCTAAACTGATCGGTTCTTCGGGACATGAATCCTTATAATCACGCCAATGTATTAAAATAATACACCAACTCTAGGCTTCTGGGGTTAGGGCGTTACAATTGGTATCAGGGGAAGTTTAGTTCAAACCTTGGAAGCTAGATTTAGAAAAACTCTGATTAGAGCACATTACCCTAAGATAGACTTTGAGGATTTGTATAGAATAACTTCCTAGAATTTTGGTATTGTAGATATTTTTTGAGTTTTAAAAGAAATAAATACCTTTCTAGATACAAGAAGGTAGAGGCAGATCTAGCACATATGTACCTAGGGGAAAAACCCAAAAACACCGCTTTGAGCAAGACTCGAACGGGAACTGGTGCACGACAACGATCCTTTCTGCACTCTTGGTTATGACACTCCTGGGGGATATGATTTGGATAATTCTCATCTTCTTTACGAACCATTATTAATGGTTTATGAATATATACTTCCTCAAAGAATTTTTTTATGATTATGGATTATATCCATAAACTGTTCAATTTATGTCAACTGTTTTTCAAGTTTGGAATTATGTATTACGATTCATAAACTAATCTAATGTATTCCATTGTTTAGAAATGGTGCCTAGTGGAAGGAATGGAAACCGTATCAATACAAATAATCCCTGTAGGGATTTCCCTCCTACTCAAGATAATTATAGTGTAGATGGTGATTCAACTGGTGCTGATCAGCTTATCACCATACTGGGACAACTACAAAATATTTCACTTTTTCCAATGGGAGAATATCTGTTAGTAAAAGTACATTATCTGTTGGTAAAATTTTTTACCAACATATATGTCTCTGTCACTAAATTGTCGGTAAAAACTCTGTCGCTAAATGTTTTTGTGAACGATAAAATCATTCTATTACAATTATAAAAATACCAACATATAAAATATATGTTGGTTAAACTTTTTAGCAACACGTAATAATGAAAAATATTTCAGTTGATAATAATATCACCGACATATAATGTCTATTTATAAATTATATTTTAATAAACATTATAAATTTTAATTTATAGTAAATTTTTTTATTGTATTTATTAATTTATCTCATATGATATCTACACACATGATCAAAATTTGAATAAAATTAATTATACTAATAATGAAATTTAAAAAAAATGAATAAATACACAATACAAAATCCATCCACCCAAAGGATCCATCACACTCCCCACCAACCCACAACAGCTCCCCCCCATTTCAGCAAGCTAGTAGCCAACCCATCCATTCCACACCAAGAACCAGCTAGTACCCCGAGATCAGTGAGCCAACAACACCTCATCCATTCCCCAGGACCAACAAGCCAGCTCCAACTCATCCATGCCACCCTAGGGAAAAGAAAGCACCAGCAAATCATCCTTGCCTTGGGACAAGCGAGAAAACTCTAACTCAAATTAGTGAAAAATATTTGCATGAAACATGATTTTTCCGAAGTTAACAAACCCAAAAATTATTGGGCAATGTTTGGAATAAGAATCACTATTCAAAAGAAAATGAAAAGACCAAAAATAGTTTTTTAATAGTTTATTTGGAATTCATGGAAAATGTGTGATGAAATATGTTATTTGAGAGACATAAAAAACACACATTGCAAGAGACCTGTCTGAAATGGAGCGAACTATTCCTAAAAGTCACCAAAATTAAAAATTATAGTGTCTCCATGTGGAATAGAACTCCTCATAAGCATGGACCAGCTGCCACCCATAATCATGTCACTTGTAAAGCAAAATTTCATCCAACAGTATGTAAAGAACATCCAGGAGAAAACCATTGTGACAACCCCCCAAGTATAATTTGTCAATGTGCTGAGACTCATGAATATCTTTAAAGAGAAAAAAAACATGCAATGGAGGTTCACATCAGCATAGATGTCATCAAATCTTTGCATTGAAATGTATTAGTCTGGTTGAAACATTGGTGTTTCCTCAGAACCCGTAACGAAAAAGAACATAAAAGAAGAGTGATTATGGAACCTTACAACAGATGATACGAAACTATTCAGTTTGCTGAAGATCATGTAAACAGATGTTGTTGTAGTGCCTGAAACAGAGCAAACCAGATCCTCAGGGAAACCGACGATCCATTAGGAGCATATCAAGTGTAGCATTAACATCAGAGCCTCTGGATAAAAGTTAAATAAACAACCCTTCAAGTACATCAAATTAATTGAATAAGCAACACACAGTCTACAAAAAAAAAACACTTTGAGCCCCAATTTTCCATGAAGCATCCAGAACCAGAGTCGAGCAACAAATTCTAGTCAATCCTCAAAAAAAGTTGTGGGAATCACAACCAAATCCAATGAGGATTCCCGGTAAAAACTAAGTGCCTACTGCCTAAATGAAACAGAAAGCAATGTATTCTTCTCTAGAACTTGTCAGTAAATAACCCCCATCATACCTGAAATAGAAACCACGATAGACACGCATCACAACTTCAAGGAAAAAATATCCTTAAATGTAAGGCCCATACCAATATCATCATTGTCTCAAGTCCTCTCTACAAAGTCTCAAATAAAAAATACTTCAGAGGATTCCACTCTTCAACAATTGAGGATCCAAGCACTAATTGACCATCCACTGTCCAATGAAATCCATTGAGACCAACATAAAAATCAAAAAACTGCAAGGTGATCATCAAGTATATAAATTTCAAGGTGAAGCCAGCCATCGTTGAAAAATTATGATTTGAAGAAGAAAAGTAACCCTTTGAGTGTTGCTCAACTAGTCAGTGTCGAGACGATAGACCAAAAGAACTCAAAAATCACCTATAATTTAACAACCATATTTCATATATATCTAACCCATGATTTGAAAAATTCTATATTTGTTTCCAAGTGACTAAAAACATACCAGTTAAGTCATGAAATCACCATGGAAATTACAATGCCAAGTAAATTTGAAAGTAATAAACCCTAATCCCATGGAAAATCATAATTTAACAATTCATTGGGGACTCATGAGAATATAAAACTAAATGAGCAGAGATGAAAGGAATAGACCACAAAGAAATTTGATCTTGATAAGAAAAGAACTATGATAGTTTGTGCATTTTTCATATGTGGATTTAATGATCAAACTCCTAGAGTGAAAAAATATTAAATAACCAATTCACTTTTTCATGTGATTGTAAGTTCATTGTTGATGTGTGGATTTAATGATCTCAGTAATAAAAAAATATTTTCTACGTAACATCAATCCATTATCTAAAGGTATCTATAAGAAACATATATTACATGTATATTTCCTAAAATCATAAATAGAACACCCATATAAGCTTAGAGTTTATCTTGGTCCATTTTTGTAAACATATTTTACATGTTTATGTCCCAAAATCAAAAGAAAAAAACCCAAAAAAGATAGAAACCCTCCTTCACATCCTATTCTGTAACACCTTCTAACAAGTTTAATCACTTAAACACAACTACTTAAAAATTTACTTAAAACACACCTACATAAAAAAAATAAAATTAATTTTAAAAATACATATAAAAAATAAAAAATAAATAGAAATACATAGAAATACATTATGCCTCTAAGAGTTACGCTCAATGTTGAAGTGAAATAATAACTTGAGGAAGCTTCATATGTCATATCAAAGTCCCTGAAACACAAAACCAAAGATAATATTAATAATAATTCATAAATCAAAAACATGATAAAAAAATATCATTTTAAAAAGGCAATTGAAACAAAAACTAAAAAAAATAAAACAAATTAGAGTATTTTTTCTCGGCATAAATTTCAAATCCAAATTAATACACATTTCAAAAAATGGTACTTCATGGTATTTGCAGAATTTTAGGTTGGATTAATAACTATCCTAACATCAAATAATAATAATAATAAACTGAAATAATATATATTTCACATCATCGAACAAGTATAAAATAAAACACTTACTCAACCCCTTTTAAACTCATGTCGTTGATGGATCCTATGTTTGGAACTGAAATTTAAAATTATTAATATTTAATGATAAAAAAATGTGTCCTCAAAATCAATGTTTTACATTAATATAAACGTGAAATATAAAATATTATATTCCTTAAATAAGTAAATTGAGTAAAAAATCGATTTTCTAGTTGCATTACCCGAAGCCTTCTCATAGTCATCAAAATTGACACCATTGTCATGAGAGAAAAGATCACATCAATAGGATATCTATGGAATTCCAACCTAACTAAAACCACACCATGAACACATTAACTCCCTAACCATTGGGACTAGATCACATACAATTCGAAGCTCTTGAAAGCAATACAATGACACCATCATCTTTAAAACTCAGATACAACCACCAATATAGTACATAAACCACAAAACTAGAAATTAATGTAGAAGAAACACCAAAAAAAAACATACATGATATGTAAAAGAACAAAAAAAAAACCTTGTACCAAACCAAAACTAACCAAAAGCACAACTCGCCTTCTATTTTCCTTCAAGCTCCACCGTGTTTATCATTTACTCTCTAAACGAGTTCCATCAAGATGGATGTGTTACCTCTCTAGAGAATAACCTTTGAATAAAATTCGTAGAAAACTACCCTAAAAGTAGTTTGGAAAACCATATCCAATTATCTAAGAGAAATATGTTATAGAATAAAAAATATCCACAACATCCAGATCTTGGCCAAGAACCAATAATAAAATTGGAATAGGATATCATAGATGAAAACCAACCACCTATAAAAACCTATATATTACAATCCCAAATCACGAAAAATTCCATCTCATTTGACCGGTCTAAAACACCGTGGATGACGACGGTTTAGAGCGGGAACAACGACTTGGGAATCTAGGGACGACAATGTCCAATGAGGGGTTTTGCATGAGAATGTTGGACGGGAATAGGGAGGGGGTTACCACAATGATGCTAGAAGGGGACGTTGGTTGAGAATAGGAATGGTGGTTCCTACGATGATTACTCTTACAAAGTGTTAGTTTACTCTTCTGAAGTCCTATGTTACCTTTTTGAAACCCTTCACTTGTCAAATTTTGATATCTTTAGTCAACAGACATGTCCATTTTTCAACCTCAACACCAAAATTATATATTTTTTCATAAAATCATATATTTACTTCAAATTACTATAGTAGTAGTGATCACTTTGGATAAGTAGTTTGGAAGTAGTTATAGGGAACTGTTTTTTGTAAAAAAATAGAAAGATAAAAAATAGAAGAATATTAATTTTCTATAAGAATTTTAAATCTCAAGAAAATTGTAGTTACCATTAAACACTCATTGATATGAAGTGGAGTTTTTTTGTTCTTATGAAATATTAGTGGAGTCGAACAATTGATGCAGATATTGGTAGATGTCGTTTTGATAACCAGGGAAGAAAAACTGGAGTTTAACTAAAGCATAAGAGCATTAATAAACAAAGATAAGAAAATTGATTATGTAAATTGAATTTTTTCATTTAACAAAAGATAAAGAACATGAATAGCATAATAGATGGTATCTATAATGTATACAAATATGAAATTTGTACAGAATAAATCACCTGGATTTGAACATTTCCATAAATGGAGTGTATGAATTGAACATTAATTTTATAGAATTGAAGATTGTAGTAACAATTACAGGATCTTCAAGGAAATTCATGAAAAAATATAATTGAATAATTATTAAGATATATGATATTGCTGCTAATAAATGAAACATTGATATTGGTGAAAACATACCACTATTTCGTTTTGCAAGAACTAATTGCATCACTAAAATAATGTTTGGCTATGAATTATCATTCAAGTAGAGTGTTCCACTGCCATAGATTCCAGAACCACAAATAATGATTCAATTCCACAAACTGATTCATTGGAACCAAAACATAGATACAATAGAATTGTGAGTGAAAACTGGAACCCGCAACTTCGAATTAAAATCCACCAAACAAGTCGTCAATCCAACACCATGGATGACACGTTGATCGAAGACCCCTAGCTACACCGTTGGCACCGAGTTCCATAAAACACTGTCAAGCACCATTTCCCAAACCAGGATCCATTGTTGTCAGACCAGGTTCATCGCCACTCAGAGTCACCATAAAGACAACTACAAATCATGGATTTCTCACGAGGAAGCCAGTTAGGAACATGGGGGGGGGGGGGTCGCACGATGATGATTGTGGGTGACGTTGGCCAGGAACGGTGAAGGGGTTATTTTGACGTTTGTGAGGAATGTCGTCTGTAGGGAAATCCATCCACAAGGAATGCTAGGTGTGGGGAACGTCCTCCCTAGGAAATGGTGGTCGTGGGGAACACCGGTAGCAGGGAACGCTGGCCGTAGGGAATAGATAGGTAGTGTTGGGGGAGGGAGGTCATGAGGATCGACGAAGGGTGGGGGTGGGGGGGGGGGGTTGGAAGGGGGGTGTCCTTTTGTGAAATATTAGGGTTTTTTTCTTCATATTTCATAATTTACTTATTTGTATATAAATAATGAAAAAAATTAGGAATTTATTTAAAAATTATATTTTATAAGGATTATATATGTACATATCAATATACACCAATAAATAATACTATATTATGGATATTTTAATTAATTATATATTTTTAATTTAAAAATGATACTCCTGTGATGTGTAATATATATATATTTATATTCAATTTTTGCTAAAATATTTGATGTTATTGAATAATTTAGTGGTAATTGATTTTTTTAATGGAAAAAATATTTATTGGTAATAATAACCAATAACAACAGATTCAGTATTGGAAAATCAATTGTTCATATTATTTTGATAAGATAACAAATTTAAATATTGGTAAAAGATTTGTTGGTATTGAACAACTAATGTAAACAAATATTTCTGCTGGTAAAAATAATTGTTGGTATCTATAACCAATATCAACACGATTTAATATCTGTTAAAGTTAATTATATTTACCAAAAGATATATTATCTCAGAAATTTTTTATTGGTAATGGTCACTTTTTTTATAGTGTCACCCATGTTATTAATAAGAACCTTAAACGTATGGAGCACCATGATCCACAACATGAAGGATCAGTGTTAGACCGCGTTATGAGGAAACAAACACCAACATTAAATGGGGGTACAAATCCATTAGTATCTGAGCAATGGATAAATTACTTAGAGAAAATGTTTCATGCTTTGGGGAGTAGCGAAAGGAAAAAGGTTTCAATGGCAGCTTATCGCCTCACGGGAGATGCAGATCAATGGTGTTCATTGATCCAAAACACAAGGGAAGATTAATAAGTATCAAGTATGTAATGGATGGAGTTTAAAGGGATTTTTCTAATAAAAATACTTTCCTCATGACCATCGAGTGGATATGGAAAGGCAATTTCTGAGTCTGAGGCAAAATGAGGATGAGAATTTCTTAAAGTATGAGGCTATCTTTAATATGTTAGGAAGAAATGCTGAAGATTATATAAATAACCTAAGGTGTAATATTGATCAATTATTTGATGGGTTAAAATCATTTCTCCAGTGAGCATTAGTATCATAATACTTCTTATCTTATGAATATATTGTCTCATGCACTATCAATATAGAAAAGGAATTCTCTATGTCTTATGACTTTCAAGAAAAGCCAGAGAATAACGGATCTACTGAACACTCTAGAAATAGAAATAAGGGGAATAGAGGAAACATTGATTATCTATCCTGTAGTAAATGTGGGAAGAAACACCCTGGTACTTTCTTGAATGGAATGGGAGTCTGTTACAAGTGTGGTGAAAAAGGCCCCCAAGCTCGTGATTGTAAGGAGAAGAAAGAGGCTATCAATGTTGAATTCTACAATTTTAGATAAAGGCAGAATTATGAAAATGAATTTACTAAGCACCAAAGAAAACTTACCTCATAAAAGGACAAGGGATCGAAGCCAAGATTATTCTATCACTACTGCTAAGGTTGAAGCTCTTAAAGACGTGGTGGTAGGTAATTTAATTGTTTCCTCAAGTTTAGAAATTTTTTTATTTGATTCTGGATCAACGTATTGTTTCATACCTTCCTAGTTTAGTAAGAAAATTATATTTTTTTCAATTTGACTTAACAAGGGAGTTGTCTGCAAAACACCTAAGCGATGTATCATTGCAACAATGTTTTTTGAATCAATTCCCAATAGGTCATATAAATGTTCTTTATCTGCTAATATCATCATCATACCCATGATTGAATTTGATATAATCATTGGTATGGATTAGATTTCAAACCATAGTGTGAAAATTTACTATAATAAGGAGGAGGTTACAATTCTCAATGATGATAAAGAGTACCTTATCTTTAGAGCATAAATGTCACCACCTAATTCTTATCTAGATCCACCCCAGTAGCTCAACTAAATTAAATTATTTGGGTGGAAGAGAATGAAATAACTATGGGTGAGGAAATGAATGTTCAAATAGAGGACGTACATATTATGGAATAATATGTTGATGTGTTTCCAGAATATTTACCTGGAAATCCTCTAGAACAAGAAATTGAGTTTTCCATTGATTTAATTCCTTGTTCAAGGCCCATATCAATGACCCCTTATAGAATGGCCACTGTGGAATTAGTGGAACTAAAGAAACAACTAGAGGAATTGAGTAATAAGGGATTTATGTGCCCTAGTGTTTCTCTATGTGGATCCACTGTTCTTTTTTTAAGAAGAAAGATGGATCTATGAGGTTGTACGTTGACTATAGGGAGATCAATGCTATAACAATTAAGAACAAGTATCTCATACCTAGAATTGATGATTTATTCAACCAACATCATGGAGCTCAATATTTTTCAAAGATTGAACTTCGATCTGGATATCATCAATTGTGTGTGAAAAAAGAATACATTCTGAAAACATTATTTCAAACCAGGTACAAGCATTACGAGTTTATAGTAATGCCTTTTGGGTTGACTATTAAACCCTATGTCTTCATAGATCTAATTAATAGAGTTTTCAAGGAATATCTTGATAACATTGTATTGGTATTTATTGATGATATATTAGTATACTCAAAAATGTATGAAGATCGTGAAAATCACTTTTTCCTCATTCTAAAGACTCTGAGAAGAAATGAATTATATGGGAAATTTAGCAAGTGTAAAGTCTGGCTTCAGAAGATTTCTTTTCTTGTCCATATTGTCTCTAAGGATGGAATATCTATTGATCCTTAAAATAAAAAGGAAATCCCATAATGGCCAACACCGATGAGTATAACTGAGGTACGCAGTTTTATCGGTTTAGTATGTTATTATCGACGTTTCACCCAAAATATTTTCCTATTGGCTAACCCTTTCACAAATCTCACATGTAAAGGGGTTAATTTTTTTTGGAAAAAAGAGTGTGAAAAATGTTTTGAAGGACTGAAGAGAAGATTAGTCAGTGCTCCTATCTTGAATCTACCATCATGGAATGTTGGGTTTGTTATTTATACTGATGCTTCAAAGAAATTATATGGTTGTGTCCTTATACAGAATGATAGAGTTATTGCCTATGCATCACGGAAGGTCAAAATTCATGAACAAAATTATCCTACTCATGATCTTAATTTAGCAGCTGTAATCTTTTCTTTGATGATATGGAGACATTATCTGTATGGTGAAAGATTTGAGATATATATTGATCATAAGAGTTTGAAGTATATTTTCTCACAGAAAGAACTCAACATGAGGAAAAGACAGTGTCTTGAAATACTCAAGGATTATTATTTGACAATACAATACCACCCCAGGAAGGAATATAAGGTGGCAGATGTTTTGAGCAGAAAGGATCATGGTGTTTTGAACAAGAAATGAGAGTTTAAATGGATCTTATTTTCATGGATCTAGTGAAAATGGATATGGGAATAATCATTGAAGGTGAAACATCAATAATTTTTCAAATGGTTGTAAAACCATCTATACTAGAAAGGTTAAAAAGTTATCAGGCTGATGATGAGGAGTTACAAAGAAAAATTAAAGCTGTGAACGATGGGAGATTGAGTGACTTCATATATGATGATGGAAATTTTAAATTTGGGAAGAGACTTTGTGTTCCTAACATACCTGATCTAAAAAGGGAATTTTTAGATGATGATCATAGCTCCAATTTCTCTATACACCATGGTAGCACTAATATGTATAATGATTTGAAGGAACATTTTTGGTGGGACAACTTGAAAAGGGATATTGCTAATTTTGTGTCAAGATGTATGGTTTGTCAATAAGTGAAAGCTGGAAGGCAACAACCTAGAGGAGTCATGCAACCTCTTCCCATGCCTGAGTGGTAATGGAATTATATTACGATGGACTTTGTCATGGGGCTACCAAAGACACCTAGAAGGAATGATGCCAAATGGGTCATTTTTTATCATCTTACTACGTCACCACATTTTCTTGATATAAGAGAAGATTTACCACTTGAACGTTTAACAAAACTGTATATTAATGAAGTTTTAGGACTCCATGGTGTACCCCTATCGATTGTTTCTGATCATGATCCCCATTTTACATCAAGATTATATAAAAGTCTTCAGAAGGACCTGGATACTGAACTTTGTTTGAGCACTGCCTACCACCCTCAAACTGATAGACAATAAAAACGGACTATTCAAACATTAAAATACATGTTGAGATCTTGCTCACTTGACTTTCAAGGTATGTGGGATCAATATTTACCTTTGGTAGAATTTTCCTATAACAATAGATTCCATTCAATTATTCAGATGAAACCATATGAAGCGTTATATGGAAAGAGATGTCACGCACCAACTTTTTGGGATGATGTTGGTGAAAGAAAACTCATAGGCCCAGAACTTGTTGAGGAAACGATGGAAAAGGTGAAGGTTATCCAAACCCATGTCAAAGCAGCACAATGTAGGCAGAAAATATATACTGATAACCGAAGGAAGGATTTGGAATTTCAAGCAGGAGATTATGTTTTCTTGAAGGTATCTCCATGGAAGGGAGTTATACGATTCGGTAAGAAGGGTAAATTAAGTCTCAGGTACATCGGACCTTTTGAAATTATAGAACGAATTGGGGCTGTAGCTTACTGTTTGGAAATTCCACCAAGTCTCTCCATAGTTCACGATGTGTTCCACGTATCACTCTTGAGAAAATACATGGATGACCCAACACATGTAATCACCAATAATTAAATTGAACTAGAACATGATCTATCTTATTGTGAACAGCCTTTAAAAATTCTTGATAATAGAGAACAAGTGCCGAGAAACCAGAAAACTCGCCTGGGAAAAGTTCTATGGAGAAACCATAAGATGGAAGATGAAACGTGCGAACTAGAGGAACTTATGATGAAAAACCACCCAAATATTTTTTTACGGTAGTATTATAAATTTTTCAAGGATTAAATTATGAAGGAGGGAAGAATATAACACCCCATGCTTCCATGACACATTTCTGTTTAAAAAATTCAATAGCTTGCATTGTACGCAACTTCGAGATTCTAACACACCGCGACCAATCAAACTAGCCGTTATGAATTTTAATACCCACATTTTGAAATTTTATAAATTTTATCATTCAAAATGTACTTCATTTTTTGATTCATAATATTGAAATTATCTTAGGGTGATTTTTTGTTATTTTTTCTGAAAACATTCAATTTTTGATGAATATTGAAACACACTAAGTTGTTGTTTAAAACTGACATTTTATTTAAATAAATATTTATTTTATTTACATTTATTTTAGGTAAAAATAGATACATAATACTTATATATGTTTAATGTAATTCATAGGAGTCATTTTATAATGAGTTTAGATATATAAAAATTTTATTGATCTTTTTTATCGTCTTTTACCCAACTTCTAGGAGAATTTGAAATTTTCTATAAAACATAATTTTACCACTTCAATGGGTATAATTTAAAAAATCCAAGAGGTACTGTTAATATCAATGTGTAAAATATGGTTCAATAAGATGAAAATAACTTTTGGTGAACAATAACGTTTTACTTTTATTTACCACAGTTAAAAGTAACTAGGGTAATTAAAGGTAAAAATGATATCATAATTACCCTAAAACAAGTCTTAATTGTATTGGATATGTGTAATTCGACCAAAAAAACATTAGGAATATAATATGAACTTATTTGGTCCACTTGGATTAGATTAGGACATTTATTATTAAGGAGCATGATGACGTGAAGCTACTTTCATTCACGGGTCTCACTGGAGTATCTCTTGCTTTTCCGAAAAATAGGGTTCCTCAAAGAATAATCTGTAAAGGTTCTACTGCACATGTAGGGGCTTCAGATGGTTTTGTCTTGGAAAGAATCAAACTTTGTATGAATTCCTTTATCTCTCACGTCTCTTTATCCAAAGGCATAAAACCATTGAAAGTGGAGGAATTAGTTAATCGTCTGTCCAATATTTGGGGATTCTCTGATTTCAAATATGTCTCTATAGGCCGTGGGTTCTTTCATTTTATATTTCCCTCTACGGATCTAAAGAGTAGATCATGGAGTTATGGTTCAATCAACCTTCAGCCGGTGGTTATGAAATCTCATGAATGGAATTTAAACTTTAACATCAATGATTTTAAAGACACATGCACTTAAGTCTAGATTAAAATTTATGGTATTAGTTGGGTGTTATGGAATTCAGACATCCTGTTTGACATAGCCTCTGCAATAGGTATGCCAATTATAATAGACACATCCACTGAATTGTTTAGTTATGGAAACTTTTCTAAAATTTTAGTCGAAGTGGACTTAAGTTCAACTTTGATTGATAGAGTTGTTCTCTCTAAACATCATGATGAAATCATTCTTAGAATTGATTATGAAAATAAGCCTCTATTTTTTGTTTTATGTAAAATTGTTGGCACTCAAAGGAAAATTGCAGGCCAGAACTTCAATGTACCAATTTCCAATTAAATGGACCTGACACCAATTATTGTCGAAAGAGGATTGGTATTCTTCGTGAATCGGCACCTGAGAATCTATCTGTTGACCACCCCTTAGTGGTTGCAGCTACTTCCACTGATTTAAAACAGACCAAGGACCAACTGACTGAACCCTCAGTGGATACTATTGAGCATTCCTCTGATTTGAAGCAGCAGAATTCCATTAGTGGACAATTTAAAGAACCTAATGATGCTGGTTCTTCTCACAGAACACGAAGAACATGAGCTTCTGATTCAAAGAAAGTAAGTATCTTCCCCGACATTTCATTCAAAGAGGCATTGTCTATAAATTTTAGGAAAGAGGATGATGATAAGAATTCAGTGGATTCCCACTCATATTGGGAAGCCTCTGCTCAGGAGGTTGTTGAATATAATATGTGGCAGGAGGAAAAACTAATCTACTCCAAGAGAAAAGGTAAATCAAAATTGGAGGCTACCACACCAAAATCTAGAAAGACTACTGCTCCTTCTCAGGAACACTACAGGTATGTCCCCGATTTTAATGCTTCAAAGGATTCCATTCAGCCTGGACAACCAACCTTGGTTGATAAAAACACAGCTTCAAATGAGTCTTTAGTTGCCTTACATTTTGGACATGCGCTGAATCAGTTGGATGGTACTACATTGAGAAATGGGCAGAACACTCCCTATGATGATTCAAATCTGAAAGTGCAGGTCATGGTTCCTCAAGCTGTCACTGATAGAAAGAAACTCAAATTTATGAATCTGTCACCTCCTATTTTGGAGGAGGGGAGTAATATTAGGCAGGGAAAGTGCCCAAATGTTCTCTCTAGTGTTGCATACTCTTAGATAGAACCCCATAAAACCAAGGGTGGTTCAAAAATTGGGGGCTCAGACCATAATGATTCCAGGACTTCAAATCTGGTGCCTGTTTGAAATACTGCACATTATGATACCTTGCAGACTAATGATTTTTTTGTTGAACAGGTGAAGGATTCACCCCCTATACAGAGCAACAAGGCTTCCTCTCCCTTGACTATTAATGCTAGGGGGTATGGTTCCCCTGCTTCTTCTATCCCAATACCTACATTAGAGAGGGTATCAATTCCCCGTTCTGTGGAAAAGCCCAAGACTATGAAGAAAAAACCTTCTATGAAAGTATGTACTCATAACTCATTTGAGTTGATGGGTTTAGGTAGTAACGAGGAGGAGGTTCAAAGTAATGTCCATGAAATTAAAGTTGATGAGATGATGGATTCCGTTGCTGCCGGCCTACTTGATGATGGCGATGGACCTTGGATTCAGGCCAAGTCAGGGAGAAGAGGGAGAAATCCTCGGGGTAGAGGTGGATGATCTTCACATCACATCATGTGCACAAGATCTAAGGGAATATAATTTCTTGAATTTTGCTTGTATTCAACTTTGACACTTCTCCCCTCTTCATTGTGTTTTTGTTTTAATATTAAGGCATCAGTGCCTCACCTTTAAAAAAAAGAGTTAAAATCAATGATTAATAGCTAAACCATTTTTTATATAGGGTTATATAGAATATAAATTTGACTATAAATATTAATTAGAAAGATAAATATATTTCCTACATAATGGTATTTTTTTTTTAATTTTTATACATTAAATAATTAAATTTATTTATGTCACAATAATGTTGCAGTAATTACCTTATTAATGAAATATTAAAATAATTGACATTATAAATATACAAATATATCTAATTTGAGACATTTATTTAATTAAACTAATTTTATAGCTTAATGTGACATGTAAGGGTAGATTAAATGATTTTTTTTGGAAGTAATAATGTTTTTATGAATTTATCAAAAACAAAATACCAAATAGTGTCAAAATTGACATAAAAGAGTTTTTAAAACAAATATTATATTATTAATTGATATTCTGTTTATAAAAATCTAAGGTTCAGAAAAAGAGCTTAAATAATATTTTATATGTCATTAATTAACCACTTGAGGTTCTCTTGGAAGTTTATAGTATGTTTATTAACCAAATAATATAAAAATACAAAGAGACATGGTAAATGTCAAACTATTTAACAAATAGTTAAATCTAAATGATAAGGTTAATATGATGACCTAAACCTATATAAAACCTATTGGTTGAGATATTTTCGACCCATACCCACCTTATCTTTTAAATAATTCATTTTTGAGCCATTATAATCCTAAAATGAGTTTATTATAAAATAATATTTCAATATTTTCCTAAAGTGACCCTCACCTCTCTTATAAAAGGGCACTTCCCCTTCTATTAATTTCACACCTACGAAGCCATTTGGCTCAGACAAAATATGTCCATATATGCTCCCAAATTTCCTCCCTTAATCTTATAGGACTTTATTTTTCATAAAACCAAACTAAGGAGCCCTTTTGATCAAATTGAAAGGAGGAACCTGAAGAAGAGGTAAATATTTCATCAACACTTTCAAGTTATTTTCTTCTTCCACTTCCTCTTTCTTTATTGTTTACATTCTATAATAATAACTCTAGTATCTTATATATAATATGATTTTATTATAAAATGGCACCACCGTATTCATTATTCTATCCATCCTATAAATGAAAAAATCACCATACGTGTGTATGTATGGATTTCCATCTCCATCTCGTGGTATAGTTTGTTATTCAAAAACTTCGTCATTTGGATGGGCATAATAATGAGTATAAATGATGTAAATAATAAATATAACAAGAAAATTATTCTGTTTATATGATATACCAACCAATTATATATTATTTTAATATCAACATAATGACATTGTCTCTCGTGCGTAAGTACGGATTACCGTCTCCACAAACGCGATGTGATTCATTCTCCATTGTATCCATTCAAGAATAATTTTCATTTAATGATTAAAAATAATTTTTAAAGACTTAATATAATTCTGAATATTAATAAGATACATCTTATCCATGAAAATAATTACTTACATAACAAATCATATAAAGGAAAATAAATCAGTTAACACCCGAAACGATAATACTACAGAAATATCATTAACAAAGCAATATTACAAGATTATATATGATATCATATGTAACATCCCAGGTAATTAAAGAATAAATAATTTTCATATTTATTAATATTAGAGAATTAAATATGAATTTTAATTAAAAGGGGTTGCTATGTTCGATAGCGTACCCGATACGCAACGATGAGTTTCTTTGAAACTTACGTAGCACACTAGTAATAAAATAATATTTTTTTTTAAAATTTTAGTTAACAAGTAGTCGCTGTACTGGCGGGAATGAATAGAAATTACTAAAATATGAATAGATATGTTTTTATATGTTTTTACATTTACCCAATAAAAGATAAAGGCTTAAAATACGGAAAGAGTTCAATTTTAGGCTTTTATACTCTAATTTTCACTAAAGGTTCACTTATCACCTTTTAATGGTGAACCATCATTGAATATAGTTTTGATCACTCTTATACATTCTTTTGGACCAAATAAAACTCTTATTAAGAATCGGGACATCAAATTTTACTTTGTGTAATTTTTGGTACCTTTCTGATAAAGTTCATTTTTTTTATGAATAGTGTAAAATGTTGCATTTTAATTCAAAACCTCTTTTTGATCTAATTTATTTATATGATTAGATTATGTTTTGAATTGGTTTTTAAGTAAAATTAGAATCTATTTTTACCATTTTATCCAATGGTGGTCATTGGAATCAATTTCGATTTGAAATTAGACTTAAACTGGTGTCAATCTTTTGATACTTATTGTTTTGTAAAAACACGCTATTTGCTCTGGCAGCGGGAATTAATTATTAAATTAATTAATGTGACTTATATGATTTGAATTTTGTAAAATAGACTTCATTTTTGAATTCGTAATATCAAATATAGCTTAGAGTGAATTTTTGGTAATTTTCTGAAAAACTTCAATTTTGATGAATAGTGAAACCACTAAGTGGTAATCAAGCAAACTGTTTTTTTTCAGTTAAATTAAAGTTTACCACTAATGTGTATTGAATTTTGAAAATCCGACATACATGGTTGTCATTAAGAAGTAAAATGTGGTTCAATGAGATTATAATAATTTTTTGGTGAATAGTAACTTATTAAGTTCTTAATCGCGTTTAGTGGTAATTAGGGTAGTTTAATGTATAAATAATGCTTTAATAATATAAAATGACTTAGACACATGTCCCAACCTCATTGGTTGTGTCATGGCCGACCAAGACAAGCCATGGCCTAACTTGGGGACCCCATGTATCCACTTTTGTTGGGAAATAACATAAATTACTTTTTATTAAATGTTAAAGTGAAAATGACACAAACATAATATGTTTTACGAAAACAATTTTTAAGTGGGGTTATACAAGTCCAAATTTTGATTATAAATATTCAATGGAAAGATAAAAAGATTTCCTACATCATAGTAATTTGTTTATAATTTTTAGACATTAAATAAATTTAATTATTTAGGACATAATAATGATGCAGCGATGACATCATTATTTGACGATTTAAATAAAATGGAAAGATAATATAAAATCTATGAACTACACATGTCCAAAACCAATTGGATGAATGGATTTCGATGCCTTATCACCTTATCCAAGAATTCCATCAATGTGGGACCTTTTAAAACCGAAACACATTTTCAAATAATGTAATGATTCTTTACTTTCCAAAAGTGCCCCTCCTCTCCTCTTATAAAAGGCCCCCACCTCCACCTTATTTCACACACTCTTCAAGCCTTTGGCTCGGCCAACCCCTGCCCATTTGCTCTCTCCACATCCCTCTCCTCATCCTAGAGGATTCCCTTTGGGCAGAATCCTTTCAAAGGAAGCCTTTAGGCTCAAACCAAAAGAAGTTACACTTTTTAAGGTATTTCATTCTCTCATGTTCATTTGTTTTATTTTTCTTCTCCAACCCCCTAAACTCTTTTTATTTACTTCTTTTGTAACAACACCAGTATCTTCAATATACTAGGATGTTGTTATAAGATTTATTTGAGCTACACTCTCACACAACTACATCAAATGGTTAAAGAACATACGGTTTCCGTGGATGGCGAAATTCTGCCTCCCGAAACGATGATTGTTCAATACTCATTTAACACCTTCAAAGGTGGCCATTATGATGTCACTATTTTTATATATGATATGTAATATGTTTATGTTTTACTTATTCTTCTGTATTTTTCATTTGTGTCTTACCTTTATGGCTTCCATTATGGGTATACGCGATATCTTCACTTAAGGAAGTGCGGACTACCGCCCCCTCAAAGTGATGTGATTCGTTAATGCCATATGTGGGACGTGTAAAGGATGGATTTAAAGTTATTATATATGATGTTATACTGGAATTATAATATACCTATATATATCATTATCATTTATTTCCATTAAAGTATGAGATAGAAATGAAAGTAGCGTTCATGCGTACGTACGGACTACCGTCTCCATGAACGGTGCATTTCATTTCTTATCCCCAAATGTAATGTACTATTAAAAGTACATGTATATAATGGATATATAAAATTAATGATATATCTAAATGATGAATATAATTCTGGAATTAAAATATACATAAGTCTCATTTAGTTTTAATTCCGTTAATATGACAAAGAAATGAAAGTAGCGTTCATGCGTACGTACGGCTTACCGTCTCCATGAACGGTGCATTTCATTTCTTACCTCTAAATGATTATGTAATATTTTAAATACATGTATGTACTGGATATATATGACATATATGATATCTACATCATGAATACCATTCTGGATATAATGAAACATTGACCAAATTAACAACATGTAAGTGTAAGAAGTCTATTTTTGACTTAAGAACCAAATACCGACAAAATGAACATTATTAACTTAAATGATTTCATGATGTTCATAACATGGTATAAAAGAAATAATGAACTTGGAAAAGATTCATAATCAAGTAGAGATTAACTAAAGTTTATTATTCAGGAGTTTAAAGAACGGTCGGGTCAAGTCAGATACGAGGTATGGGAACTTCTTAACCCAATTTCCATTCTTTGGGTTAATCTCCTACTTTCAAATTATGCCATTATGTTATTATGTCGTATCTTGTATTGGTACTTTATTTATGTGTACTTATAGTAAGTACACATAATGTATCTATTTTATTTTAAAAATTATCTTTGTATGGGACTTCGTCTCAATCTCCTTTCGTTGAGGCATATTTTATTTTATACACAACTTTCTTTTATACGGTGTATAAACCCCTTTGACTTTTACGTTTACTCAAAAGGAATCTTTTTTATACGAAGCGTTTACTAAACGACAAAAGGGAATGTTTTTGTCGTACGTATGCGGCGACAACGACTTCTCCGCCGTCGTAACCGTTATTTGAGTTTCGGCTTCCTCTACAAGCCATACCTTTTTTTTAAAAAGAAAAATAAATACCATGTTTTACTTTGGTATTGAAAATGGTTTTCATAATGTTTTTATTATATCAATGTGTTGTATTGATATCTCGTGATTGAAATGCGGAAATGTTATGTTTCCTTTATGCATGTTTTTATGTGATATGATTATGTTATGGTTCTTGGGCATTATTATGAAGACGGGTGGTTCCGTGATAAACTAAGGGCGGGTGAGCCCGTTATAGCTCTCCAATGCATTGGGTAACGCGAAGGAGTGAAACATTAAGGTTTATCCGAAGAGATTTTTAGGGAATATACTGTGATGGGTATTCCAAACGTAACCAAGAGGGTTACTCCCTACGTAAGAATGTTATGAATGCCTCAAGTTACCTTTATGTCTTATGATTTCTATGATTTATTCATGATTTTATGAGGTATGTTAAAGTGATTATGTTTTATGGGTAAAGTATGATTTCACTCTTATGTATGTATGTACCCATGTTTCCTTTCCATGTTTTTATAACCCATACTGAGTTTTTATGCTCATCCCAAGTTTTTGAAATGTTTTTCACAGGTCAAGGGAAAGGTACATGATAAGATGATAGAGTCAAGGATGTGTCAAGAATTAATCCATGTTTTATTTTAAATGTGTTTCCATTGATGGGAATGAAGAATACTATCTTTATGTAACCACTTTGTTTATATGTGGAATGTAATGCAAGTTTTATGATCTAATTCTCTAAAACTCTAAACCCGAAAAGATCCTCAATGTGTAATCTTGTAATAACTCAAGATTAAGTAAGGTTTAAGGCTGGGGCCTTATAGTTGGTATCAGAGGTCGGTTTAGACAACTTTAGGAGTTAGAAAAGTGTTAAATTATAATATGATTGAAATGATATAGCATTTACGGATTACCATGTTGCTTCGCCTAAGATATTTCCATGTTCAGAATGGTTTTCCGTAGGGGAAACAAAGCAGCTATGTTGGGACGACATCAGGAGGAAGACAACCTTCCAAATCAGCAACCTGAGATGGTTGGAATCGGAACTGAACAGTTTGTTGCAGTGATGGCACAGTTGACTCAGGCTATAAATGGTGGTGGTATCCATGCACGAGATCAGCCAGATCAACCGCATAGGAACATGTCAATGGTGGAACATTTCATGAGGCAACATCCCCCATCATTCAGAGGATCATCTGACCCTGTGCAAGCTGAAGGGTGGATTAAAGCACTGGAGAAGATTTTTGATGTCATGGGGTGTTCAGACAATCAAAAGGTTAGTCTTGCTATTTACCGTTTGGAGGGTGAAGCAGATCAGTGGTGGTCTATGGTTAAAATATCAGGGATGCCGATGAGATTGATGCTCTTGACTGGGATGAATTCAAAGGTATGTTTCTTGAGAAGTATTTTCCTAAGGCTGTTCGACTTAGGATGGAAAAGCAATTCTTGGAATTGAGGCAAGAGGAGGACTCAGTGGCTGCCTATGAAGAAAGGTTCACTCGATTGGCAAGGTATGCTCCAAATTTTATCCGAGACCTTGATAGTAAAATCAATCGTTTTTACTCAGGATTAAAGCCAAAGTATCGAAGGGCATTAGCTTCTCGTGAGTTTAAAAGTTATGAAAAGCTTGTTCGATGTGCTGAGAAGGTAGAAATGGAGTTTTCCGATGACCAAGTGTCCTATAACAACCAGCAGAAGAAGAGACCGAGGTTGAAGGAGAATGGTAAGAATTCTTCAAAAAGGTCTGATGGTAAGATAACTAAGTTTCCAGTTTGTGATAAATGTGGAAAAAGGCATGCTGGGGAATGTCTTCTGAATTCTGGGAAGTGCTACCGATGTGGTAAGATGGGACATAAGGCTCGTGATTGCACTGAAAAGGATCAAGCTGAAGGTAAGAACAAATTTGATTTACAGTTAGTGAAGTGTTATAAGTGCAATGAGATGGGTCACTATGCAAACGAGTGTCCGACAAGGAGCTTGAGTGATGGGAAGCAGTTAGACTACAAGCAGAAAGGGGTGGTGAAATCCTTTGCAACTACTTCAGCAGATGTTGGGCCATCGAATGAAGTGGTGTTAGCTCCAGGGAGCTCAGTATTTTTCGAAGATTGACTTGAGGTCGGGGTACCATCAGTTGAATGTAAAAGAAGCAGACGTTCCGAAGACTACGTTCCGTACTAGATATGGCCATTATGAATTTGTAGTTATGCCTTTGGGGTTAACCAATGCACCTGTTGTATTCATGGACCTTATGAATAAAATTTTCCATGAGTTATTGGATAAGTTTGTGTTTGTGTTTTGAGGTTTGTGAAGAGGTTATGTGTGCCTTGTGATTCACAGTTGAAGAGAGAGTTGTTATGTGAAGCTCATAGTTCTCCATTTTCAGTTCATCCTGGCAGTACTAAGATGTATAGAGATCTGCGGAAGTATTACTGGTGGGATGGAATGAAAAGAGATATTGCTGATTTTACTGTGAAGTGTTTGACATGTCAACAGGTTAAAGCTGAGCGGTAGTTACCGAAAGGGATGCTTCAGCCTTTACCAGTGCCAGAGTGGAAATGGGAGAATATATCCATGGACTTTGTTGTTGGATTACCGAAGACATCTCGAGGTAATAATGCAATCTGGGTTATTGTTGATCGCTTGACCAAATCTGCTCATTTCCTTGCTATACGAGATACTTTCTCTCTTGATCAACTTTCCCGTTTGTATCTTAAAGAGATAGTCAGGTTACATGGAGTTCCTCTCTCCATTGTATCAGATCGTGATCCCAGGTTTACTTCTAACTTTTGGAAAGGCCTTCAGAAGTCGTTGGGTACTGAATTAAATTTTAGTACAGCTTTTCATCCTCAATCAGATGGACAGTCAGAACGAACAATTCAGACATTGGAGGATATGCTACGAGCTTGTTCTATGGATTATCAGGGAAGTTGGGACCAACATCTTTCTTTGGTTGAGTTTTCATATAATAACAGTTTTCATTCCAGTATACAGATGGCACCATTTCAGGCATTATATGGGAAGCGGTGTCGAACTCCAGCTTTCTGGGATGAAGTGGGTGAAAGGAAATTGATGGGACCAGAATTGGTAGAAGAGATGGCAGAAAAAGTTCAGTTGATTCTGAAACACATGAGAACAGCTCAGAGCAGGCAGAAGAGTTATGCGGATAACCGGAGGAAGGATTTATCTTTTGAGGTAGGTGATCATGTTTTTCTCACGGTTTCTCCTTGGAAAAGTGTGATGAGATTTGGTAAGAAAGGAAAGTTGAGTCCAAGGTTCATTGGACCATACGAAATTCTGGAAAGAGTTGGATCAGTTGCATACCGAGTGGCTTTACCTCCGAGTTTATCTCAGGTACACAATGTTTTTCACGTTTCGATGTTGAGAAAGTATATGCCAGATCCATCTCATGTTTTGAGTCCAGAGGTAGTTCAGCTGGAAGAGAACCTATCTTATGAGGAACAACCGGTCCAGATTCTTGACCACAGGGAGCAAGTGTTACGGAATAAGGTGATTCACCAGGTAAAGGTTTTGTGGAAAAACCACATGATTGAAGAGGCAACATGGGAATCTGAAAATGCTATGAGGGATAAATACCCCCACTTATTTTGATAAGTGAATAAAATTGCGAGGACGCAATTCCCAAAAGGGGGGAAGGATGTAACATCCCAGGTAATTAAAGAATAAATAATTTTCATATTTATTAATATTAGAGAATTAAATATGAATTTTAATTAAAAGGGGTTGCTATGTTCGATAGCGTACCCGATACGCAACGATGAGTTTCTTTGAAACTTACGTAGCACACTAGTAATAAAATAATATTTTTTTTTAAAATGTTAGTTAACAAGTAGTCGTTGTACTGGCGGGAATGAATAGAAATTACTAAAATATGAATAGATATGTTTTTATATGTTTTTACATTTACCCAATAAAAGATAAAGGCTTAAAATACGGAAAGAGTTCAATTTTAGGCTTTTATACTCTAATTTTCACTAAAGGTTCACTTATCACCTTTTAATGGTGAACCGTCATTGAATATAGTTTTGATCACTCTTATACATTCTTTTGGACCAAATAAAACTCTTATTAAGAATCGGGACATCAAATTTTACTTTGTGTAATTTTTGGTACCTTTCTGATAAAGTTCATTTTTTTTATGAATAGTGTAAAATGTTGCATTTTAATTCAAAACCTCTTTTTGATCTAATTTATTTATATGATTAGATTATGTTTTGAATTGGTTTTTAAGTAAAATTAGAATCTATTTTTACCATTTTATCCAATGGTGGTCATTGGAATCAATTTCGATTTGAAATTAGACTTAAACTGGTGTCAATCTTTTGATACTTATTGTTTTGTAAAAACACGCTATTTGCTCTGGCAGCGGGAATTAATTATTAAATTAATTAATGTGACTTATATGATTTGAATTTTGTAAAATAGACTTCATTTTTGAATTCGTAATATCAAATATAGCTTAGAGTGAATTTTTGGTAATTTTCTGAAAAACTTCAATTTTGATGAATAGTGAAACCACTAAGTGGTAATCAAGCAAACTGTTTTTTTCAGTTAAATTAAAGTTTACCACTAATGTGTATTGAATTTTGAAAATCCGACATACATGGTTGTCATTAAGAAGTAAAATGTGGTTCAATGAGATTATAATAATTTTTTGGTGAATAGTAACTTATTAAGTTCTTAATCGCGATTAGTGGTAATTAGGGTAGTTTAATGTATAAATAATGCTTTAATAATATAAAATGACTTAGATACATGTCCCAACCTCATTGGTTGTGTCATGGCCGACCAAGAAAAGCCATGGCCTAACTTGGGGACCCCATGTATCCACTTTTGTTGGGAAATAACATAAATTACTTTTTATTAAATGTTAAAGTGAAAATGACACAAACATAATATGTTTTACGAAAACAATTTTTAAGTGGGGTTATACAAGTCCAAATTTTGATTATAAATATTCAATGGAAAGATAAAAAGATTTCCTACATCATAGTAATTTTTTTTATAATTTTTAGATATTAAATAAATTTAATTATTTAGGACATAATAATGATGCAGCGATGACATCATTATTTGACGATTTAAATAAAATGGAAAGATAATATAAAATCTATGAACTACACATGTCCAAAACCAATTGGATGAATGGATTTCGATGCCTTATCACCTTATCCACGAATTCCATCAATGTGGGACCTTTTAAAACCGAAACACATTTTCAAATAATGTAATGATTCTTTACTTTCCAAAAGTGCCCCTCCTCTCCTCTTATAAAAGGCCCCCACCTCCACCTTATTTCACACACTCTTCAAGCCTTTGGCTCGGCCAACCCCTGCCCATTTGCTCTCTCCACATCCCTCTCCTCATCCTAGAGGATTCCCTTTGGGCAGAATCCTTTCAAAGGAAGCCTTTAGGCTCAAACCAAAAGAAGTTACACTTTTTAAGGTATTTCATTCTCTCATGTTCATTTGTTTTATTTTTCTTCTCCAACCCCCTAAACTCTTTTTATTTACTTCTTTTGTAACAACAACAGTATCTTCAATATACTAGGATGTTGTTATAAGATTTATTTGAGCTACACTCTCACACAACTACATCAAATGGTTAAAGAACATACGGTTTCCGTGGATGGCGAAATTCTGCCTCCCGAAACGATGATTGTTCAATACTCATTTAACACCTTCAAAGGTGGCCATTATGATGTCACTATTTTTATATATGATATGTAATATGTTTATGTTTTACTTATTCTTCTGTATTTTTCATTTGTGTCTTACCTTTATGGCTTCCATTATGGGTATACGCGATATCTTCACTTAAGGAAGTGCGGACTACCGCCCCCTCAAAGTGATGTGATTCGTTAATGCCATATGTGGGACGTGTAAAGGATGGATTTAAAGTTATTATATATGATGTTATACTGGAATTATAATATACCTATATATATCATTATCATTTATTTCCATTAAAGTATGAGATAGAAATGAAAGTAGCGTTCATGCGTACGTACGGACTACCGTCTCCATGAACGGTGCATTTCATTTCTTATCCCCAAATGTAATGTACTATTAAAAGTACATGTATATAATGGATATATAAAATTAATGATATATCTAAATGATGAATATAATTCTGGAATTAAAATATACATAAGTCTCATTTAGTTTTAATTCCGTTAATATGACAAAGAAATGAAAGTAGCGTTCATGCGTACGTACGGCTTACCGTCTCCATGAACGGTGCATTTCATTTCTTACCTCTAAATGATTATGTAATATTTTAAATACATGTATGTACTGGATATATATGACATATATGATATCTACATCATGAATACCATTCTGGATATAATGAAACATTGACCAAATTAACAACATGTAAGTGTAAGAAGTCTATTTTTGACTTAAGAACCAAATACCGACAAAATGAACATTATTAACTTAAATGATTTCATGATGTTCATAACATGGTATAAAAGAAATAATGAACTTGGAAAAGATTCATAATCAAGTAGAGATTAACTAAAGTTTATTATTCAGGAGTTTAAAGAACGGTCGGGTCAAGTCAGATACGAGGTATGGGAACTTCTTAACCCAATTTCCATTCTTTGGGTTAATCTCCTACTTTCAAATTATGTCATTATGTTATTATGTCGTATCTTGTATTGGTACTTTATTTATGTGTACTTATAGTAAGTACACATAATGTATCTATTTTATTTTAAAAATTATCTTTGTATGGGACTTCGTCTCAATCTCCTTTCGTTGAGGCATATTTTATTTTATACACAACTTTCTTTTATACGGTGTATAAACCCCTTTGACTTTTACGTTTACTCAAAAGGAATCTTTTTTATACGAAGCGTTTACTAAACGACAAAAGGGAATGTTTTTGTCGTACGTATGCGGCGACAACGACTTCTCCGCCGTCGTAACCGTTATTTGAGTTTCGGCTTCCTCTACAAGCCATACCTTTTTTTTAAAAAGAAAAATAAATACCATGTTTTACTTTGGTATTGAAAATGGTTTTCATAATGTTTTTATTATATCAATGTGTTGTATTGATATCTCGTGATTGAAATGCGGAAATGTTATGTTTCCTTTATGCATGTTTTATGTGATATGATTATGTTATGGTTCTTGGGCATTATTATGAAGACGGGTGGTTCCGTGATAAACTAAGGGCGGGTGAGCCCGTTATAGCTCTCCAATGCATTGGGTAACGCGAAGGAGTGAAACATTAAGGTTTCTCCGAAGAGATTTTTAGGGAATATACTGTGATGGGTATTCCAAACGTAACCAAGAGGGTTACTCCCTACGTAAGAATGTTATGAATGCCTCAAGTTACCTTTATGTCTTATGATTTCTATGATTTATTCATGATTTTATGAGGTATGTTAAAGTGATTATGTTTTATGGGTAAAGTATGATTTCACTCTTATGTATGTATGTACCCATGTTTCCTTTCCATGTTTTTATAACCCATACTGAGTTTTTATGCTCATCCCAAGTTTTTGAAATGTTTTTCACAGGTCAAGGGAAAGGTACATGATAAGATGATAGAGTCAAGGATGTGTCAAGAATTAATCCATGTTTTATTTTAAATGTGTTTCCATTGATGGGAATGAAGAATACTATCTTTATGTAACCACTTTGTTTATATGTGGAATGTAATGCAAGTTTTATGATCTAATTCTCTAAAACTCTAAACCCGAAAAGATCCTCAATGTGTAATCTTGTAATAACTCAAGATTAAGTAAGGTTTAAGGCTGGGGCCTTATATCATATTTATGCATATAGTTCTTGTATAATTTAATAACAATTATTTAACTATTATACATGAGTTTAATGTACCCTTGACCAAGGAAAAGTAAAATGTAAGGCTTAATTTCAAAATCTCTTTATTATATGAGGTTGTTTTTATGTATGTATCTACTCGGACCTCTTTATCATCTACATCCGTGTTTTCTTAAAAAATGTTTTTCAAAACATTTTTACTATTTACCAAACAATGGGATAAATTAATTTATACCCTTATTTGACCTTATATGTTTTTAAAATAATCTTTCTATCATTTTCCAAACAAGGTACTTTATGACCTTTTCGACAGAATTAAGGTATGAATGATTATTTAACTTATATGGCAGGTGCGACTATTTTCAGCCGTTGTAACATCATCGAAGCTTCCCTTACAAATTTATAAGAATATTTTCAAAACAAATGTATCATTTTATCATTATATGACTTTTAAATGATTTCATAATTTAAATATATTTTTCTATAAAAAAAGTTTTGATTTCATCTATGTCAACATCCTTTGAAGGATTTTAAGCTTATTTGAAGCTGATTTATTAAGATACAAAACTTCCATATTTTATTGAAGTTTCATGATATGTTTGACTATGGATGTGTTATTTTTACACAATTCATGGATTATGGATAAATTATTGACATTTGATTTGTTATTTTTAATACGAATATTTATGTTATGTTTAATCCTTTTCATATGAGGAATGAATTGGACTTAGTAAGTGACGGGTGGAGCCCGTTATAATTCCTCAATGCATCAGTAGGTCTCATGAGACAAAATATTGTCTTAGCACATGGCCTTGGAAAAATATTATTTGTAGTCTTTACACAAGGCCATGCCTATGTGGTTATGAAGTGTATCATTATGCATCCCATCATTATTAAAGTGGCTACTGATGTTGAATGTAATTATTCAACTAGTAAAATATCCATATGAATATGTAAATGGAATTATTTGATTTTTTCGTTGCAATATTATGATAATATTTATGTCTAAAAGGATTTTGTTTTAGTCTTATAAATTTCTTTATAGGTTTGTGCTTATTTATGAAAGTTTCCGCTATATTGTTTTCCTTACTGAGCATCTGAGCTCACCCCTTTCTATGTTTTATTTTTCCCAGCATTGAAGAAGTATTTTATGTTTGACTTATAGGGATAGACTAAGGGATGTAAATGTGTTCAAAAGGGTTCAATTTTTGGGTTTTTAGTCAATTTATAATGTAATGTAACGTTCATGTATGTAATCTATTTTCTGAGACTGCTAAACTAATCGGTTCTTCAGGACTTGATTCCTTGTAGTCATGCCAATGTATTAAAATAATGCACCAACTCTGGGTTTCTGGGTTCAGGTCATTACATTAGATGTAGTGAAATATCAATAAAAACAAAGTGATCTATTTCAATAAGGGGAATTAATACATAAAAGAACACTTGGAGTGACTCCAGCTTGAAGAGGAGTTATGGGATGAAACCCATATTCGCATGTCCCATATTTCAAACCCAAAACTATTTAATATTATGTATCCTGGTTTTATGATAGCCCTAACTGAAATCCAATTATATTTATAATAATATTTTTTTAGAGAATTAGTTACTTGAGCATCCTAAGAACAATAATGAGTAAAATTCCAAAAGGGGGGCCAAAAAATGTAAAAATAAATGTGTCAATTTTTTTCATCCCTACATTCCATATAGGTGTATTCTAGTCTAATGGATAAAGATCCATTTGTTTTAACCAATATTACTGATTTGAATTTTAAAAGGGTTAATGTTTACATGAAATATTTTAAATTTGAAAAGTTTGACATCACATATTAATCCTTTCTCAGTTGTTTTTATATAGATCCTATGGTACTTACGAACCAAAACACAATATGGATGTAGTCTCCTATATCAAGGGATAAACTTGTAAAAATAAAATGTTCCATATGATAATTTATATTTATGATTCATACTTATAAGAGTGAGATACAATGTTCGAGAGGATCAATACTTTAAAAAGTCAAAAAGGTTTATTTCAGTAAAATATTGTAAAAGAGTACCACTAATTTAACTCCACTTTTCAATGGTACATCATTTTCCTAGGAAATTTAAGTGGTTTTCTATTACCCCAGGTTCCCTCTAAAAGATCCTCACTTTATTAAAGACCTCTAACATGAACTCTATTAACAATAGTTGTAATTCCATAATTATTGAAAAATATTATCATGGATGTAATAATAGGATGATTTTCTACCATTTTATACTTATTTCAAAAGTTTTTGACTTTGATGTTATGGGATTTACATTGATTGAGAAAGATGATCCCATGAGATTTTCTAATAAGGGAGTTAAATTCACATCGAATGTCAAGGAATGTGATTCTTATTTCATTATAAAATAGAGTGTATACAAAGGAAATGTGATTCCAATATACAATGGATATTTTGGGGAAACTTGATTTTTTATGGTAATGTGATAATTAATGCATTAAAGATATATATAGGTAGAGGAAAGTTTGATAATTTTAGGCTGGATGATGAAGAAACTATTGAACACTAATTTAGAGAAGTGATTGATATTTTCAACAAAATTATAGGTTTTGGAGATACGTTGGTTGAATCCACTTTTATCATGAATTTTATGGGAAACTTCCCTAATAGGTTTGATGGTAATGTTTTTATATTAGAAGAGAAAGATGATTAATCTCTTGTTTAGTTTTATATTATATTAGTTTCTAATGAGATATGGAATGATTAAATTTTCAATAAGAAGATCAATGAGGTTATGAATTTTAAATCCATGATAACAATTAAAATCAATGATGATGAAGTTGATTACTCTAGTGAATATGAAGATGGGTAAGAAAATAATAATGATTATATAATAATCATTACTCTTATCTGAAATAACTTATGAAAAAAGGTATCTAAAAAAGTGAATTATCATGAAAATATTTTAAATGTGGTGGAATTAGGAAATTTTCTATTGTTTGTACAAATAAAAAATGGGGTGATAATTACGAACTTGAAAAGGAATAAATATTTAAAATTAACATATATAGTAAAAACAATAAGATAGATATGGAACTCTTTGATTTAAAGATATGGTTAACCAAAAGGAAATTGAGAAGTATGTTGAGAAAATAATGGTAAGACTAATCCACATTAAATATTAATTCTATATAATTGGTTTATAAAAAGTTTAGTAACATTATTTCTCATGTTAAAAAACATGAAGAAACCCCAAGTAGTGGTGAGAAAGGTAAATATATATATAATGAGAACATGTTGAAATTTGACCATAAATCATGTCTTGATAGAAACAATCAATAAAATAAAAAACTCATTCTACTAAAGAAGTATTTTGGAATAGTAAATGAAGGAGAAATAAAAATTGATAAAAGAGAAGGTTTTTTTTAAGAAATACAAAATCTGAAGATTATTATTGCAGAACAAGATAATATTTTTAAAGATCATGATGAAAAACTTGTTGAAGAGGAACATAAGTTATGTATGACACCATCAAATTATATTGAAGAAAAAATACATTGAAAATATGGAGATGCAATTTCAACAATTATTTTTAAGTTAATAGAATTATCTCAGTTTACTAAGAATGTTAGTCCAAAAGTTCATGTTAAATATTCTGCCTCTAAACATAAATATAGATCTATTTTTACTTACCCTGAAAGTTTTAAAACTAAAACTATGAATTTTATATTAATAAAATTCATGAAAAATATTCTTTTACATTATTGGAATGTGATAGTAACTTAAGAATAAATATATACCCACGAAAAAAGGAATCATAGATTATTTTTTAATGGAATTAATATCATGTTAAAAGTTCAAAATTTGGACGATACGTTTGGTTTTATAGAATCATTGGTCACAAATATTATTTTGTTTGGTACAAAACATCATTTAAATTGATTCAAATAATCCATTAATTTAGGGGGAGAAACTATAAAAGTTTGATAAAGAATTATAAATGTAAGAAAGATGTGGATTTTTTTCAATACTAAAAACTTATAAAAGATTTGATTTCTTGTAAAAAATTCATGGAAAATGAGACCAACAAGGTCATTGTTTTTATGATTTTACAAGTACTCTTCCAGGATATGTTATTTTAGTTCAAATATAAAATTAGTTTTAGAAATGTAATAAGGAAGTAAATCCACTGATTATTAAAGTTTCTCTAAAATCCAACATGAAGAGAAAGGCATTGATTCATGATAGTTATTTCTACCCTCATTTGATAAGAGATAAAAAACTTGAAGAACATTGAAAAACATGATAGTGGTGTAGTTACTTTTGGGAATTATGGATCCTAAAAAATAAGTGGAATTGGTACAACTGAGATTGAAACTCAGAAAATGAAATCCAATGATGTCATAATTATTGATGGGATTAAACCTAATTAGCCACAAGTCTAATTTTTGTCATTATGGGAATGTATTCATAGAACAAAAAAGTCACATATCATAAAGTTCTAAAAATATGTAAGAATTGTCACTAAGGGAGAAGGAATAATTAGTAACTTATTCCAAATTGGTGATTAGAGTAACTCTTATTATTTGAGCACCATGAATGAAAATAAGTTGTGGTACAAAAGAATTGTTAACATTATTTTAGAAATTTTAAGTAAAATATTAAAGAAATATATAATGGGAGACCTAACCAAACTCTAGATATAAAGATATTAAATTTTTGAAACATTTCAAAGGGGGAATATGGTTCATGGAAGTCCCAAAAGGGTGTAAATTCATCTTATTGGGCCAATAAAAGTAATTCATTATGATTTATGTGGGTCTATGAGGCATAAACCTAATAGAGTTTATATTTAATTTATCAAATTAATTGATGATTCTAGAAAAATTATAAATTTTATTTTCATGAATAACAATTAATATTTAGTATAAATGTCCAAAATATTTAGAAGAAAACAATAGAACAACTTGGAATTGGCATTAAGAATTTAATAACTGATAGTGGAAGGGAGTTCACTAGAAATTATTTTGAATCATATCTTGATAAAAAAAGGATTAAATATCAATATATGGATACTTATATAGCTCAATAGAATGTATTTTTATAATGGAATAAAAGAATTATGGTTTAAATATTCAGAACCATTCTTACTGGATACAAAATTTTAAAATTCATCTAGAGGGAAGCAATACGTACACTTGTGTATATTTAGAATATATTCTTATTGAGACATGAATCCATCATAAATTCTTATTTAATTTTTTTAAAAAATAATCCAACCATGAGATACTTTATAGTATTTTTGAATTACTTGTTTAATAATGATTAAAAATTCAAATTTGGGAAAATTTGTTGAAAATGCCACATATGGTGGGTTCGTGGGATACTTATCCAATGGAAGAGGATACATGTGTTGGAATAGAAGGCTACAAAAGATGGTTAATTTCTATTATGTGAAATTCATTGAAAGTAATCTTATTTTTAAGGATATTGGTGATGGATATATTGATTAACTAAATTAAGATTTCATGTTAAATTAAGAAAAAGCCACAGAAAATATAGATGATCATGAAACTAATCTTGTCATTCCTAATTCATATGCGTCTGATGATGAATTTAATATTATTTAAAGAATCAGAATAATGTTTCAGATAATATAAGAGAAATATGATCCTCAAAACATAATTGGATATAGGGAATCCCCAGTATAAACTTTAAGAAAACTAAGGCTTGAAAATCGAACAGCACTTGTAACACAAGTTGAAATACAATCTGTTACAGTGGTTGTTGAGAATAAGGAGTGAAAAAATTCTTTTATTTATGATCTTTATTAGAGTCAAAATAATGCTTGTTGTGATCTTTTTCCAAACCTAGAAGAGGAAAAAATTATAGTATAAAAGTAGATGTTCTGAAATAAACTCAATAAAAAAGGCTAGGATTTAAGAAATAATCCTAGAATAGTTTGAAAAGGTTATTCTAAGTTATAAGGAATATAATTTAAATAAAAATTTAAACTTATTGTAATATATGATGCTATTAGAATTATTATAGATATTATAGATGATAAACACTATCTAGTTTATTAGATGTATCTGAAGTCTATTTTCATTAATGGAGATCTTGAAAAAGAAAATTTTATTGCGAAAAAAGAATAATTTATAATTTATAACGATAGAATCATGGTGTGAAAGTTAAATAAATCCTTATGTATGCTATAAATGGAACCAATATCATGGTACACCAAGAATTATAATTTATTGAAAAAATATATTTTTATAAAGTAAAATATTATAATAAATCATATATAAAGAAGATGAGAATATATACTATAATTGTTGTTTTTAATTCATTTTTATAATTTTTGACGTGAGAAGGAGTATGTTTGTGATGATATTGAAAAACAAATGAAGATTCATTTTGAGATGCAAATAATTTGAGAAATGAGTTTCCTTTTAGGATTTTAAGTTTCACTAAAATAAAAATACCTATTTCTATCCCAAGATAATTATGCCAAGGATTTTTTTGAATAAATTTGGTATGAAAGATTATAAGAATGTATAAAAATCTATTAAAATTTATGAAAAAGAGAGAAAAGATGAATCAGGAAAGAGTGTGAACCAGAAGGAAATTAGGAACACAATTTTAATATTAATTTATCTTAAGACATGAATATGATACATTAATTATACAATAGTTTTTTATATGATATATATAATAATATAAAACTATAGGGGGATGGGGTTAAATTTTAGCTAAAAATATGTTTTAAAATTCTTAATCCACCTTAAGGTGTAATTTGATAAAGAATTTTATATTTTGATCAAATAACACTTTATCATATTATAAAATTAAATACCATTGAAATTAATATTGTTGTAAGATAACACAAGCTAAATAAAATAGTTTTCAGAGCCGAAATTTGTTATGTAATAAATTTACCATGTTTGATAAACAAAATAACACAATGGAAATTTAAAATACAACACAATTTAAAAACAATGTGTGGAGAAATTATTACAATACTTATACTTTAAAAGGATATTATTACCAACTTCTCTTTTAACCAAAGTGTAAGGAGGACTTTTAAATAAGAACCAAGGTATACTATCTTATAAACCATAGAATCCATCAATTATAATACAATTTGAATTTTTATCTATCATCATATCTCTCAAATACCTCGATCACATAAGATCATAAAAAATCAATCATAATTTCCCTATAATCCCTTAAAATGAAAATATCAAAAAAAGACCAAATATAATCATAAAATAATAAAAATATTTATAATATCTGTCCTTAAAAGTTAGTACCTCTTAGAAAAACACATAGAAAGAAAATATCACACCGATCAGAAGTTATTTCTAAAAGAAGAATTTGTAAAAAATCAAGATGAATAGAATATCATTATTTCAAATACATTAATATTATTTTCTTCCTCAGAGTTCTGGTCATATCTACAAACATTGTTGTAAAAAACATTAATGATAGGATTCCTCACTCTTCGGGAATAGTCACAATGACTTTAAAAGCTTAAAATCCATATTTTTTATGGACTAGATTAATTCTTCATCTTCCAATGACATAAATAAATTTCACTAAAACACTCAAAATCTTAGTCAAAATAACCTGACATGGAGCTGAAATTATTTGTATTTTCATAGAATAACGTAAAATTATAGAAAGTAAATTTATCAAAAATTTATTCTACACAAAAAACAACTTAGAAAAAACTTCAAGTTAATGAATGTTCATATTAACTTTGTTTTTATTCAATAAAATAGTAATAAAATGATTCATTTCCAAAAAAATATTTAACTTTCTTAAAAGAAAAAAATAAATAGTAAAAATTGAAAAATTGATGGAATTTTAAGGAAATACTCCTTGAGAGTTCTGATAAAATAAATTTATTCTCCTTTAATAAAATCATTTTAAAAAAACTCAATAGTAATTAATATGATAATAAGTATAAATATAAGCCTTTATTAAAAAAATAAAATCTTACAAAACTTCTTAATTTATCCTAAAAATGTTTCTAAAAAATTTTATAAATATTATTTTCTCCCTTAAACATAAAAATTATGCATCAAGTTTTCTTCAGTTTGTCCCCCTAGAAAACATGTTTTCTCAAATTCTCCCCCGTTGGGATTTTAAACATGGTTTTGGTATTTTTAAAAAATCATAGTAATGAATAAATAAGTTCCATAATTGTTTTGAAAAAAAATATCTCCCCATTGGATATTAATTAAATTTATATGGATAAGTAAGTATACAAAGAAGAATAAAACATTTTTTAAATCATCTTATATTCTACAAAATTAAAGATAAGAAATGATAAAAAACTATATAAATTCAATTTTGATAAAAATATTCATTAAATCAAGATTAGTATATATATATTCCATTTCATATAATGTGTATGAAAAGAAAAAAAATTTATATAAATTTTAGAAAATATGAAAACCTATATAAAATGCTAAACTAATTCTCAAATTAACACCCTCCCCATTTCTCAATATGTTTTTAAATTTCTGGACATTAGTTAAATAATGATTAAAATTAAGATCATTTAAAATTGATCATTTATAACATTTTTAATGTATTCAAAGTTATCATAATTTAAATGTTCGGGGAAAATTTCATCAAATTCCTATTTTGTTATGATAAATTCAAGAATAATATCTTATTTTGTGCATTATTTTATAGGAAATGTTGTCATATATCCATATTCTTTTCATGATAGTGATTTGTTTCTATATAAAAAGAAATAGCAACTCTGCTATAATAAAGAATTGTAGTTTGAGTAAAAATGAATCTAAAATCAGTTAATGTGTGCTACAAAAACCACACTTGAACACAATAATTTATTTCTTTATATATCCAACTTCCATAAAGAAAAGTCAAATTGATTTTTTTCTGGATCGGAAAACTAAATATTCTCATAGAAAAGGAAAAGTTATGAAATTATTTTTCTTATATAATATATAGCCCCTTAATCTAGGATCTGAGTAACTTTTAAGTATTGAATCAATTTTATAGGAATAAAATAGTCTAAGTTCTATTATACGTTTAAGATAAGGGAAAATATTTTTAACCAATTTAAAATGTGATTCCTTTATATTTTCATAAAACCTCATGCTTAAATACACACAAAACATAATGTTATATCGATTTTCTATTAGTTAATGTCAACTTCCAAAAACACCTCTAATTTTTTAATCTACAGGTTTCTAAGATTCATTATGATATTTTTTGATGTAGGATTATATTATATTACTTATATTAATTTTTTTTAAAACACATTTTATTTAATAAACATCTACTGTATGTTTTTTAATTTAATATATTTCCTTTTTCTTTTTAAGATATTTTTACATAAAGTAAACAATTTAAGTTCACCTATCATTATCAACACAAACTCAAATTTCATAAGTTCTAAAAACCCATCAAAAAGATATTTTTTAATTTAAACTGAAAATGATATCATTGAAAAAAGGTGAAGAAAAATAATGTATTGAAAAAATTTCTTGTTAAAAAGGGGTCGATGAAAATCTACCTTAACAGAATCATTTTGAATTAAAAATCTATTTAATCTACCATATCACGATATGGGTATTTTTTAAGGTTGTGATAATTTTATATACTTATTATGGTATTTAAATATCTTCAAAACTAAGGGATTTTCATTATAAATTTTTTTCTAAACATGTCTATTATGTAATGAACTATTAACAACCATTTGAAATAATATAAAATTCATATTTTCTATAAAGGTTAATATTATTCATTAGGAATCAAGTCTTGATGATGATGAAAAATTCTCTCCACATTGTATACCTAGTTTATAATAATAACACTTAGCAACAAGCACCACAATATCCTTACAATAAATTAATTTTCAAGACATTTGTTTCTATGAACCCATTTTATTCTTATTAGATGAATATATTTAAGTCAACCAATCTGGATATAAACATAATTGAATTCAAATTAAATAATCTATTTTTGTATGGAAGTTATCTAACTTTCATTACCCAAGGGATCGAAAACTATTGTAGGCTCAAATTGTGATAGGAATTCATGATGCTCACATTGACTTCTCAAGGAACTTTTAGTTTGAAAAGATTGGCACACATCCCAATTGATATTATTAGTGGGATTACTTCTAAAGATCAAATATATTTCAGTGGAAAATGTATATTGATCCTTTAATATTTATTATATATCTTCCTTTGAAATTGTTTCTATATATTGAAAATATATTCACATAATACATGGTTGAATCATTACCAGTGGTTATAGATTAGATTTTGGTAAATGAATAGAAGTAATTCTAAAATATTCATCCAAAGGATCAACTTACGAACATTATATAAAAAGAGGATCAATTTTGTAAAACTTTAAATAAATTACTTCCCAAAAAGTACTAGATATTTTATTGAAAACATGACAGTCCTTATAAATTACAGAATAACGAAGAAAAATTCCTTTAATAGCCTTGGGATCTAATGTATAAAATTGATCTTTACTTTTAAAAATAAACACTCTACAGTAAAATAATATAAATAATAAATTTTTGGTTTTATTGTTTCCCATAAATCATAAGGATTTGTTTTTACAAAATGGTGAAGTAAAACATGATTTATAGTATAACATAAAGTACTCACAAGTTTATCTCAAAAGTTTATATAAATTGAATATTCACTTAGAAAAGTTTAATTAATTTCTTAAATAATTATATATCTCTATTCAAATAATTTTTTTAGGTTTTATTAGTACTGAAAAGTTATGTGTAATACATTTCTTACAACAAATGGTCTCAAAATTAGAATCTTAAAATTCTCACCCACAATCACTGTGGATAGTAATAAATGGTTTATTTTTATCATTTTTAAAAAAAGAATGAAATATTTTGATAAAAAATAAAGCTTTATATTTTCATCTGACAAAACAGGCCTATGTAAATATAGTGTAATTATCCACAAGGATGTACACATAGTGTTTCCCCCCATTTCTCCCAGTTTGTGTCGGTCTAAAAAAATCCATGTGTATGAATATTAAATCTTACAAACTTGATACATCACTAATATATTTAAAACATTACTGATATTTATTTCATAATTGAAATGAATAACAAACTCTAGAAGACTGAAAGTTAAGTTCTGATAGGTCTAAAACATGACCATACCAATAAGGGTTCTGTAAATTATGAAAGTTAGAGTGACATAACCTTATATGATGAAGACAATAAAGATCTTCCATAAAACTAAAACAAAGTAAGTCCCAATTTAAAATTTATTTTTAATCTAATTTATAAACATTTTCATGACTAATAGAAAATAGAATGTTTGTAAGTTAAAAACATTGAATAATACATTTATCATTCTCAAAGTTCCCAAGATAACCCTAATCTCTTATTTTCTAATGTTATCGAAGATGTTCTTAAGCCCTATAATATAAAAAAAATTTAAATTAATGTTATTACATTAAAATAAAGACCACCCTTTTCAATTATTTCAAAATATAAATTGTTTAAAAAATGAACTCATCCATTACTCAACCATTTCAAGTTTAAAAAGTTAAAATTGTATCACATCATTTGTTAAGATAAATCATGGTCTTCAAACCACATGTTTTGGATATTGGTACTCTAACTATTTTACTATCATTAAGAAAACTAATTTCATAGTACCCTAAATTTATTGTGTTCAGTTACATTAGAAAATAAAAAATTAAGAACCCACATTCGTCTAATCGTTTTATAATAAAAAATTAAAATATATATTTATAAATTAAATATTTATGAAAACAAAAGGCTGATCTTTATATAAAAAATGATAAATCAAATGACCTATATTTTGAAATTTAGTAGAAAATGATACACTCATACAAAAAAAAATTTGATCTAAAATTTTATTTTTTGGAAGTATATCCTATACTATTAGACATTATGGATGGTTTCAAATGTTTATACATATTATTAGAATTTTCTATAACATAAGTAAAATTAGAAAAACGTTTCTTCAAAAAAATAACAACGTATTTTTTTTACTACTAATTTATAATCTTGGGATGTAAAACTATATCTAGATTTATATTATAATTATAATGAAATTTTAGAAATTTTTAAATTATGTTTTGAAATTCATCTATTTGTTTTATTAAAGGTCACTTTTAGTGCAATCACAATTATTTTTCAACTTTTTATGTTCATTTTATAAAATATTCACAGATATCACTAATTCATCGTAAGTGGGAAAATATCACTCATATTACAATGAATAAATTTTTTCACGATCTATTGAATTTTGATAGTCATAATCTGAAGTGTAAGAAAAATTAATATTTAAGGTTAAATGTGAGATAGATTTAGTGCTTACTTCATCCATGAGACATTTCTTATCCTTAAGAATATTCATATTCAATCTAATAATTTTCTTACTATTAATCACATTTCAATAAAAAAAATGGTGGGATTAGTGGTGGTTTAAACCAACACTACATGATTTATCATTAGTTACAAAAACAATTGCGTATTTCACAATTAATAATCATTTAGAAGCATTTTTTTCTTTTTTAGTGGTCGTGTTTACATGTGTCATTATTAGAGTACATTGAGGTGGATTTTATTTCATTTTTGCATATTTTTTTAAAAAACTAATTGAAAATAAAATAGGGTAAATCAACATAACCTTGTCTATATAGTTTTACTATGGTTATATTTAGCAGTGGTTATCATTAACTATTTCTAAATCAATTTTCATGTATCTATTTAGAGGTTTTTATAAAAAATCATCACTAAATATATTATATTTTATTTGAAATATTTAATAAACAACATTCTTATAAAAAATCATTAATATAAAAACTAAACCATAAATTCACAATACAATCATTATACATACACCATCATACATCCACAATCATATATGTACAACCTCATTCATCCCATAATCTCAGTCAACCCAAAACCTTCATTATCAAAATATACATATAAAATATGTCCAATAGAAATAAACCATGGAAAATAGTTATCCATCCCATGAAATCTACTATATACATATACATATGTATCATGTAATAAACTAGAACCAACCACATTATGCTATCTACTTTAACAAAAAAAATATAAAAAATTAAAACTGAACATAATAAGTCATAATTACAGTTGAATAATTTATAATATTTAAACATACCATAGAAACTAAGAACCATCAGGACTACCATATAAATAATTTCATGGATCAGAATGCTTAACGTCCTGTTAACTACAAGAATTTATCACCTGTAATAACAACCTAAACATTTAATAAAAGAAATGAGAAGGATAATATACATAGAGTGATACATATAAGGACTTAGCCTTATACATTACATAATCTTGACTTAAATAAAGAATTCACATTGAGGATATTTTCATGTTTAGAGTTTTGGAGAATTATTCCATAACTATTACATTTAAACATTAAATTACATGTAGAAACTACTATTCAGTATCCATTTTTTTAAATAAAAACTCTTAAGAAGAAACATGTCTAGTTCTTTTTTTAGACAGAATGACTTTTCCTTGATCCCATCCATAACCCAATTCCACTTTATGTCATATGAAATTTTTTTCAAAAACATGAGATGAGAAAAAAATCTCATTAAGGGTTATAAAATAAGGATATAAAACATTATTCCATCAATAAATATAATTCAATGAAACCATAATTTTCTATCATAACATACCTAATGAAATCATAAGATTTATGAATAAAACACTGAAATAATGAATCATAAAGGTATCTTGTGTTATAAAAAACATATTTAAATTATATCTATCACAACTACATAGGGAGTTATGTTGGAATACCCATAATAGTATATTCCCAAAATCTCTTAGGAGAAACATTAATATTTACATCTGTCACTTTACCCAATTCATTGGAGAGCTATCTCGGGCTCACCCACCCTAGGTTTATCACAATACCACCCATATACATAAAAAATGTGCTATAATTATAACATATTCATAGCACATAAAATAAGAATAAAAGAAAATATAACATTTCCACATTGCAATCACAACATATCATTTCAAGATATAGACATAATCAATGATTTGTCAAACCATTTTCAAACCAATTTAAAACATTTAAAAAAGAGATTTTTTAATTAATGTGTCCCATACCACATTGACACTTTTAAATAAATTAAAATTTTAAAAAATTAATTTTAACATAAATAAATCCTAAAAAACATTTTTAAAACATGGGCATTAATTAGAAATAATTAGATGAATAAAGTTTTAAAACATTTAAAATGATATCTTAGTTAAAGAGTTTTTAGAAAAATGAGAGATGCTTGAATACAAAAAATTGAGGAATGACATCAATAAAAGATTATTATATAATGATAATAGAGTGATTCATGATATAATATTTTAAAGAGCAGTATATACACCATATAAAAGTGAATTGGTGTATAACAATAAATAAGTTTCAATGGAATGTAAATTGACACAAAGTCGCTTGAAAAGATCACATCCATAGATTAATGAAAAATCAATGACATAATTATGTGTGAAAAATAATAATAAACCTAATATAAGTGGATATTAAGTGTAAAAAAATCATATTACATTCACACATATTCATAACATGACATAATCAATAAATATAAGATTAACCCAAATAATTGAAATTGGGTTAAAAAGTTCTCTTACAGAAATTCAACAACCTAACGACGTCACTTTAAAATTAAGAAAATGAGTTGATGTTATAGAAAAGGTAATATCATCAATTGGACACAAAATTTACATAAATAAGGATATATAATAACATATCACGACATAACAAAGTGGAAATTAAAAGACATAACATAAATTAAGTCTTTTAAAAAAGAGGAGTGTGAAAGGTTCCCATAACGATTTGGTAAATTAAAAACATACACCACATGAAAGAAGGATCATATGATGAAGATATAAATACCAATAAATGAATGTATATTACACAAATATTACAATCATGGGCAGTTCGTACACCGCCCAATGGAAATAGTGACCAATATTGCATGAATCTCACGAGAATAAGAAGTGAGATGAAAACCCATAACAACTTTGTAATCAATTGAGTTGTATGAAAAAAAGTTAATAACCACTAAATCAATTACATAATAAAATGAATATAATTATATTCAGGATAATATATATCAAATAGTAGTACATAATACACCACATGCAATAAATAAGTGGTGAACATTGGAAATCTCACATAATTATAAGTGGGATAAGAAACCCCTTACCTTGTGTCCGACATGACTCGATCATTATTTAATCAAATTAATAATAAATTAAAGTTAATTTATACTTGATAAGGAAACTATTTCAAGTTTATTTTTTCTTTTATATCAATTATTACCTTACTATATCAATTAGTTAATTATTAGAGTTCATAACGAACATTTTGCCGATGTTCGGAACTTGAGTTAAAAATGAACTAATTATAATTATAAATTATCCATGTGTTAGAAATTAAATTATCTTGAAAATTATATTCATGATTTATATATCATATATATAATATATATCCATTATATATATGTATTTATAATAGTACATAAAATTTGGAGATAAGAAATGCAATGCACCGTTCATGGAGACAGTAAGCCGTACGTACGCATGAACGCTACTTTAATTTATATTTCATATTTAATAGAATGAAAACATAAATATAAATAGTTATATTATAATTATATTATATTATCATATATAATTTAATTATCTTCATCCTTTATACGTTCCACGTATGGTATGAACGATTCATATAACTTTGAGGGGGCATTAGTCCGCAGTTGCTCAAATGAAATTATCGCGTTTACCCATGATGGAAACCATAAAGGTATTATATAAATGAAAAAAACAGAATAATAAACAATATAAATACAATATATATCACATATAAATAAATTTCCATCATAATGACCTCTATTATATGTGAAAGGAGATAATTGAACAATCATTGTTTCACGAGGCAGTAGTTCACCGTCCACAGAAACAATATGTTCTTTAACCATTAGATGGATGTGTGTGTAAGTTTAGCTTGAATAATTATCATAAGAATATTCTAGTATATTGAGTATACTTGTGTTTTTATAAAATAAAATAATAAAAAGAGTTTATGGGGTTAGAGAAGTTAAATAAAAGAAAAGAACTTAAGAGAAGATGTTACCTTTAAATTGAGTAACTCCCTTTGGTTTGAAGGAAACTGTTTACTTGAAGTGCCTTCTTCCTAAGGTAAGGATTCTAAGAGGAGGATAGGGATCTATGGAACTTAATTGGAAATATTTTAGGTGAGATAAGGGGCTTTATAAGTGTGATTAATGTGTTATAAGTGAGGTATTTTTATAAGAGTGAGGAGGGCTCTTTAGGAATGTTTAAAAATATTATTTTATTATATAATGTTTTTTGGTTTATAATGGTCCAAAACTTGTTAAAGACTAATATTAGATGACTCATGTCCAAATAAAATCATCCAATAAGAAATTTATAGGTTTTAGATTTTTTTTTAATCTTTATATTTTTATTTATTTAAATCATTTATTAATGAGGTAAACACTGCATCATTATTGTGTCATAAATATTTTAATTTATTTGATGTCTAAAAATTATAAAAAAATATCATGATGTAGGAAATATTTTTATATTTCAATTAATATTTATATTATAAGATATAACTTATATAACCCAATGTAATAATTGATTTAAGAAGAGATATATGTTTATGTCATTTTTGTCTTTACTTTAAATTAATTAATATAAAGTGTCATTATCACTCCCAAGTGGCTTCATGAGTTCCTTAAATTGACCCAAGGATGAACATGGTCGAAAAGGTATCAAAATATTGGATTAGGACACATTTTAGGGTAATTTAATATTATTATAATAATAGTTTTGTACCCTTATTTTCTAGATTTACCCTTTAACCATGGTAAATAATTTTTTTACTGAAGTTAATGTTCATAATGTCTCAAAAAAAAGTACCTATTTACAAAATTTAGACCACCTGATTCCAAATATGGAATCAATGTTTTCAAATTCAAATCAAAGAAGTTTCATAAATTAATTTAAAATTAATTGGCGTTGTCAATACGAAAAGCGCATTTTTAAGAAATAATAACTACCAAAAGATTGACACTTATTTATGTCCAATTTAATAGTGAAATTACATCCAATGACCAAAATTGGATTAAATAGTAAAAACATAATATAATTAAACATTAAAACCAATGAAAAATATATTATAACATTATAAATATGTTTTATTAAAAGGAAGATTAGAATTAAAATATAGCATTTTCACTATTCATTAAAAAATGAATTTTATTAGAAAAATACCAAAAATTTACCTAAAGTAAATTTTGATGTGCCAATTATAAAGAATAATTTTATTTGGTGAAATATAACATATAAAGGTGACCAATACTAGATTTAATGAGGGTTCACCATCAAAAGGCGGTAAATTGACCTTTTAATGAATATTAGAGTATTTATGCCTAAAATTAGATTCATTCAAATTTTAAGCCTCTAACTTTTATTAGAGAAATGTAAAAACATTTAACAAAAATATATAATCATATTTTAGTTAGTTTTATTTATTCTTGCCAATAAAATGACCATATGTTAACTACCATTTAAAATAATAATAATAATATATTATTTTTCAGTATAAATCAACATTTTGTGAAACCTAAGATTTCAAAGAAACCCATTGGTGCATATTGGGTACTCTATAGAACATAAAATCCCCTATAAAGTAAAACTAACATTTAATTCAAAAATATTAATAAATATGAAAATTTTATATTCTTTATTTACCTAGGATGTTACATCATTCTCCCCTTTTGGAAGTTGCGTCCTCAAAATATTAAAATTGGGCTTGGAAACTTCATTGAAAGCCCCACACCGGAAAAAGAGTCAATAAAAATATCAATTTTAAATAAAAGAAGATAAGTACAAAGGTCACCCGAGACAACGGATACTAGGATTTCATGAAAACAAGGATATAGAAGAGAAACTAACTCACATAGATTAATAGATAGTGATAGAGAACTTGATCATGGAAATTTAACCACCACAATACCATAACTTTTTGGTTGGGTAAAATACTAATGATAAAAGATAGCTTATAACATTTTTTCTTCAAGATCATTTTCAAATAATTGAATAATTTTAATAATAACTAGAATAATATCGTAAGTAAATATACTAATACGTCATGTAGAGTGTCATCCTTTAATAACATTCTACCAAAAACTCATATTTTATCCAAACAGTATGTATTCAAGATGACTTGGCCACACATGAAGTGCTTGAATAACCTTCTATATTATCAAATAATCTAGAAAAGAAGAACTATATATTTCCCCTATCTTTAGGCATCAAGAAAAAACAAAATTTGTTAGTACAAGATCAGATAATCCCCAAAAGGATAATCCTTTATAAAAAGAAATACTAATCTTCATCTCCTAAATTCAACCAAAAGAACCCAAAGTTCAAGAAAGACCATTCAACATAAAATTTACCTTAAAATTCATTAAAATAATCCAAACTAAGATAGAAACCAAAACTCCAAAGGATTTAATCACATAGTCTTCCACAGTAAATCTAAACATTTATCTCAAAGTAATATTAGTTACTCTTAAAGTCTTATACTGAAACGTAATTAACCTAATCACATATTCTCTTTGATAGGTTAATAATTTCCATAAATAAACCAAATCATCATACATCCAAAATAAAAACATATATTCTTCCAAAATTAAATTTCAACCATTACTCCACAAATGAGACCCCATAGTATTATATTTTCCTGAAGTATATAATGTTTCCAAAATACCAAAAATATTATAAAATAACCTTTATCACTTAATCACCAAATCATTTTCCTATAATAAGGATATCCATTTGATAAAACATAATTTCCAAAAATCAACTTATTCTTGATCCATAAAATCATTTAACTTGAAAGAATCAGTCATACTAACCAGGGACTTCACGTAGGACAGTGGTAGGAGATGCACCCTTGTCACCCTTCGGTTGTGGGATTGATTCATATGTGCTTTACGAATGCGATGGGTTGTCACCAATATTGCAGGTTTTTTCTTTTTATAAAACTCTAAAATTACCCAAACATATTTTTAACCTCAATGGTTTTATTATATCTTTCATTTTATTCCTAATACATTAAGACCTCAACATCTTATATATTGTCATTTTTTTAACCTTTAGATGATAAAATAAACTATTCCCAATATAAAGAACATCATAACTTGATCATGGTGTCCATATGGATTCATCATCATCATGTTCATGTAGGTATAAGGTCTATTCATTGCAACAATGATTTAAGGATCCTTCAAAATCATTTGATTCTTTTATCCAAATACACCTTATACAACTTGGGTCGTATGTGTGTCGTAGAAAAACAGTTTGGAAAAATTATCATGTATAAAATATAATTTCAAAACATCTGATAAAAAATTATTTTTATAAAACAGTTAGACCAAATTTTAGTTGAAACTGTCAGTCAATTTTCATTTTAAAATACCATATGTATGTTATTAGAGATTATATTGTAAAACAAAATATAAATAGGTTGTGCAAGGGTCTCCTTCTTCAGCACCTTTTTGAAAATCAGAATATGCTTGAAAATCTTGTGATAAGGTAAAATATTTGAAAATGTCTTGATAATATTTACCTTTCTTGAAAATGTGAGAATATTGCGAAAATAAGATTTGATTAAATACAACCCATGATTCACGATGTTATCACAGTAGATCAGAGGTGTTTGATATCTCAAACAACTATTTACAAGTGAGTTGTATGCTAAGAAAAATTTCAAAATCCTATGAACATGACTTTTCAATAATTATTGAAAGTATGTCATCGGGAAGAGATAAGAATATCGTTTGAGATCCCCCCCTTCCATTTTGTAACCAACTTTCCTTGATCTGAAAAATTTATAAAATAAAGATTTAACTGAAATAATAGACATATGGAATAACCATGTGTTTAAATAAAACACATAATCCCTAATGTTGTCTAAACTGACCTACGATACAAACTATAAGGGCTCAGCCTTAAACATTACTTAATCTTGAGATAAATCAAGAATTCACATTAAGGATCTTTTCATGTTTAGATTTTTAAATAATAAATCCATAACTACATAATATCAACAAGAAATTTATATGTAGACACTACAACTCAGTATCCATTTTTTAAAATAAAAACTCTTAAAAAGAAACATGTCTAGTTCCATGTTATAGACAACATGGATTTTCCTTGATCTCATCTATGACCATATTCCACTTTCTGTCCTGTGGAAAACATTTCAAAAACATGGGATGAGAAAAAAATCCCAGTAAGGGTTATAAAATAAGGAAAGAAGAAATTATCCCATTAATAAATACAATTCAATAAAACCATACTTTTCAATCATAACATACCTTATGAAATCAAAAGATTTAGGAATAACACACAGAAATCATAAATAATATAGGTTACTTGTGGCATAAAAAACATACTTACATTGTATCTATCACGTCTACATTGGGAGTTATGTTAGAATACCCATCACTGTGTATATCCTAAATCTCTTAGGAAAAACATTAACGTTTACCTCTGTCACATTACCCAACGCATTGGAGGGCTATCTTAGGCTCACCCACCCTTGGTTTATCAGGGAAGCACTTGTATACGTAAACAATTCCCACTAATAATAACATATTCATAACACATAAAACATGAATAATGGAAAGATAACATTTCCACATTGCAATCACAACATATTATTTGAAGATATAGACATAATCAATGCTTTATCAAACCATTTTCAAAACCATTTAAAAAATTTAATAAAGATATTTTTGAATCAAAGTGTCCCACACCACTTTGAAGATTTTAAAAGGAATTAACATTTTAAAACATTAATTTCCATATAAATAAATCCGAAAAAACATTTTTTAAAATAGGGATATTAAAGAAAAATATTTAGAAGAACAAATATTCAAAACATTTAAATTGAAATTTTTGTTAAATAGTTTCTAACAAAATGTGAGACGGTTGAACACAAAAAATTGAGGAATAATATCAATCAAAGCATATAATATCTTTAGAATAGAGATATTGATTATATAATACATCAAATGAAAGTATATACACCATATAAAAGTGAATTGGTGTACAACAATAAATAAGTTTCAATGGAATGTAAATCGAGACGAAGTCCCTTGCAAAGATCATATCCTTAGATTAAAGACAAATCAATGACATAATTATGTGTGAAAAATAAGAATGCAACAAATATAAGTGGATATTTATTGTAAAATAATCAGATTACATTCACAAATATTCATATGAAGACATAATCAAGAAGTATAATTTTAACACAAAGAACAGAAATTGGGCTAAGAAGTTCTCTTATAGAAATTCGACATCCTAAGTGCATCAATTTAAAATTATGAAAATGAGTTGATGAGAGAGAAAAGGTACTATAATCACATAGACAAAAAATTTAGAGAAATAGGGATATATAATAACATATCTCGTCATAAGAAAGTGTAAATTAAAAGACATAACATAAATGAAGTGTTTTAGAAAAGAGGAGGGTGAAAGGTTCCCTTAACAATTTGTTAACTTACAAACATACACCACATGAAATAAGGATCATATGATGAAGATGTAAATAAAAATAAATAAAATTATATTACACAAAGAGTACAATCATGGGCAGTTCATACACCACACAAATGAAATAATGAAAAATAGAGTATGAATCTCACGAGAATAACAAGTGAGATGAAAATCCATAACCACGTTGTAATCAATTGAGTCTTATGTACAAAAGTTAATAACCACAAAATTAATCATATAATTACATGAATATGGAGATAATTATGATAAAATATATCACATGGTATTACTAAATATACCACATTTAATAAATAAGCAGCGAACAATGGAAATCTCACAGAATTAAAAGTGAGACAAGAAACCCCTTACATCATGTCTGACACGACACGATCATTCTTTAATCTCTTTAATAATAAACTAAAGTTAATTTATACCTGATTAAGAAAAATTTTAAGGTTTTTTTCTTTTATATCAATTTTTATCTTACTATAACAATTATTTAATTATTTGAGTTCATATCATACATTTTGTCGATGTTCGGAACTTGAGTTAAAATTGAACTTGTTATAATTATAAATTGTCCAGGTGGTCGAAATTAAATTTTATCCAGAATTATATTCAATATATATATATCATATATATCATATATATCTAGAATATATATGTATTTATAATAGTACATAACATTAGGAGATAAGAAATGAAATGCACCATTCATAGAGACGGTAACCCGTACGTATGCATGAACGCTGCTTTCCTTTATATTTCATATGTAATAGAATGAAAACATAATGATAAATAGATATATTATAATTCCAGTATAATATAATATATATTTTAATTATCTCCATCCTTTATACAATCCACGTATGGTATGAACGAATCATATCACTTTGAGGGGGTGGTAGTCCGCACTTCCTCAAATGAAATTATCGTATTTACCCATTATGAAAACCATAAAGGTATACTATAAATGGAAAAAACAGAAGAATAAAAACAATATAAATATAATATATATCACATATAAATTTAGTGACATCATAATGGCCACCATGAGAGGCAGTAGGTGATAATTGAACAATCTTTGTTTCGTGAGGCAGTAGTTCGTCGTCCACTGAAAGAGTATGTTCCTTAACCATTAGATGAATGTGTGTGCAAGTTTAGTTAAAATACTTCTCATAACAACAACCTAGTATATTTATTATACTGGTTCTGTGATAAAATAAATTAATAAAAGGAGTTTAGGGGGTTGGAGAAGTAAAATAAAAGAAAAGAACTTAAGAGAATACATTACCTTTAAGTCGGGTAACACCCTTTGGTTGGATCCAAAATGTTTAATTGAAGTACCTTCTTCCTATGTTATGTCTTCTATGAGGAGTATATTGATTTAGGGATATTAATTGTGCAGATAATGGATGAGATAAGGGGCTTCAGAAGTGTAATGAATGGGTTAGAATTGAGGGATTTTTATAAAGGGGAGGATGGGCTCTTTTAGATTTTTTTTAAAATATTATTTTATTATAAAATTATTTTCGGTTTCTAATGGTAAAAAGCTTATTAAATACAATGGTAATATTACTCATGATAGAAATAAAACCATCCAATAAAAATTGGACTGGTTTTGGATATTTTTTTAATCTTTATAATCTTAATTATTTAAATCATTCATTAATGAGGTAAACACTGCATCATTATTGTGTCATAAATATTTTTATTTATTTGATGTCTAAAAATTATTAAAAAAATATAATGATTTAGGAAATATTTTAAAATTTCAAATGAATATTTTTAGTCAAATATATAACTTATATAACCCTACATAAGAGTTGATATATTGAAAGATTCATGTTTAAGTCATTTTTGTCTTTACTTTAAATTAATTAATATAAAGTGTCATTATCACTCCCAAGTGGATCCATGGGGTACCAAAATCTACCCAAGGATGCCTATGGTCAGAAATGTATCAACCAATATTATTAGAACACATGTTAGGGTAATTTAATATTATTATAATAATATTTTGTTACCCTTATTTACCAGATTTACCCTTTAACCATGGTAAATACAATTTTTACTGAAATAAATATTCACAATGTCTAAAAATAAAAGTTACATATTTATACAATTTTGACCTCATGATCCCAAATTTTGAATTCATTTTTCCAAATTCAAAGCACATAAGTGGCAGAAATTAATTTAAAATTAATTCCCACTGTCAAAACAAAAAGCTCATTTTTAAGAAATAATAACTATCAAAAGATTGACACTTATTTATGTCCAGTTTAAAAGTGAAATTACTTCTATTGACCAAAATTGGATTAAATAGTATAAATATAATATAATTAAACTTTAAAACCAATTAAAAAGATAATATATGCTTATAAATAAATTATATTAAAAGGTAGTTTTGAATTACTATTCATTAAAAAAGGAATTTTATTAGAAAAATACCATAAATTTACCCAATGTAAATTTTGATGTCCTAATTCTAAGGAATAATTATATTTTTTCAAATATAACATATAAAAATGACCAAAACTAGATTTATGGCGGGTTCTCGATCAAAAGGCAGTAAATCAACCTTTTAATGAATATTTGAGTATTTATGCTTAAAAATAGATTCATTCAAATTTTAGGCCTCTATATTTTAGTCGATAAATGTAAAAACATTTAACAAAAATATATAATCATATTTTAGTTAGTTCTATTCATTCCATCCAAAAAAATGGCTATGTGTTAACAAACATTTAAAATAATAATAATATTATATTATTTTTCAGTATAACTCTACGTTGTGTGCAATGTAAGATTTCAAAGAAACTCGTTGTTGTGTATTAGGTACTTATTTTAACATAGAATCCCCTTTAAAGTAAAATTAATATTTAATTCAAAAATATTTTTAAATATGAAAACGTTATATTATTTATTTTCATGGGATGTTACATCCTTCCCCCTTTTGAGAATTGCGTCCTCACAATTTTAAAATTGGGCTTGGAAATTTCATTGAAAGTCCCACATTGAAAAAAGAGTCAATAAAAAATCACTTTAAAATAAAGAAATAGTACCATAAAGGTCACTTGAGAAAATATATACTATTATTTCATGAATACATGGATATGGAGGAGAAACTGACTCTAATAAATTAATAGAGAAAGATAGATAACTTGATCATGGAAAGTTAACCAACAAAATTCCATATATTTGTGGTTGGGTAAAAGTCTGATGATAAAAGAGAGCTTATAACATTTTCTCTTCAAGATCATTTTCATAGAGTTGAATAATTTTATTAATAACTAGACAATGATCGTAAGAAAATATACCTACTTGTCATGTAGAGTGTCATCCTTTAATAAAATTCTTCCACAAACATATCTTTTCACCAAATGGTAAGTATTCAAGATGACAAGGTCCCACCTGAAGGCTAGAATAAACTTCTGGAGTATCACATAATCTACAAAATATGAACTATATATTTTCCCTATCTTGAAACATCAAAGAAAACCAAAATTGGTTAGTACAAGATCAGATAATCCCCAAAAGTATAACAATTTATAAAAATAAATACTACTCTTAATTTCCAAAATTCAACAAAAAGAACCCCAAGTTCAAGAAAGACTATTCAATATACAATTTTCCTTAAAATTATGAAAAATAATCCAAACTAAGATTGAAACCCAAAACTCAGAAAGATTTAATCACATAGTCTTCGAGAGTAAATATTAACATTTATCTCTAAATAACATCAGTTACTCTTAAAGTCTCATACTGAAATGTAATTAACCTCATCACATATTCTCCATGATAGGATAGTCATTTCAATAAATAAACCAAATTGTCATATATCCACAATAAATACATATATTCTTCCAAAATAAATTTTCAACCATTACTCCACAAATGAGAACCCATTGTATTCAATTTCCCTTAAGAATATAATGTTTACAAAAGAGGAAACATCTTCTAAAATATCCTTTATCACTTAATCAGCAAATCATTTTCCTATATTAAGGATATCCATTTAACAAAACATAAGTTCCCAAAAGCAACTTATTATTCATACATAAAATCATTTAACATGAAATAATAAGTCATACTAACCAGGGACTTCACGTAGGAAAGTTGTAGGTGATTCTCCCTAGTCACCCTTTGGTAGTGGGATTGATTCCTATAACATTTTTGGACAAAGAGGGTTGTCACCAATCTTATAGGTTGTTCTTTTTATAAAACTCAAAAATAACCCTAACATATTTTAACCACCAAGTTTTTCTTACAAATTTAATTTTCATCCCAATACATTAAGACCTCAACATATTATATATTTTTATTTTGTTTCACCTCTATATGATAAAATAAAACAATTCCCAATATAAATAACATCATACCTTGATCATGGTGTTTATATGGTTTCATCTTCATCTTGTTCACATAGGCTGAAGGTCCATACATTACAAAAATGATTTAGAGATACTTTAAAATCATTTGATTCCATCATCCAAATACACCTTGCAAAACACGAGTCATATGGCTATTTGCTGAAAAATAGTTTCGGAAAAAAATTATGTATGAGATATAATTTCAAAACATCTAATAAAACATGATTTTAATAAAACAGTCAGACCAAATTTGAGTTGAAACATTCAATCAATGGTCCTTTTAAAATACTATTACTATGTGTTAAGAAACTATATTATAAATGAAAATATAAATAGGTTGTGCAAGGGTCTCCTTCTTCAGCACATTTTTCAAAATCATAATATTCTTCACAATCTTGTGAGAAGGTAAAATATTTGAAAATGCCATGATAATATTTACCTTTCTTGAAAATATGATAATATTTTGAAAACAAGATTTTATTAAATACAACCCATGATCTATGATGATATCGAGGTACAGTGGAGGTGTTTGATATCTCAAACAACTGCATGCAAGTGAGTTGTATGCTATGAAACGTTTCACAATCATCTGAACATGACTTCACAATAAATATTGCAAGCATGTCATTAGGAAGAGATAGGAATGTCATTTGAGATCCTCCTCCTTCCATTTGTAACCCACATTCCTTGATCTGAAAAAATTATAAAATGATTATTTAACTAAAATAATAGATATAGGGACTAACCATGTGTTTAACAAAAACTCTTAATCCCTAAAGTTGTATAAACTGACCTCTGGTACCAACTATAAAGATACGGCCTTAAACATTACTTAATCATGATTTAAATCAATAATTCACATTGATGATATTTTTAGGTTTAGAGTTTTAGATAATTAGGCCACAACTATTACATATCAACATGATAATTATATGTAGACCCTACTACTCAGTATCAATTTTTTTAAAATAAAATATCTTAAAAAGAAACATGTCTAGTTCCATGTTTTGGACAACATGACTTTTCATTGATCCCATCCATAACCCTATTGCACTTTATGTCCTGTGAAATAAATTTCAAAAACTTGGGATGAGAAGAAAATCTCAGTAAGGGTTATAAAATAATGAAAGAAAACATTATCCCATAAATAAATACAATTCAATTAAAAAATAATTTTCTATCATAACATACCTTATGAAATCATAATATTTATGAATAACACAGATAAATCATAAATCATTAAGGTAACGTGTGGCATATAAAACATACTTACATTGTAGCTATCATAGCTACATAGGGAGTTACATTGGAATACCCATCACAATATATTCCCTAAATATCTTAGGAGAAACATTATTGTTTACCTCTGTCACATTACCCAATGCATTGGAGGTCTATCTCGTGCTCACCCGCCATAAGTTTATCACAGAACCACCAGAATATGTAAACAATACCCAATAATCATAACATATTCATAACACTTAAAACAAGAATAAAGGAAAGAAATTTTTTTGACATTATAATCACAACATATCATTTTAAGATATAGACCTAATAAATGATTTATCAAAACATTTTCAAAACCATTTAAAACATTTAATAAAGTGGTTTTTTAATCGAAGTATCTGATAACACATTAAATATTTTAAAGGAATTAAAATTTTAAAACATTAATGTCCATATAAATAAATACTAAAAACCATTTTTAAAACATGGACATTAATAATAAATATTTAGTAGAATAAATCTTTTAAACATTTAAAATGATATTTTAGCTAAAGAGTTTTTAACTAAATGAGAGACACTTGAATACAGTCAATTGAGTAATAACATCAATCATAGATTTTTATATCATGGGTATAGAGAGATTAGTGATTTAATACATCAAAGGGAATTATAAACCCCATATAAAAGTGAATTTGTGTATAATAATAAATAAGATTCAATGGAATGTAAATTGAGACAAAGTCAATTGCAAAGATCATATCCTTATATTAAGTACAAATAATTGACATAATTATGTTTGAAAAATAATAATTCACCCAATATAAGTGGATATTAAGTATAAAACATTAATAGGACATTCACACATATTCATAGCATGACATAATCAAGAAGTATATGTTTAACCCAAAGAATTTAAATTGGGTTAAGAAGTTCTCTTACAGAAACTCGACAGCCTAACAATGTCACTTTAAAATTAGGAAAATGATTTGATGAGAGAGAAAAGGTACTATCATCACTTGGACACAAAATGTACAGAAATAAGGATATAGAATAACATATCCTGACATATGAAAGTGTAAATTTAAATACATAACATAAATGAAATAATTTAAAAAAGAGGAGGGTGAAAGGTTCCCTGAACTATTTAGTAACTTACAAACATAAACCACATGAAAGAAGGATCATATAATGAAGATGTAAATACCCATAAATGAAATTATTTTACACAAATATTACAATCATGACCAGTCTATGCACCACACAAAGGAAATAGTGGAAAATACATCATGAATCTCATGAGAATAAGAAGTGAGATAAAAACCCATAACCACGTTGTAATAAATTGAGTCATATGAAAAAAAGTTAATAACAACCAAATGAATCATAGAATACCATGAATATAAATATAATCATGATAATATATATCAAATTTTTGTAAATAATACACCACATGCAATAAATAAGTGGCGAACAATGTAAATCTCACAGAATTAAAAGTGAGATAAGAAACACCTTACCTCGTTATAGACTTGACACGATCATTATTTAATCTCCTGAATAATAAAATAAAGTTAATTTAACTTGAATAAGAACCTTTTTCATGTTTATTATTCATTTAATATCAATTATTACCTTGCTATAATAATTTGTTAATTATTTGAGTTCATATCGGAAATTTTGTCGATGTTCAGAACAAAAGTTAAAAATGAACTTGTTATAATTATAAATTGTCCATGTGGTCAAAATTCCATTATATCCAGAATTATATTCATGATTTAGATATAATATATATAATATATTTTTGGTATATATATTTATTTATAATAGTACATAAAAGTTTTAGATAAGAAATGAAATGCACCGTTCATGGAGATGGTAACCCGTACGTACGCATTAACACTACTTTCATTTCTATTTCATATGTAATGTAATGAAAAAGTAATGATAAATAGTTATATTATAATTCCAGTATAATATCATATATAATTTCATTATATCCATCCATTATTCATTCCACATATGGTATGAACGAGTCATATCACTTTGAGGGGGCGGTAGTCTGCACTTACTCAAATGAAATTATCGTGTTTACCCAATATGGAAACCATAAAGGTATCCTATAAATGTAAGATAAAGAATCATAAAAAAATATAAATATAATATATATCACATATAAATATAGTGAAATCATGATGGTCACTATGATAGGTAGTAGGAGATAATTGAACAATCATCGTTTCGTGAGGCAGTAGTTCGCCGCCCAATAAAAGAATATGTTCCTTAACCATCAGATGGAGGTGTGTGAAAGTGTAGTTCGAATAATTCCCATAAAAACAACCTTGTATATTTAGGATACTGGTTTTGTTATAAAATAAATGAATGAAAATATTTTAGGGGGATGGATAAGTAAAATAAAAGAAAAGAACTTAAGAGAATATGTTACCTTTAAATCGTGTAACTCCCTTTGGTTTTAACCAAATGGTTTACATGAGATTCCTTATGCCTACGTTAAGGCATATAGGATAAGTATAGAGATGTAGGGAGATTAATTGGGAAGATCTTGGATGAGACAATGGGCTTGACAAGTGTGGGGAATTAGTTAAAAGTGTGGACTTTTTATAAGGGGGAGGAGGGGCTATTTAGGAAATATTAAAATTATTACTTTATTATATAAAGATTTTATTTTTTAAAAGTCCAAAACTTATTAAAGTAGAAGATAATAAAACACATGTTTGAAATAAAATCATCCAATAAAAATTGGACTGGTTTTGGATATTATTATAATCTTTATAATATTTTTTAATTAAATCATTAATTAATGAGGTAAACACTGTATCATTATTGTGTCATAAATATTTTTATTTATTTGATGTCTAAAAATTGTAAAAAAAATCATGCTGTAAAAAATATTTTTATATTTGAAATGAATATTTAGAGTCAAATAGATAACGTATATAACCCTATGTAAGAATTTATTTACTAAAAGACATATGTTTAAGTCATTTTTGTCTTTACTTTAAAGTAGTTAATATAAAGTGTCATTATCACTCCCATGTGGCTCCATGGTGTCCCAAAATCGACCCAAGGATTCCCATGGTTGAAAATTTATCAACCAATAGTATTAGGACATATGTTTGGATAATTTAATTTTATTATCTTAATATTTCATTACCCTTATTTACCAGATTTACCCATTAACCACGGTAAATAAAATTTTGGCTGAAGTAAATACTTATAATGTCTAAAAATAAAAGATACATATTTACACAATTTGGACCTCCTGATTCAAAATATGGAATCCATTTTTCCAAATTAAAAACACAGAAGTGGACTAAACTAATTTGAAATTAATCCCCGCTGCCAAAACAAAAAGCGTGTTTTTATGAAATAATAACTATCAAAATATGGACCCTTATTTATGTCCAATTTCAAAGTGAAATTACTTCTAATCACCAAAATTGGATTAAATAGTAAAAAAATAACACAATTATACTTTAAAACCAATTAAAAAGATAATATATCCTTAGAAATCAATTAGATTAATTGGCAGTTTTGAAATAAAATACAGTATTTTCACTATTCATTAAAAAATGAATTTTATCAGAATAATACCAAAAATTTACCCAAAGTAAATTTTGATGTCCCAATTCTAAATAAGAATTTTATTTTTCAAATATAACATATAAAAGTGACCAAAACTATATTTTAAGAGGGTTCTCCATCAAAAGGTGGTAAATCCACCTTTTAATGAATATTAGAGTATTTATGCTTAAAATTAGATTTATTCACATTTCAAGCCTCTAACTTTTATTAGAGAAATGTATAAACATTTAACAAACATATATAATCATATTTTAGTTAGTTCTATTAATTCCCTTTAACAAAATGATGATGTGTTAACTACCGTTTAAAATAATAATAATAATATATTATTTTTTCAGTATAACTCAATGTTGTGTGCAACGTAAGATTTCAAAGAAACCCATTGTTGTGTATCTGGTATGCCATCTAACATTACATCCCCTTTAAATAAAAATTAATATTTAATTTAAAAATATTAATAAATATGGATATGTTATATTCTTTATTTACCTTTGATGTTACACGAGACATAACATTTTTTATTTTATTAAAAAAGAACATATTTTAACATATAAAGAAAAATATATCATGTATAACACTTTAAAAACATAAAATTACCTATTTATGATATTATTAAATACATGGAATTGAAAAGGGATACGTATATAACAATATAATCTATTTTTAATCGATGTGTAGTGTGATTGAAATTTATTTAATAATTTATTAAATCCTTTGATATAAAATCATTTCATATATTTCAAAAATAATTTATTAGTCATTGTATCATGATTTCAAATCAATATAAGGTCATTTTATATGATTTTAACAATTTCATGAATGTTTTAGTGTTTTAAAACACTACAAACATGTTTTTGGGAATACCAGGAAAACTATAAATCGAAATAACATGCCATAAGTTCCTATATTTTAAAATTCATTCTATAGTCATTATTTTGTCATTTAATGGCCACTCGATATCGTTTTCCTAGTTTTAACCCCTTAACACATGTTTTTAATGACTATGGTGTATTTTAAAACTATTTATTGAGTCATTATGAGAACATTATATGTTAGATGTTTGTATTTTCTATGGTCGTAGATAAAAAAACTTCAATAATGGTTATCCCATGATTTAATGTCAATTAGAGCTTGTTTTCTATAGTTATGACCATTAAACAAATATTTTACTATTTTAAAACACTAAAAACGTGTTTATGGGAATCCCATACAAAATGTGACTAGAATGATGTTCCATCAGTTCACATATTTTAAAAATAAATATATTATAATTTTACAATGATTTTATGTCCATCCAACATCTTTTTCTTTGGTTTGACACACTAAAAAGGTTTTTAAAAACTTTAGTATCATTTAAAACTATATATTGAGTCATTCATCGCACACCACATGTCATATGGATGTGTTATATATGAATACACATAAAAAATAATTTAATGGTGCTTGGACCATGATTTCACATCAATATGTGGTCGTTTTCTATGATTTTGATAGTTATATGTATATTTTAGTGTTTTGAAACACTCAAAACTAATTTATGGGAATCCTGGAAAAAATATAACTCAAAATTACATGTCTTTAGTTACTATATTTCAAAAATAAATCAACGATTGTTTTCCAATGATTTTTTTTCAATCAAAAGTAATTTTCTTAATTTTAACCCTTTGACACACATTTGGAGAGACTTCAATATCTTTCAAAACTATTTATTGAATCATTATAAGCACACCACATGTTATATGGACATGTTTTCTATATGTAAACATAAAAAATAACTCAATGGTGGGTTTTCCATGACTTTACATAAATTTGATATCATTCTCTATGTTATTGACCATTACATGCACAATTTAGTGTATTAAAACACTAAAAATGTGTTTACGCATGTCTTAAGAAAATCTTACCACGGAATGACATGAAGTCAGTTACTAAATTTCAAAAATACATCCATGGATTTTTTCCTATTATTTCATGACCATCCAATGTCTTTGACAAGTTTTGAACCCATGAGACATGTTTTTAAAGACTTTAATAACTTTTATAACTTTTTATTGAGTTATTTTGAGCACATTACATGTCATATGTATTTTTTTAATATGTGTACACATAAGAAATAATTCAATGATGGGTTTCCCATTATTTTACAAATATATGATATCATTTACTATGGTTTTCATCATTACATGCACATTTTAGGGGTTTGGAACACTCATAACATGTTTATGGGAATCCCACGAAGACCATAACTCATAATTACATGCCATCAGTTTATATAGTTTAAAAGTCTATATATTAACATTTTTATATCATTTAAGGGCTATACGATATCTTCTTCTTATTTTTTACCCCCTAAAACATGTCTTTAAAAAATTTGGTATCTTTTAAAACTTTTTATTGAGTCATTCTGAGAACAATGCATGTCAGATTAATGTGTAATCTATGTCTACAGGTTTAATATAATTCAACTGTGGTTTTACCATGATTTACCATCAATATGAGGTTGTTTCATTTGATTTCTACCATTACAAATGTTAGTGTTTTAAAACACTAAATATGCATTTATGGAGATCCTAAGAAACAATTACCCCATATATTTTGTTAGTATTGATTTTTTTTAAAAAAATAAAATGTTATTCTATAATGATTTTGTAGCTTAATGACATTGTTTTCCTAGTTTTTACCCCATTACACATCTTTTTAAAGACATTAATATCTTTTAAAACTATTTATTGAGTCATTATGAGTGCTCCACATGTCGTATGAATGTGTTGTCTATGAGTAAACATCATAAATAATTAAATGGTGGCTTTATTAATAATTATCATTAATTTGAAGTTGTTTTACACGGGTTTGACTATTACACACACATTGTAAGTGTTTTAAAACACTAAAAAAACGTTTACTTGAATATCAGAGAAATAAATTCAAATTAATAAGGAATTAGTTCCTAAATTTTAAAAATGAATATGTGGTCATTTTATTATTATTCTAAGTACATATGATGTCGTTTTCTTGATTTCTACCCCATAACACACATTTTTAAAGACATTGATATATTTTAAAAAACATTATTGAGTAATTCTGATCACACCACATCTCAAATGGATGTGTTTTCTATGTGTACACATATATTATAATTAAAATTTGTGTTTTAAATGATTTAACGTCAATATGAGGTTGTTTTATATGTTTTTTACCATTAGATGAATGACTTAGTATTTCAAAACACTAAAAAAATGTTTACAACCATCTGGGAAAATCATAACTTGGAATGATGTTTTGTTACGACCTAAAATTCAAAAATCAATAAACGGTTATTTTCTTTTGTTGTGTAGTAATTAAATGAACCTAAATAATACAAACTAAGTGAGATTTACGACTTTAAGTTCTTGTTTTTAGTATAAGTTTCATTTAACATTAAAAAACCTGTTACATAGTCAAAACTAAGTAAAATAGATAGAATTATTTTTAAAATTTCAGAAAATAATCCGTAATTAATTTTTTATTTTTGGAATTAACTTCATATTTATACGTCACATGATGTGGTCAATATGAGTCAAAGTGCATGTTTTCAGTATAAAATTGATATTTTAGTTCAAAACCTATGTCACGTTTTCAAGATGAGAAAATGAACTTAGATTTTTTTAAAAATTTATCAATAGCATCGATAATTCATTTTTATGTGTAGGAATAAACCAAAAAACTGTAAGATAACGAAAGGTAAAGGTATGCCTTGAAGTGAATTTTTTTATATAAGTATAATTTTACTTCGAAACACCTACCACATAGTCTAAATAAAGTGAACGATCTCATATTGTTTTAAAACATTAGGATATTGATATATAATTTATTTTTGACATATAGGATGTTAAGTCATTTCAATCTAATACATGATGTGGTTAGTATGAATCGATGTCCATGTTTTCAATATAAAATTTCATTTTAGTTTTATTCATGGAAGTTGTATGAATTGTTTGAAAATATGATAATGATCTATATAACTATAATTTACCTCAGTAGGATGAGCAATAAGACTAGAAATTTCCTTAGGGATTGTGGACATAATCCTTTGAAATATAGATACTAAGTCAGTTTCTATTACCAACCACCACTGATCATGTGTTTCCCAATTAGACTAATGTTCATACACTTTTTATTTCAAACTCGAGATTTATCTTTATGCCTCCTGATGAATGGTAATGCACAAAACCCCACTAGTTGTAGTAGTAAGTGATCATGATTCCCTATCAAAGTCACCTAATGGAATAGGCCCAAAATCCATTACCTATACACACAGAAGATTCTCATTCCATAAAATGATTGAAACTACAATGTTCTAGGATACTGATGATGAATGTTAAGGGTTCAAATCCAAGGATTCTTGAATTTTAACATTTTAATACATTAATATTAACAATTATTTTTTTTAATTATCTGAACTTAATGACATTATAAAATTAATAATTTTTTTATCTATTTAATGTAATTTAATTACTATAAAAACATAATAGTGAAATTTTAATTAATGCAACAAAAAAGTCTCAAAAACCAATTAATTAGGGCCAGCTAGAAGGATTAAATGATTACAGTAGAGCTAATTGGAACTATTTGATCTATGTATCTAGACTATTTAATTGGGTTTAAGGATTTATTATTATTATTATTATTTATTTTTCATTATTATGTTTTTATAGGAATGAAATAACATGAAATATTCATGAAAAGTACCTAGTCTAACTTTTATGGTAGGTTTATTTATAAAACTATTTTCTAGTTTCCTATGAAATTTAAGCAACATCTCTTTCTCACAAAAAGAGTGACCTAAATCATTTAACTATTTAAAATATATAAATACGTGTTAGAAAAAAACCTAGATTTATAATTAAATAATAAATATAATAATGGATAAAATATAACCAATATTATTTTTTATGAAAAAACTACATGACCCAGTGATATGAGGAATGAATATTTTCTTATAATTATCACTATTTTTTTAGATAATTCGTACAGAAAATGGGTAAATTATTAAAAATTATAATTTTATTATTTTTATGTAATTAAGATACTGTAAAATATATAATTACCTCTTTGGATTCATCTATATTAATATCAATAAACATCTTCAACCACTCATGAGAAATACCTTCAGTAACATTATCCTACCTTTGTCGTGAGATAAAATATATTCATTAAACTTGTTCTAGAATATCAATTTAAAATATCTCTATTTCTTACCCAAATTCTTCAGTGTTCTTGGGAATGAAACATAGTTAGTGACATCAAAATAAAAAACATCTAGAAATAAAAAATATAAAACTATATAAGTAAACTAATAATTTTACTCATGTATTTTAAATTAGTTATCTTTGAATATTAAATTAAAATTACCTCTAATTTTTTATCAAAGATCTCACTTTTACATGTTTTAGGAATATTCCTCAAAAAATTATAATTAAAGGGAAAGATCACCATATCATAAGAAATAATCCCCAGAATATGTCCATAGATTATTGTATCATTACCAATAAGTACTACATGCTCATCTAATGGAAAAATAATGTAAAATTATTTCAGGTACAACACATATTCCATGGTCAAATTTAAATATTTTATATTGTTATTTTTATCTGTTTGGAAAATTAATTTAAAAATTAATAAAATATATCATTTATTTCTACCAAGATATACATACTAGTAATGGTAAATCACCAATATCCCCTAGATAGTGGGGTGACCAACTACACCATTTTTTGAGGTTTATTAGATGGAAGTATAATAACAACATATGGGGAAGTATTGGCTCACTAGAAGTATCTGGTACATTTAGATCACTTTAATCTGCTAAAGTTGATAGTAGTGGTGGTGTGGTATAAGATGCTGATTCTCTAGTATCTCAAATATTTTTTTGGTCCTTGTATTCCTAGGATTCAAATTGTACAGAATATATTAAATCTATATAATATTTTATAAGTAAATTTTTTTACAAACAAATAAAAAAGTATAATAATGTATATATGTAAATAACATTTATAAATAAGAAATTGTCATAGAGTTTCATTACCAATTTATACATTCAATTATCTGCCTCTTTGTTTAATTTTTTGTTATCAATATCCACTATGAAAAATACTTTATTTTCCCCCACTCATGAGAGTTCAATTGTTTCAATATAGTTTGGAAAAAACTATTCAATGTTTTTTAGTTGACGAGGTTCATTGTCACAAAGTACTAATTGATATTCATCTCCCAAATCATACAAGTATCTAATATTTAAGTTTAAAAAAACACTCTAACCTTCATGTATTTCATCATCCACATAATAAACCATCTTTAAATATGATTCCAAGATAAATGGACCATTCTCTGCATGCTCACCAGTATGGATTGAGCGAGATAAGTTGATATAAGTAAAATGTAATGAATATTTTATTATACCCCTATCAATTCTAATGCTCTTAAATTCGAATAAGACAATTAAAAATTGATCATGATAGTTTAATTCAATTATATCAATCATTATTCCATACTATCTCACCTCTTCAATTGTAAATACTCCTCTATTCTGAGTTTTCAAGTCTTCTTCTTGATAAATTGTATGAAACATGAATCATTTAATATTATGTGCATCAAATATATTATCCTTATATATTGTATCACGATGTAAAAACTTCAAATAATTTAGTATTTCATCTCAATTATCAAAATTCATTAGCTAGAAAATAAAATATAATTTTTGACTTTTAACATAGAAAAAATAAAAACACGTTAATAATATTAATGTCAGTATATACTTATATGATGGCTGACCCATTTTATGATCTCCTCATTAACACCATTTCTTAATTCCATATAATTTATATATCTACCCCTTAGTTTCATCATTGTTTTGAATCTAAATTATTCAATAAATTTATCTATAATGAGATTATTGAGTAGCACATATCTATATTATTGTAGTAACTCCAATTAATTGAGGGTAAAATTTGATCTCTTTCTAATTGGTTGTTCAAAAGTTGAAAATACCAATGATTGATTTTTAGAACGAAAACTAGAGGAGATTTAATCAACACATCCAACATGATTGAATATCATCTCAACCCCATCACAATACCAAGAACATAATGTTTATCACTCTTCAGCTATGTAATATTAAAAAACAGATCCTTCTGGTTGAGATTTATTTCTCAAATATGATTTCAAATGACGTATTTACCTGATGAAGAAAAATAAAGAACATACTAAAATATTTTACTCAATGATATGTTAAAATTAATTTTTTCAATGAAAATAAAAATAATATTAACTTTACTCCCAATATGATAAAACCATCGATAGTGTATCATTCCACCATGTTTATCTTATTAAAAAAATAAACAATCAAATTAATGAAAAATATTAAAATTGAAGGGGAAAATAACATCTCAAAACTAAAATGTATCAAAAAAATTATTTCTTAATGTTTATCCAGATTAGTTGGATTTATAGTTTTTTTAAAATATATTTAAAAATGGTACAAACATAAACTATAACTATAATTAAGTTTTGAGCTAACATATTATGCAATTACAATGGAAAGAACTACTCCATCATAATATCAAAGTTATTACTTTTGAATCCATGCAACTTTTGATGTTTTAAGTCATCACGCTGAAAGATGTTACTAAAATATCCATATGAAACTTTTTCAATCATGAAATTTGGAATGAATATGTCTTTGTCATGATTTTTCATTGTAAAATTAGCTAAAAGATACATTCCATTATCATTTTTTCAAAAAAAGTTCTTTATATTAATTTATTCTAAATTCTTATGAGCATTACTTAGATCATTCGATTTACCCATCTCATTAAACAGTGTAAATAATACATTTTCATAGATAATATTCTCCATATAAATTAAATCAATTTTAAGATGTATCAAATTAAACTCCCAATAAAGAAGTTAGGAAAATATACTCATTTTATTCAACTTTTGTGTTCCATCCACTTTAGACACTGTACCTAATACCATTTCCCACATTCTTTAAACTAATTACATTTTCCTAATTTTATAATGAAATTTATTAGTTGTCCAAATATTTCTATACTATATAACACCTTTGGTGGATTTATGATTTTAGTATCTCCATTGAATTGTGTCTTGGGAAAATTAAATTTATGAGAAGAATCAAAAAAATCAATGATGACACATAAAACTCTATTTTCTACTATGAGGTAATCGTCGAGGTTCAAAATAAAAATTAGAAAATGGAAATTCCAAACTAGTAAGAGTGTTACAACTAGATATGTTACTAGTTTTGTAAAGTTTCTAATTTCTACATTAAACAATCATTTATTTTTAATAGTTTTCTCATTGATATATCATATATTTCTTCTCCATTATCCCATAATTTTCAATATTTTTTAATTAGATGTTGAAGGTATAAATAATTTTCATTTATAGGTATAGTATTTTCAGTAATATTCATTGAAATAATGAAATAAGGATTCTTCATATACATACTGGGAGGTAGAATAAAATGGATCAAAACAACTAACAATATTCTATAATCATTACCTAAACTACCAAAAGGGTTAAAACCATGAAATGATAATCCAAAATTAACATTCCTAGGATAAAAAGGAAAATATGGATAAAATGAACAAAACACATTACATGATATTGAATCTTTTTATGTCTCATCAAGTAATTATTGTTACTATTTTGAGCATTCCACTTCATGTTGTATGCAGTCTTAGATGACATGAATAATATTATCACACACAGTTTCAAAGGAATGTAATAGAATACCTTTGTGGGATTTTTCTTCTTCTGTTTCTTCATAGAATTTCATTGATTTGTACCATCATTTTTTTATTGACTTTTATATGTTTGTATGAAATATTATGAATTATTATTTATCATAATATTCTCTCAAGTTAGGAAATAAATCATTATGGCATGCATGTATCTTTTTATAATCAAATCCAAGTTTTTTATGACTTCATTTATCTCATAGAATGACATTGGGATCATTTATTTACTAAATAAATCATGAATAGACATTAAAATAATGGAAATTTATTTGTTAGTAATTCATTATAGACACTTGATATGATACAAATTAAGATGACAAGATAACTTCGAATACTTGTCCGACCCTTCATATAGTTCTTATTGTTCTTCTTCAACTAATTCAAAAAACTCAATTTTTTAGAAACTAAAATTTTGAGAAAGATTATCCTACCCCAGATCCAGTGAATGTTTTTTTTGATATATTCAAATCTTGGATAATATATAAAAAAATTAAAAATGGACCATTTATTAAATTTAAAATTGAATTCTACTATGGTGGGACAGTTTTTGTTTAGTTAACTAGATAAACATTATTTTCAAATTCTATAACATTCAATAAACCATGACAAATACAAAAAACATATTGAGAAGAAAATTATTTCTATATCAAGTTCTCATATAGATAATTTCTTTTCAAATATCACTTGAATTTAAAATCAATTCATAAAAATTTTATTCTACTATCCACTAGTTTGTTTTCAATTGTATAAAATAAAAATTCATCTATACCCTTGGCATTACAATGTGTTGTCGAGGTAAATTAATCCAAATTTTATCCATATATATTTTATTTTCACTCTTTTCCCTATATATTTATATATAAATATATAAATGTTTTATTAAATAATTAAAATAAAATTTTAACATCACATAATTTTATCATTGACCAGGGTTGGGTCTTGATTCGATAGAATGTGTATTTAACATGAAAATGATTCAATTTGACATGAAAAAAATAAACATAACAAATGAATAAATAGTATACCTCATAATAAGAGGCTCATATTTCATGGAATAAGGTCATTAAGCCAAGGATAGGGAAATAGACAACATATAGATTTTGAATATAATACAAAAAATGTATGACTCAGATAGAATTAGGGGAAATCAAGGAGGGAGGAACGAGTATGGAGTAGTAGGGAAGATGTTTGGTCTTGAAAACCATTGGTCGTAGTGGTCACTATGAAATAAGAAAGAGGGACCGCCATCTATGAAGAAGACCCTTCAGGGGGGTGTCATTGTGATCTAAATAAATTGTGGAAGGATCTTGGTTAGTAGGTGTAAACAGTTTTCAATGAGAGAGGTGGTTAGGGTTCTGGGGTTGTTATTGAGTGAGGGGGGATTAAGAGCTGATGATCTACATTGGGGGGGGGGGTCGACATCAAGGGAGGCGGAGTTAGTGATTGGAGGTAGGAATCCCGGGAGGGTGCTCGCTGGTGGGGGTGGGGTGGTGGTGTTGGGGATACAAATGTCGGAAAAGAGGTGGGTGAGGGGGAAATGTTAATTAATTTTACAATTTATTTCACTATGGTTTTATTAAAACTTCTACCAAGTCTAATTATTATATGATGTTTTATGATACCACCATAATATTTGAAAATATAATTTTTTGAAATAGAGGTAGTTATGGGAAATGACTCTAATAAAACACCGTTAAAGCCTCATTATTTTTATTTTGTTGTTCTGATGAAAAATTAAAACTAGTATCTCTACCACTTTCAGTCCAAGTGTACAACACCTTCAAATTATAAATTCCCAAAATCATAGAATATCATTCATATTTTCTGTCTTTAAACATCAATGTACGAAAATCCAATTTTTATATGAAACATTCCTATAATATTTCTTATCGTGTCTTTCCCATTTACCATTACAAAGATCGAACGAGAAGTAGTTACTTCTAATTATTTTATTCATTCTCTTAGAGATTAAAGAAAAATCTTTACCACCACCATCATAATATTTATAATTAGAATTGTTCTTGTATTTATTCTTATAATTATTTGAAACATTAGATCCATTATTAAAAATAGCTAATGTAATATTTCTAGAAGTATAAGAAAAGGATACTCCATTGTTTCTTTTCTCTGTATCAGCATCCCTTTTGAATCTACTCTCATATTTCATAATATTTCAAATCAGTTCATAAATGCTAAAATTATTCAGATTTTTTGTAACACCCCAGGTAAATAATGAATATGAAATTTTCATATTTATCCATATTTGTGAATAAAATATTAATATGACTTTAAAGGGGACGCTATGCTCGATGGCGTACCCAACACGCAAGAACGAGTTTCTTAGAAATCTTACGTTGCACTCTAATAATAAAATAATATTATTTTAAATGGCAGTTAACATGTAGCCATTGTATTGGAGGGAATGGATAGAAATAACTAAAATATGATTATATATGTTTTTTAAATGTTTTTACATTTATCCAATAAAAGCTAAAGGCTTAAAATACGAAAAGAATTCAATTTTAGGCGTATATGCCCTAGTTTTCACTAAAGGTTCACTTATCGCCTTTTAATGGAGATCTGTCATTAAATATAGTTTTTTTCACTCTTATAAATTCTATTGGACCAAATAAAACTATTCTTAAGAATCGGGACATCAAAATTTACTTTGTGTAAATTTTTGGTATCTTTCTGATAATGTTTATTTTTTTAATGAATAGTGTAAAATGTTGTATTTTAATTCAAAACCTCTTTTTAATCTAATTTATTTATATGATTAGATTATATTTTTAATTGGTTTTAAAGTGAAATTAGAAAATATTTTTACCATTAAATCCAATAGTGGTCGTTGGAATTGATTTCACTTTGAAATCAGACTTAAACTAGTGTCAATCTTTTGATACTTATTGTTTTATAAAAACACGCTATTTGCTCTGACAGCGGGAATTAATTATTAAATTAATTAATGTGACTAATATGTTTTGAATTCTGTAAAACGGACTTCATTTTTGAATTTGGAATATCAAATATAGCTTAGGGTGAAGTTTTGGTATTTTTCTGAAAAACTCCAATTTTTGATGAATAGTGAAACCACTAAGTGGTAATCAAGCAAACTGATTTTTCTGTTAAATGAAAGTTTACCACTAATGTGTATTGAATTTTGATATTCCGATATACATGGTTATAATTAAGAAGTAAAATGTGGTTCAATGGGATAAAAATAATTTTTGGTTAATAGTAACTTATTAAGTTCTTAATCGCGATTAGTGGTAATTAGGGTAGTTTAAGGTATAAATAATGCTTTAATAATATGAAATGACCTAGACACATGTCCCAACCTTATTGGTTGTGTCATGGCCGACCCAGACAAGCCATGGGTCAACTTGGGGACCCCATGGAGACAATTTGGTTGGGAAATGACATAAATAACTTTTTATTAAATGTTAAAGTAAAAATGACACAAACATAATATGTTTTATGAAAACAATTTTTACATGGGGTTATAAAGATCATATTTTTGATTATAAATATTAATTGGAAGTATAAAAAGATTTCCTACATCATAGTATTTTCTTTATAATTTTTAGACACTAAATAAATTAAATTATATATGACATCATGATGATGCAACGATAACCTCATTATTTAACGATTTAAATAAAATGGAAAGATAATGTAAAATCTATGAACTAAACATGTCCAATACCAATTTTATGAGTGGAGTTTGAACCCTTATAACCTTATACACGACTTATATCAATGTGGGACCTTTTAAAACCGAAACACATTTTCAAATAAAGTAATATTTCTTTTCTTTCCAAAAGTGCCCCTCCTCTCCTCTTATAAAAGGCCCCCACCTCTACCTCATTTCACACACTCCTCAAGCCTTTGGCTCGGCCAAACCATGCCCATTTACTCTCTCCACATCCCTATACTCATCCTAGAGGATTCCCTTTGGGCAGAATCCTTTAAAAGGAAGCCTTTAGGCTCAAATCAAAAGGAGTTACACTTTTAAAGGTAATTCATTCTCTCATGTTCATTTGTTTTATTTTGCTTCTCCAACCCCCTAAACTCTTTTTATTTATTTATTTTGTAACAACACAAGTATCTTCAATATACTAGGATGTTGTTATAAGATTTATTCGAGCTACACTCTCACACAACTACATCAAATGGTTAAAGAACATACGGTTTCCGTGGATGACGAAATTCTGCCTCCCGAAACGATGATTGTTCAATACTCGTTTAACAACTTCAAAGGTGGCCATTATGATGTCACTATTTTTATATATGATATATAATATGTTTATTTTTTACTTAATCTTCAGTTTTTTTTTTCATTTTGGGCATACCTTTATGGTTTCCATTATGGGTAAACGTGATATCTTCATTTAAGGAAGTACGGACTACCGCCCCCTCAAAGTGATTTGATTCGTTAAATACCATATGCGGGACGTATAAAGGATGGAACTATGATATTATATATGATATTATACTTTAATTATAATATACCTTTATATCATTATTATTCCATTCTATAAAATATGAAATAGAAATGAAAGTAGCGTTCATGCGTACGTACGACTTACCGTCTCCATGAACGGTGCATTTCATTTCTTACCTCTAAATGATTATGTAATGTTATAAATTCATGCATGTACTGGATATATATGACATATTTGATATCCAAATAATGAATATAATTCTGGATATAATAAACATTTGACCACACGAACAACATGTAATTGTAAGAAGTCCACTTTCGACTTAAGAACCAAATATCGACAAAACAAACATTATTAACTTAAATGTTTACATAATGTTTATAACATGGAAATAAGTGATCTAATAGGAATAATGAACTAGAAAAAGGTTCTTAATAAAGTGGAAATTAACTCATGTTTATTATTCAGGACGTTAAAGAATGATCGAGTCAAGTCGGACCCAAGGTAAGGGATCCTACACCTCTCTTTCTTTTTAAGTACACTCTTTTATGTCATTCCTTTTAAAGCTCATATTGATTGTTATTGGGATGTTATTTTATATTAATCTTACTGTAATTTTTATGTTCATGTGATGAGAGAACCTATTCTCTCTCATCAATCCATTTTGGAAGTTTTGAGTGGCACCGTTAGGCTGCCGAATTTTCATAAGGGATTTTTCATCTCACTTTTATTCCCGTGAGATTTATGTTACATTTGCCACAATTTCCATTGAGTAGTTTATGTACTGACCACTATTACAATCATATTGTAATATAATTCCATTTATGGGTATTTACATATTCATTGTATGACACTTCTTCAATGGGGTGTATGTTTTGAAAGATACCCAAGTCGGTAAGGGAACTTTTCACCCTCCTCTTTTTTAAAAGACTTCTTTTGTTTGGTCTTTTAATTTACATATTGTTATGTTGGGATATGTTCTCATATATCCTTATTGATGTAAATTTTATATCCAAGTGATGAGATACACTTTTTATCTCTCATCAACTCATTTTGATGTGATGCCGTTAGGCTGTCAAGGGAACTTTTTAACCCAATTTCGATTTCTTTGGGTTCAACATGTAGTCATTGAATATGTCATCCATTGAATATGTGTGAATGACCTTTTATTGTTTTACACTTAATATCCACCTATATTTGGTGTATTTATATTTTTCACACATATTTTTGAGATTGATTTTTCCTTAATTTAAGGATACCTTCTCTATAAGGGATTTCATCACTTTTGACATTTCTATTGAGGGTTCATTGCTGTTATGCACCAATTCACTCTTATATGGTGTATATACTGTCCTTTGGAGTATTATATCATGAATCCATTTATTCTCATGATATTATAAAGTTCTGATTAAATGTTATTCCTCAATTATTGTATTCAAGTGTCTCTAATTTTGGTAAAACCCCTTTAACCAAAATTTCGTTTTAAATGTTTTAATTATTTGTTCTTATTAATATCCATGTTTTCAAAATGGTTTTAAGGATTTATTTATATGGATATTAATGGTTTAATATTTTAAGCTTCAAGGTGGTATGGGACACTTTGATTCAAAAATATCTTTATTAAAAGTTTTAAATGGTTTTTGAAAATGGAATGATTAATTCAATATCTGGGAATTATTTATTGTGATTGAAAATGAAATATTGTTATTGAAATGTTTATATTTTCCATATTTTATGTGTAATAATGGTACTTGGACATTATGATGGGTGGTGCCGTGAATACCAGGACAGGTGGTTACGTTATAACCTCCAATGCATTGGGTATGGAAGTCGGCCGTATGGCTATTCCATTAAGTATGTATGGAAATTGGCCGTATGGCTTTTCCATTAAGTGATATGTGTGGAAGTCGACCGTATGGTTATTCCACTTAAGTATTTTTATGTCCCAAGTTACCTTTATATATGTTATGTGTTCTTTATATGGGTTTTATGGTAATCCATTGGTTACAAAAAGGTAAGTAATGATATTTTATTCAGTGAAGAGTTTTTACTACTTCATAAAGGTGAAAAGTATTACCTTGATAAAGTATACATGGTTTACTATTTGTTTTGATAAACTAACAGTTTTTATTCTTTGTGTATCCCTTACTGAGTTTTTATGCTCATCCCAAGTTTTTGAAATGTTTTTCACAGGACTTAGCATGGAATAGGGTCAAGGATGGGATCAAGGGAAAGTCATGCTACCTAAAACATGAAACTAGACATATTTCTTTTTAAGAATTTTTTTTTATTTTATGGAAATTTAGTTGAAGAGACTACTTTGTAATCTGTTGAGATGTAATAGTTATGTCCTAATTCTCTAAAAATCTAAACCTGAAAAGATCCTCATTGTGAATTATTCATTTAATTCAATTTTAAGTAAGGTTTAAGGCTGGGGCCTTATAGTTGGTATCAAAGGTCAGTTTAGATAACTTTAGAGGTTAGGGTATTCTTTAAGCATTAGTGACATTACCATAATGGTTAGGATTTCAGAAAGAGTCCTAGTTTTAGATAAAGTGAATGAGTAAGTGTATCTTAGTGTTTACCTTCCTCATTAGTACATGATGGTTTTGTTGATATACTCACACTGGAATTTCTATTTTTAGTGAATGGATGGATCTTGCAGGCACCAAAGAGACAACAGGTTTGAAGGAAACTTTGGTGGTTCTCTGATTAAGATACTAGATAAAATGGAGGATTCAATGAGGAAACTCATGGTTGTTCTAAACCAAATATCAAGGAGTCATGATCATCCACTTCAACCTTGGTGAGTTCTCTAATGCATCATGTATGAGATGGCTAACCCGATGTGGAAATTCAGGTAATAATTATTAAGGTAACCATTAGCGTTTATATGATACTTAATTTTTAGGTAATTATGGGTTACTCTATGATATGATGGAAAATGAAAGGAATGAGATAAACTTGAGGTTAAAATATGTTATGATTATTCTTAAAGATTTTATCTCATTTTGGGGAATGTTTTAAGAATTATATAGTTTTTGAAAAAGGACAACATGTAGACCATGTGACATCCCGTCGCGTCGGAAAAAGCTGCGGGAATCAAACCCACAACCAATGTGCGACTGGTATTTATCGCCTACCACTGGACTACGTGAAGTCCCTGGTTAGTTTGACTGATTCATTCTAGTTTTATGATTTTATGAATTAAGAGTAAGTTGATTTTGGGTTATTTATGAAAATTATTAACCTATCATGGAGGATATGTGATTAGGATAATTACTTTTCAAAACGAGACTTTAGGAGCAACTGATATTGTTTGGAGATAAATGTTACCATTTATCTTGGAAGACTATGCGACTAAATCCTTCAAATATTTGGGTTTAAATCTTATATTGGTTTACTTTGATGAATTTTATGGACAAATTGATTATAGAATGGTCCTCGTTGAACTTCGGGTTTTGTTGGACAAATTTTGGAGATTAATAATAGATTTTCTTTTTATAAAGGGTTATCCTTTTCTGGATTATCTGATCTTGTACTAGCCTTTTTGGTTTTGGATTTGGTTAAAGTCTAAAGACATGGGAAGTATATAGTTCTATTTTGTGGATTAGGTGATTCTCTAGAAGTTGATTATAGTACTCTTAATGTGAACAAGTCTTCCTAAATACTCGTCTTTTGGAGAAAATATGAGTTTGTGTAAGGAATCTAATAAAGGTTGAAAGTCAATATGATAAGTGATTATGTTTCCTTATGAATAAATTCCTCAATAAAAAGTAACTTAAAACAAAAATGTTGTCTATTAACTTTTCCTACTGGGGAATCGAATACTGTTTAACCCATCACAAGTTTGTGATTTTCACATGGTTAACTTTCTCCTAAACATGTTTTCTATCACTCTCCATGAGAACATGAACCTATGTTTTCTCCTCCATGTCCATATTTTCATACTTGGAATCCTAGTATGGGTTAACTCGGGTGACCTTTGTACTTATCTTTCTTTATTTTAAAGTGTTTGTTTTACCGAATTTTGTTCCGATGTGGGACTTTCAAGGATGTTTCCAAGCGCAATTTTAAAATTGCGAGGACGCAATTCCCAAAAGGGGGGAAGGATGTAACACCCCAGGTAAATAATGAATATTAAATTCTCATATTTATCCATATTTGTGAATAAAATATTAATATGACTTTAAAGGGGACACTATTCTCGATGGTGTACCCAACACGCAAGAACGAGTTTCTTGGAAATCTTACGTTGCACTCTAATAATAAAATAATATTATTTTAAATGGCAGTTAACATGTAGCCGTTGTATTGGAGGGAATGGATAGAAATAACCAAAATATGATTATATATGTTTTTTAAATGTTTTTACATTTATCCAATAAAAGATAAAGGCTTAAAATACGGAAAGAATTCAATTTTAGGCGTATATGCCCTAGTTTTCACTAAAGGTTCACTTATCGCCTTTTAATGGATATATGTCATTAAATATAGTTTTGTTCACTCTTATAAATTCTATTGGACCAAATAAAACTATTCTTAAGAATCGGGACATCAAAATTTACTTTGTGTAAATTTTTGGTATCTTTCTGATAATGTTCATTTTTTTAATGAATAGTGTAAAATGTTGTATTTTAATTCAAAACCTCTTTTTAATCTAATTTATTTATATGATTAGATTATATTTTTAATTGGTTTTAAAGTGAAATTAGAAAATATTTTTACCATTAAATCCAATAGTGGTCGTTGGAATTGATTTCACTTTGAAATCAGACTTAAACTAGTGTCAATCTTTTGATACTTATTGTTTTATAAAAACACGCTATTTGATCTGACAACGGGAATTAATTATTAAATTAATTAATGTTACTAATATGTTTTGAATTTTGTAAAACGGACTTCATTTTTGAATTCGGAATATCAAATATAGCTTAGGGTGAAGTTTTGGTATTTTTCTGAAAAACTCCAATTTTTGATGAATAGTGAAACCAATAAGTGGTAATCAAGCAAACTGATTTTTCAGTTAAATGAAAGTTTACCACTAATGAGTATTGAATTTTGAAAATCCGACATACATGGTTATCATTAATAAGTAAAATGTGGTTCAATGGGAGAAAAATAATGTTTGGTGAATAGTAACTTATTAAGTTCTTAATCGCGATTAGTGGTAATTAGGGTAGTTTAAGGTATAAATAATGCTTTAATAATATGAAATGACCTATAAACATGTCCCAACCTTATTGGTTGTGTCATGGCCGACCCAGACAAGCCATGGGTCAACTTGGGGACCCCATGGAGACAATTTGGTTGGGAAATGACATAAATAACTTTTTATTAAATGTTAAAGTAAAAATGACACAAACATAATATGTTTTACGAAAACAATTTTTACATGGGGTTATAAAGATCATATTTTTGATTATAAATATTCATTGGAAATCTAAAAAGATTTCCTACATCGTAGTATTTTCTTTATAATTTTTAGACACTAAATAAATTAAATTATATATGACATCATGATGATGCAACGATAACCTCATTATTTAACGATTTAAATAAAATGGAAAGATAATGTAAAATCTATGAACTAAACATGTCCAAAACCAATTGGATGAGTGGAATTTGAACCCTTATAACCTTATACACGACTTATATCAATGTGGGACATTTTAAAACCGAAAAACATTTTCAAATAATGTAATATTTCTTTACTTTCCAAAAGTGCCCCTCCTCTCCTCTTATAAAAGGCCCCCACATCTAGCTCATTTCACACACTCCTCAAGCCTTTGGCTCGGCCAACCCATGCCCATTTACTTTCTCCACACCCCTCTCCTCATCCTAGAGGATTCCCTTTGGGCATAATCCTTTCAAAGGAAGCCTTTAGGCTCAAATCAAAAGGAGTTACACTTTTAAAGGTAATTCATTCTCTCATGTTCATTTGTTTTATTTTGCTTCTCCAACCCCCTAAACTCTTTTTATTTATTTTTTTTGTAACAAAACAAGTATCTTCAATATACTAGGATGTTGTTATAATATTTATTCGAGCTACACTCTCACAAAACTACATCAAATGGTTAAAGAACATACGGTTTCCGTGGATGGAGAAATTCTGCCTCCCGAAACGATGATTGTTCAATACTCATTTAACATCTTCAAAGGTGGCCATTATGATGTCACTATTTTTATATATGATATATAATATGTTTATGTTTTCCTTAAGATTCTGTTTTTTTCATTTTGGGCATACCTTTATGGTTTCCATTATGGGTAAACGAGATATCTTCATTTAAGGAAGTGCGGACTACTGCCCCCTCAAAGCGATTTGATTCGTTAAATACCATATGTGGGACGTATAAAGGATGTAACTATGATTTTATATATGATATTATACTTTAATTACAATTTACCTGTATATCATTATTATTCCATTCTATAAAATATGAAATAGAAATGAAAGTAGCGTTCATGCGTACGTACGGCTTACCGTCTCCATGAACGGTGCATTTCATTTCTTACCTCTAAATGATTATGTAATGTTATAAATGCATGCATGTACTGGATATATATGAAATATATGATATCCAAATAATTAATATAATTCTGGAAATAATAAACATTTTACCACACGAACAACATGTAATTGTAAGAAGTCCACTTTCGACTTAAGAACCAAATATCGACAAAACAAACATTATTAACATAAATGTTTACATAATGTTTATAACATGGAAATAAGTGATCTAATAGGAATAATGAACTAGAAAAAGGTTCTTAATAAAGTGGAAATTATCTCAAGTTTATTATTCAGGACGTTAAATAATGATCGAGTCAAGTCGGACCCAAGGTAAGGGATCCTACACCTCTCTTTCTTTTTAAGTACACTCTTTTATGTCATTCCTTTTAAAGCTCATATTTATTGTTATTGGGATGTTCTTTTATATTAATCTTACTGTAATTTTTATGTTCATGTGATGAGAGACCCTATTCTCTCTCATCAATCCATTTTGGAAGTTTTGAGTGGCGCCGTTAGGCTGCCGAATTTTCATAAGGGATTTTTCATCTCACTTTTATTCCCGTGAGATTTATGTTACATTTGCCACAATTTCCATTGAGTGGTTTATTTACTACCCACTATTACAATCCTATTGTAATATAATTCCATTTATGGGTATTTACATATTCATTGTATGACACTTCTTCAATGGGGTGTATGTTTTGAAAGATACCCAAGTCGGTAAGGGAACTTTTCACCCTCCTCTTTTTTAAAAGACTTCTTTTGTTTGGTCTTTTAATTTACATATTGTTATGTTGGGATATGTTCTCATATATCCTTATTGATGTAAATTTTATGTCCAAGTGATGAGATACACTTTTTATCTCTCATCAACTCATTTTGATGTGATGCCGTTAGGCTGTCAAGGGAACTTTTTAACCCAATTTCGATTTCTTTGGGTTCAACATGTAGTCATTGAATATGTCATCCATTGAATATGTGTGAATGACCTTTTATTGTTTTACACTTAATATCCACTTATATTGGGTGTATTTATATTTGTCACACATATTTTTGAGATTGATTTGTCCTTAATTTAAGGATACCTTCTTTATAAGGGATTTCATCACATTTGACATTTCTATTGATGGTTCATTGCTGTTATGCACCAATTCACTATTATATGGTGAATATAATGTCCTTTGGAGTATTATATCATGAATCCATTTATTCTCACGATATTATAAAGTTCTGACTAAATGTTAATCCTCAATTATTGTATTCAAGTGTCTCTAATTTTGGAAAAACCCCTTTAACCAAAATGTCATTTTAAATGTTTTAATTATTTGTTCTTATTAATATCCATGTTTTCCAAATGGTTTTAAGGATTTATTTATATGGATATTAATGGTTTAAAATTTTAAGCTTCAAGGTGGTATGGGACACTTTGATTCAAAAATATCTTTATTAAATGTTTTAAATGGTTTTTGAAAATGGAATGATTAATTCAATATCTGGGAATTATTTATTGTGATTGAAAATGAAATATTGTTATTGAAATGTTTATATTTTCCATATTTTATGTGTAATAATGGTACTTGGACATTATGACGGGTGGTGCCGTGAATACCAGGATGGGTGGTTACGTTATAACCTCCAATGCATTGGGTATGGAAGTCGGCCGTATGGCTATTCCATTAAGTATGTATGGAAATTGGCCGTATGGCTATTCCATTAAGTGATATGTGTGGAAGTTGACCGTATGGTTATTCCAATTAAGTATGTTTATGTCCCAAGTTACCTTTATATATGTTATGTGTTCTTCATATGGGTTTTATGGTAATCCTTTGGTTACAAAAAGGTAAGTAATGATATTTTATTCAGTGAAGAGTTTTTACTACTTCATAAAGGTGAAAAGTATTACCTTGATAAAGTATACATGGTTTACTATTTGTTTTGATAAACTAACAGTTTTTATTCTTTGTGTATCCCTTACTGAGTTTTTATGCTCATCCCAAGTTTTTGAAATGTTTTTCAGAGGACTTAGCATGGAATAGGGTCAAGGATGGGATCATGGGAAAGTCATGCTACCTAAAACATGAAACTAGACATGTTTCTTTTTAAGAATTTTTTTTATTTTATGGAAATTTAGTGGAAGAGGCTACTTTGTAATCTGTTGAGATGTAATAGTTATGTCCTAATTCTCTAAAACACTAAACCTGAAAAGATCCTCAATGTGAATTATTCATTTAATTCAATTTTAAGTAAGGTTTAAGGCTGGGGCCTTATATTTTTAGTATCATTGATCATAGTACAATAATATACCCACTCTTTCAGAAGTATGTCAAATTTTTTCCCAACCAAGTGGTTATCATCCAATTCCTTCTCACCAAGGGATTAAATACTATTCACTATAGTCATAATACTCTGATTTATTTATGAAACATATTCTCTTGGAATGAATTTTAATTCTTGGTAATCCAAATAAAACATATCTCTCTTAGTTTCAATAACTTAATATTATCATAAATATGTTATCTCTAAATTCTATTAAATTCAATTAACCATTTTTCAATAAGATACTTGAATATATATATTCCTCATCATTGAACTTAATAAATTATTTCACAGTTTATAGTCAGCCTGAAACTCCAGATTCCCATATTTATAAAACATATAAATATCATTATTCATTATTTGATAATTACAATTCATCATCCAGTAATTTTTTACACTAGTATTGATAAAAAAAATATTCATTACATTTTTCCAATACTCACTGTAATTAACATATAAAGTTAGAGAATGATTTCAATTCAGATTGTAAAACCCTGAGATTTTAAAATAGTAACATCATATTTGATACCATATATTACATGAAACACAAAGATTAGAATAGAATGTAACACCATAGGACTTTAAGATATATGTATTTCTAAATAATTTAAATCACTTTGATAGCTTTTAATTCATGCAACACTGGGTTTTAACGAAACATAATACTCTATTAAAATATTATTATTTGACATGATCATTATAACATATATGTTAAGTTGGTAGGTATGAATATTAATAGATAAATTAAAAATATCATATACTTTATGCATGTATAAAATAATTTTATTGGATATTTATTGGTTATTAATAAAATAATATTCACTTGAATGAAAAAGAAATGTAATCTAAAAATTGAATTTTTTAGCAAGGTAGTTTAGTCATGTTGTGAACACATAATTTAAAATTAATTTTATTAAATTTTAGAAACATTATTTGAAAAATAGTCTAATTTCTTCAATTATAAATTTCAAAATTATATTTGGGTGAATTTTGACTATTTTTGAAATGTTATTTTTTTGGTGAGTAATGAAAAATTATGATATTTTATTAAAAAATACATTTTCGTTTAAACTATTTACAAAGTAATACTATATTTTAAATTATTTTTAAATTAAAATTAGTTAAAATATATTAATAAATTACTGAAACGAATAATTTAAATACAAATCTTATTTAATTTTGATATAAAAACATTTTAACATTTTGAACAATTTTCTTTAGAAAAATCATTTTTTCGACACCCATGTGTGTTTAATTTTAAATTTAATTATTCAAATTTATTGAATTTAATTTTGAAAAATTAATTTATTATTTATAATAATCATTATTTAGATTATCTACTACAGTCAAATTAAATTTTTTTCCACAATGAATTCTGAAAATAGTAAAAATTGATTACTATGTTTAAGGAAAAAATGAGTCTAATAGGGCGTTAAACTAAGAAGACATGGGTTATAAATGACCAAATTATTGTATAACAAACATTTTATGAAACAATTTCGACCATATTAACTCTAATGTTTAGAAATGACTCATTTTTGTGGCTTGTGTCATGAGAAAAGTGTTGTCATCACTTTATATTTTCAAAAATTCACTTGTGTCCTCTCTCCCACTTATAAAAGGCCACCACTATTCTCCATTATTCAAAAATTAAAAACAATTTTTACTTCCAATACATGTATAAATTTATTAATTAATTCTCTCACCAAATTATAGAGTCTTCAATTTTTTTATTAATCCCTCCAAATAAATCTTTAGGTAAAAACCTAAGGAAGATCCCCAAAGAAGAGGAAACATTATTAAAGTAGCATTTTCATTTTATTTATCCTTAATCCTCCATAAAATAATATTAAATCATAATAAATAAAAAAATGTTATCTATAATATAATTATATTTTATTAGGTAATTGGAATAACCTATATCCATCTCCACTTTAATTAAAAGGAAAATGATATTGTCAATCATGTGTACGATGGACTACCGCCTTGAGAACCAATGTAGTTTGTTTTACGTCACCGCCATTGAAGAACTAATATAATTATGGATTTAACTTATTTATATGATATTTATGAAATTATTATTCATATGAATTATTATATCACATATATATATTTATTTATAATCCATGGGGGATACGATAATTTCACACGTTTGTACGGAAGATTTCCACCTCGCGAAGTGATGTGATTAATTTTTCACATAAGATTTACATGGAAGGTATTAAAGTTAAAATTAATGAATATATGTGATATTTATGAACAAAAAATACTTTTTTAAGGATAATAGTACATATAACTTCTAAACATCTAATCCATTAGAAAACAATATCATCGCTCATGCGTACATTTGGACTACCGCTTCCCCACAATGATGTGAAATGTTTTTATTTTATTTATGTTTGATGTAATAAAGACATATTGATTAATATAAATTATATATATAATAATTATTTGACAATTTTTAATTAATATTTATTTTCCCTTCATTCCACCCATCGAGAAAAATGGAAACAATGTTCATGTGTACGTACATCCTTCAGTCTCCATAAACGGTGTAATCCATTTTCAATCTATAAATTTTATATATTACTCTAAATAAAAATATTATGAATATATATTATTTTTATATCATTTTAAAATTCTGGAGATGATATAATTATTATCAAAGTAAAATTACTGAAATTACCAAACTAAAATATACAAGAAAAATGAAGCAGTTATCACCTAGAACATGGATCTTGATAATGAATGGTTAATAAATAGGCGATAAAAGAATATAAGAAAACCATAAATTATATTAAATATATTATTAATGTTATTTAATATATGTATGATAAACCTAAATTTATTATTTTGTAGGTTTGGACACATATGTAGGAAGTCGAACCAGAAGTAAGAGTTTCCCATCTCACTTTTAATTCTATGAGCCATACGCCATATTGACAACTTATTCCATTATGTGGTGTATATACTGCCAATTTTGATATGATATATATTAGGAATATATTTATATTAATGGTGTTTAATGTTTCATTTGAATTCATTTCTTTCATGGGGCTTTTGATTCAAAAGTGGTAAGGTTTTTTTTCAGAATCTCATAATTATTCGGGGCTATTTTTGTTTAACTCTCCCTTAAGGGAATTATTTTGTATTTATATAATAAAACTAATATATTTTCTTATCCTATGGTTTTTAATGAAATTTTGAAATAATATTACCATTTTCACTATTTGGTAATTAAAATGGAAGAGAAAATGTTCTTAATAAAAATAACATTATTTCTCTTTTCTGTCAAACAAATTATTTGTCTTCCAAATCCATGTTCTCTAATAAAAATATAAAAAATGTATGAAAAAATACTCAAAATATTTATTAAAGAAACGTTTACCCATGTTTTGAATTTTTGAAAGTGTTTTAAAGGAATCATCTTGTCGTCTTTCCAAATATTTCCCATTTGGAATTTACAGAAAATGTTAAAGGAATCACTGTTTTAATGTATATGGCATGAAAAAAACTTACATCATCATGAATACACATTTTTTAAATCTTATTTTAAAATTATTCAAGTTTATTTTCAAAGAAAAGTATTTTAATATCTTTTTGATGTTTTTTAAATGTGATTTTAAAAATATAAACGTTATTTTCCTCAAAAAGTATTTAAGGATATTTTCATGTTATTTCTATTAATCAAAGACAAAAAACTTTTATTATACTTATGATATAGTATGAATATGTTTTATTGATATCATACTAATTATTTATTTGAATGGTTTAGGATTAGTTTGAATGAGGATTTATAATCATATTACCATTCACTATATTACTCAAGATGGTGTATAATTATGTTTATTTGATTGGGGTAGGTATTAAAATTTCATATTTAATTTTTTAATATGAATAATTATGTTGATTATTTTTAATAACTTTCATATGAGGAATTAATTGTACTTAGTAACTGATGAGTGGGTCCTGATTATAGATTCACCCTCGATGCATCGATAAGACTCATGAGAGAAATCAGTCAGCCAAATTAGATATAATTTTACCCACATATTTAAATTGTCATGTGAAAGGTGTTATCAGTATGTTTCAGATGTCTCATATTATGAATTCCCCCATTATGAGATTTTTTACTGATGTCCATCTGATTATTCAATTAGTTAGAATATCCCCAGATAAGTTTCAAGATCACGTGATTATTTATATGGATTTATTTGAATGTCATTTATTCCTGCCATATTATGCTCAAGTTATTATTTAAATGGAATGTGTTTTAGTTAATTACCTTTCCATATTGATTATTATTATTTATTCATGATATATTCCACTGCATTATTACCCTTACTGATCATATAAGGTTAGAAATTTATTATATGTCATTTTCCCCTAGATACCAGGAAGTGTTTGGTGATTCATTAGTAGGGATATGCTAAAGGGAAGAATAATGTTCTCAAAGAAAACACATTGTGTATTTTATGTTTTATAATTTTTTTAAAATTAAATTATGTATCTAGTTTACCAAGACTATTAAATTAGTTAATCTTTTAGAATTTGATTACTTGTGTCTAGTACCAATGTAATAAAGTATTCATATCCTCCAAGATACTAGAGATCAGGTCTTTATAAAAATTATCTATATATCCTACATGTATTCATTCCTTCACAAAAATATATTTTCTCTACCCCACAGTTAGGTGTAAGGAAGACTAGATATTAACTTCCAATAAAACAATATAAATTCAATTTAAGATCAGTCATAGAGAACTAAAATTCACAACCAAATAGATTTATGCTCTAATACCATGTTTTTTCTAGATATATAAAGTAGGAAAAATATTGGGGGTGAATTATAGTAAACAATTGGGATTCTAATTTTCACCTAACTCATGGTGTAATTTTATTATAAATTATATATTCTGATCAAATAATAGTTTATAAGAGTGTAAAAGTTTAAAAATTAAAAATTAAAACAATTAAAAGAAAACACTACCAAAATAAAATAGTATGTACAATGAAAATATATTTTTTAGAAAATTCATAGTGTCCAACAAATAAATAAATATAATAAAATTTCATAATAATGTAATGTTTAAAAAACATACATATTGTAAGGATTAGAATACTTACACTCAAGAAAGGTTTTATTATCACCACAATTTTACCCAAAGTGTAATAGTAATATTTAAACTTTAAACAAGGTATCTTATCTTATAGTTCACAATAATACATTGAATATAAAAATATATGAATGATTATGTGTATTTCTATCCTAAAAATCCATATATCAAGATAATTATAACATGATCTATCTTATTATCCTTGTAAGTCCTCAATCTCACAGGATTAGAGAAAACTCTATCTTTCTATCCATGAAATCTCTTGATCTCATACGATTCAACCAAGAATGAATAAAATAAAAAATTATAAATATATATAAAAATTAAAACCATACACAATGATTGTTCTAAGTAAAATAGTTAGAAAGAAAATACTACACTTATTGGAAGTCATCTCACCAACAAGCAGTTGAACAAATTTGAAATGACCAAAATATATTTCTTTTACATGCTAAAATCTTATTCTATTCTTCAGTGATTCAGTCCTATTAATATAAATTTATGTAAAAAACATCAATGATCATATTTTTCACTCATATAGAATAGTTTTAATGAAATTAGAGGCTTCAACTCCATACTTTGACAAACTCAACAAATTATTACATCTTCGGATGAATGCAATCAACACCACTACAACACTCCAAAATCTTGGAAAATCAATCTGACATAAAACTTCTATTCTATGAATTTTCATATTTAAATATAAAATTATGTAAAATTAATTTATCAATAATTCATTATAAATCTAAAAAAAATAAAACAAAACATTAATTTAAGAAAATTTCTTATGAGGTGTATTGTGATTTTCAAAAAAAAACCAAAAGATTCCTCGATTAAACAATGACATTGTGTGATAGATATAAAAGAGATCTAAAAGAATCATACATGATTAATTTGAAGATAATTCTATGATATATCAAGGGAAACTTGAGTTATTTTTTGATGTATAAAATAAATGAAGAAAATAACTATATGAGATTCACGAATACCAATTCAGATATAGATTTTCATGATTGAAAATCAATATTATGATGAATTTTCTTTGGTGAATTTTATGATATTTGGAATAATAAGAAACAAATTTATTTAAAATTATGTACATGCAAGGATGATAAATTTTCTACCACACATTCATGTTGAAAAATATTATTATTGAATGTGTAGCTGAAAAACATGATTATAAAATTTGCAAAACAATTACTTATTTCTTGTGATAATCAAATAAAATTTGGTATCTCCATGAATCCAGTAGAACATTGTATAAATAAACATATTGATATTATATATCACTTCATAGAGGATAAATTTTATAATAGAGATGTATGTTTTGTTTATATTTTCATAAAATATAATATTGAAGACATTTTCTCTAATTCAAGGAAAATCATTAGATATGAAGAGTTAAAGTTAAAGCTTCATATTTATCCTTTCCCTCTTTCTTAAGGAAAATATGGATAATACCATCAAACATTGGATCCTGTTTTCAAAGGGGGGAGATAAGCACCAAAATATTTTGGGATAAAGTTACTTTATTATTTCTCTATCACAATATATTATTGTTATAACAAGTTGGAGAAAATATAATCGATTTAATTAAGGGATATAACATTAAAAATCATTGGGTATTAATTTTTTTATCACTAAGGGAGAAGTCATATTAAAATAATATCTTTATCTAGTATTATTGTGTTAAGAAACTTCAGTTTGATAAATGATATGATTTGATGAATATTTGATAGTTATTAGTGTTTAAAACGAATTCAAAGGGGGATATTGAATAAAATGAAAAAAAAATTAGTATTGAACATATGATTTATTTGTTATCAATAATTGATTAATATTAATTTTTTTTGAGGTAAAGTGAGACATGTTTTTTTGATGTAACATATATATAAGATTAATTGTTGATATTTAGTTGATTATTATCTAGATATTTTGGGAATTATAAATCCAAATCAAGAAGTGGATAAATTTGAATGAATTTTTTAAATGATGATTAGATATATCAATACAATATTTTGAAGTTATAATCCATGGCATATTAACTTAGATATTTTAAAGGCTATGTATATCCGAATCAAAACATAATTAAGGTGTATCTAATTTCATAAGAAAAATATATCCTGAAAGGTTGTTTTGGAAGTTATAAAAATAATTATATGATAATAATCCATTGTAACAAACATAAATATTTTCTTATAATAATTTTTGATTCATGAAGAGTCCAAAAGATAGAGTTTTTATGCAATTAAATGTGAAGTATTTTGATATTAGAATATTCTCAAGAAGATGTGATGGTTAAAGTTAAAGAGATCAAAATCTAAGTATGAGTTAAAGGGATGAATATACCATATGTAGAACATAATAGGAACATTCTTCAAGAATGTGAGTCCAGAGTATATTTAAATTACAAAGGATTCATTGATGTGATAGAATAAATTTGAAAATCAATAGTTATAGAAGAATTATATTGAGTTAGATAAAATTAAGTTCAGGAAGATAACATTCTAATTATTATAATTTTAGAATATGAGGGAAAAAATATCTAATAATATCATATATTGAAAATATGAGGTGTGAAGAAGTATCATGAGAAACAATAAGACGTAGTGTTGATGATGTATTAGAGATAAGGAAGAATAATAATAGAATATTTGGATCTATGTTAGAATAAGCTTAGAGATATAAAAAATATGCAAGAATGATCAAAACGTTTTTTAAGTTCAATATTAAGGAAAGGGTTTAGATGAATTTTTAAGATTACTCGAGAAAGATTCATAGATATTAGAAACAAAGGAAGGATTCACATTAAAGGTATTTTTAATCATACACAATTCTCGTAGTTGTAGATGTTATGTTATTCAAAACTAGTGATGTTTGTGAATAAGAGTTTATATGTTTTTCAGAATCTCGAAGGGTTTCATAATTTATTGGATATGCCTATAAATAAGTCCCAATATCATTATTAAAGTATGTTAAAAAGAATGACTGGATAAATAATTTTTTTCATATAATTATTATGTAAATGTATTCCTTGAATAATTATATTTACATGATAGAAAATTGTGAAAAGATATTTCTGTGAAAATATATATAATGAAATCATTTTCCTGAATAACAATTGTATGAATAGTCTTATGTGAACCAAGATTTACGTGGATAGAAGTGTTTAGTAGAGAATAATTGAAATATAAGTTTCCAGAATTGTGATTCTAGATAGGGAAGTTCTCAAATAGCAATGATTTTAGTATAATATATGTAGGAGCACTAGAAATGGATATTTTTAATAGAAAAGTGTCATAAGATAATAGAGTTTTGATACTAGATGAAAACGTTAAAGAAATGTCGAGTTTAGTTGGTGAATTTTTGAAAGTTATGTTTGTGAGTAGGTGGTGACTCCGATTTTTCTATAGGATCAGAGGAAGGTTATTATTTATTTTTAAAGGAACTTGAATAAAAATGAAGATCTTACTTATTTCATTTGGTGTTAACTTCGATATATGGTGGGAATGAGTATAAATAATTATCTAGGAACATAAGTGTTGGGAAACACTATTTATTTAAGGGAAATACATTTTGTCACAACTAATAGTAATTATTGATATTAGTGGAAAATATATTTCACATACTTGACCCAAACACATTAATAATATAGTCATACAGATTTGGGGAGATGATGATAAGAATTTTATGGGGCACATGTTAATTTATATTTCTACTACATATGGGTAAGGGTGATATATAATGTCCTAGAGGATAGAAACAATAACAAGTCACATATGTTTTTTTCAAGAAAATAAACTATATAATATTACCACTATGTTTACCTACATTCTCAATTATATATCACATTCCTTGTCACATTCAAAAGATTCTTTTTTGTTTTTCATTTGAAAACATTATGAGTTACCATATGCCAGGTATCATTAAAACTTTCTGAAGACTCATAAAATAGATATACCTCTTTGTAATTTTTTTTTTAAAATCTACTTTTAAGTAAAATTTTATTTTAGTGGTGAAAATATCTTTTTATAAAATTTCATTTGTAATTGGTTCCAATAATAGTTGGGTCTTGGTCTAAAATCATTTAATTTTTTTTATCTCGGTCCTTTAGGGTAAAAGGGATGGTTCTAATCTTGGATGACTCTATTTTTTTGTGTGGGGGTAACAAGGTCTAAATGATTCCATTAAAATCCTTGACCTGATGGTATAAAATCTCAGAATCCATCCCATGGAAGGCAGTTTTAGATAAGGGGTTTAAAGAAATAATGTGATTCTCTTTCAAAAACACATCTAATGCTTGAGGGTGAATTTTTACAAGAAAGTGTGATATAATTATTTAGAGTTTGATTACATACAATCCCTATGTTGGGGGATACCTTATTTGAATTTCCAAATAAGTTCTCTCTTGAGTTTAATATGGGATTTTATGGAAGACCCTCCATTTGAGGGAAATCGAATTTATAGTCTGGAGTACCTAAAAATCCTAGATCTAAAGACATATTTACATTAGGATCACTTTATTATCCATCCCTAAGATTATACACCCCTATTATGTAGTTCTAATAGTCTTAAACATAAGAATATGTGCACCAAAAATGTAGAAAATATAAGAGAAATAGTGATATGAAAAGAGAAATGGGAGTGATATTATAATGAGAATGTATAATGGTCACATACTTGGTCCCATAAAAATGGTACCAAAATTTGGTTCATAAAAAGTTATCCTATGGGTTTAATTAGTTCCTTATTTTACAACTAGGGTTTTCAATTACACAAATACCTAATAATTAAACTAAGACACATAGATAATGTTGACATATTTTTATATAAAGTAGCTAACTATTTTAATTATTTTGTTACACATATATATATTTTGAATTTTAAATAATTAATAATGATGGATTAACCCTGTTTTATTTTGAGTGCTTGATTGAATGCAAATTCTTATAGAAAATTTCAGTTTCATCAATTCATTATGCATCTATTCAATAATTAATTATTCCCACCTCATTTGTATCTTTATTTCCAAGAAATTTATATGTCTAATCACCAAAAAATTTAAAGAAACATTTTATTGATCAATATAAGGTATATAATCATATTAGGAATCAAAATATATCATTTATAAATTCACTAAAGATGAATAAGAAAATAAATAATTGAACATAAATCTAATATTAAAATACTAGTCATGGATTGGAATCACATTAAATTATTTATAATCTATCCCATGAAACTCAATAAAATTATTCCATACGGGGTTTATCCTTCAATTTATGATAATATCTCAATGGAATATTGAATTTGACTCATAAAAATAGGAATAAATATGAGAAAAAAATGATGTGTACTTCACCATGATGTAAAGAATGTGAATATTTTCTGTAAATACATCAACAACATGATAAAATGGTATCAAAATTTTAATGTTAATTAGGTTGAGATAAGATAATAATAAAAAAATATTATTTATAAAATAATTTGAATTTTAGGAACTTATAATTTAATAAAATCATGTTAAAAAATGACATCATACTTTTACAATGAAGGAAAATAATAGAAGTATCATATTTTCTTCCTCAAATATGACTTCAATAGACATTTGGGGATCCATCATTCTAAAAATTGGATATTTAATTTATCCCATTAATTAGGATAGTCATAAAGGTGGTGGATAAAATGGTGGAACATTGACTTTCCTATCATTGACAAATATTTGATGAAAGATTTTATCTCTTCATTAATGAAATTTAATATCATTGAATATGGATGATTTTTCATTATATTTTAAAGTTAAATAATTTCCTTAGATTAATTATATGTACAAATATTATTTTTTTAAAATTGGATTACCCATGAAGAATTTATTGAAAAAAGGAAGAGCCATTGTTTTTTGTGATGAAATCTAGCCCAAAATTGTGTCTCCCAATTAAGATACCTCAATCACCATAAAAATTTCTAATATATCTTATGATATAGTTTAATTACATTTTACAGATGATTACCTATATCTAGAGTTAAAGATTAATCCTAATTGGACTTGAATTTTTGGTGACAACCATTTTAGGTATCATGTTTCCAATTTTGTTTTCCAGGAAATTTCATTATTCAAGGAAAAAATGTCCATATTCCATTATAAAAATTCATTCCTCCATAAAAAAACAATATATCCCAAAATTTAAGTAAATGGATCCAGAAAATAGAAATTCAAAACATTATCAGAGAGTCTTCTAAAAGGAAATGTTAAAATTTGTTGAGATTAATTCATTTTAAATAATAATTTAAAATATATTGAGAAATGAAATTTAAAATGTAAAATGTATTAATAATGGTGATTATGAAAAATGAATCAAATGAGAACTCTTTAAAATGTAATGAAAATTATCTAATTTCGGCAAATAATTTGCCACTAACCCATAACTCAAAAATTTAATCCTTAAGTTACAATAAAGAACAATCATGTGCTAACTACATACTAAAATACCCTAGTTGCAAATCTATCATACTGAAGGAATATCAGAATGTGTCATTTTCATAATTCTATACCCAATATCACGTGTCATATCTGTCATGGTGACTTTTTTAAAGGCTCTATACTAGCCAGACTATATTCTAAATCTACCAGCGAATCGAACACTGGGTGATTGGATCAACAGTCTATTAAAATAGAAATCCATTTATAATCAACATAATATTATCCATAAGGTTAAAGGTATTACCAATTGATAACTATAAGTCACTCCTCTTAGATAACCCATCACCCACATGGTTTCTCTAATAACCTCTCAATATTCTTACACTAAGTCTATTTCTATTGGTCAGTGTCACACTATCACATCAGACCTCCAAAGGTTACAATAAACATAAGATGTAGGGTGTTACCCTCTATGGTTCCAACACATAATCTGACGAATCCTTCCCTATAGGAATCATTGCTATCGGTGATAATGAATAATGGAAGAACACTCAAAGGAATCACTATGATCCAATACAAACCCACTTGCGTCACCTCGCATATAGAAACCCACTATGATTATATATCAGGTCAATAACACCGATATAAAAATAACAAATTATATATAGTCCAATATAATTTAATAATATTATGTTCTTCCTTCCTTAACAAGGGTTATCCCTTATATAAAAATTCTTATTTATGCCACCTAAGCTCATCTATACCAAATCCAACAAAATCCAATTTCTACAGGTCCATATGTTATCTAGTAGGATCCATATTTAATTATAAACAATATATAATTATTTTTTATAATTAATCCATAATTATACAATTAGGAATTGACTTCCAAAATAGACCGAGTGGTATATTTTCACTATAATCTCACATAACAAGTGGGAGATGAATCCCAACACACCCTCAATATCATTTTTGAATAATACCTTATTTCTTATCTCAATTCACCATCCAATTATACACAAATTCAATGAAATATATTAAAGAAAAAAGGAATCATGTTAATTAAACTGAAATGACAATAAACCTTTAGAATCTATCTTTACCAAGACTTATATTCATACCACACAAGAATTTACTTTTCCATGGAATGAATGCACCATCCTTTTGTAGTATCATAATAAAATCCCATGATGTAAATAAGAAAAATTAAATAAGGGTATGAGTGAATAGGTAGGATGAGATATTGGAAGTATGATACCTCAATTATCCTTGGAAAACATCACCAAAACCACCCCCAAACTAGGTGGATTAATTAAGGATGAAAAGGGGGAAGGATCATACAAAATAGACCACCTTGAATCTATATTTCAATATAAAAATATAGGGGTTTGACAATGAAAATATGACTATCCCCCCTCTTTGAGAAGAGGATCTCGGATTATCGAGTACCCAATGGACTCCCGTCGACTTGCTGGGGTTCCACAATATACCTAATGGAATACGATCGACCACCTATAATCCAAATCAATGAGACATCAGTATTGGTTTCTCCACCATTAACATGACTGTATTGGATCAGGTAATAGATGTCTACTGCAACGACCTTCCAAAATCCACTAAATTTATCAAACATTTGAATATGTGCACAAGTATTTATTATCTACCTTCCCATATATAATTTTTTTTAAATATTATAAATATAGTCAAACCCTTATTCATCTAATATAATTTTGAAATAAAAAATTCACGCTTCTATCAACGACTCTTGAGTTTAAACTTCCTCTAAATTAAGAAACATGCAAACCCATAGGTCATTACAATATTCTAATAAAACATCCTTTGGATGCTAACCTAAAAAATAGTATTTAAATAAGAGGTCAATACCAAGAGTAAAATAACATAATAAACTTTATAAGTATTTAATTTAGAATCAAAAATTAAAAGGATAATAAGCATGTATTTAAATCCCCATGAAAAACCATAAGTAATGATATAAAATAAATAGATTGAGAAATATATCAAAATATTTCAAATAAATATTAAAAATAGAGAGAAAACTATAAATTATACAGAGAGAATACCCTTAAAATATTTTAGCTGATTAATAAAATAATGGTAAATGGGTAGGTATATATTAACAATTTTAAATTATATTATAATAATAAAAATACAAAGAAAATAATATAAAGGAAAAAAATTGGAAATGCATCATTATTTATAAATGGGATTAAAGTTTATGAATTTATAATTAATTTTTTATAATCACTATCAAATAATGTGTAGTGCATGGTTAGTCAATGGTCAAACCCACAAATACTTGTGATCGCTATATATTTTCATGGATTCAAAATTAAAAATTAATTATTTGAATGATTATAATTTAACTAAAAATAATTGAAAACATTAATAATGATGGTATACTAAGAAATATGAATCACGGGGCATGAAATAATTAGGAAGCCAACATATTTGATGAAGGATATTATCATTGTAGGAATGAATTCCAAGAAAATTCATGGACTTTTATTTACTCTCTAATAACTAAATCTGTCTTTTATTGAACATGTACATCAAGTAATTTAGTAGTTATGTGATTTGAATAAACATATATTAATTAAATTTATTCCATATTTTAGAATAAATTCAGTCCAATAGTTAATACATTAAATATAAATTTAGGAAATAATGAACAATGATCATGTTTACTTAAAGAAGAATAATATGGTAGAATGAATGAATACAAGAACCCCAAAAACCACATTTAAAAATTAAGAAACAAAACTATGAAATTAAATTTAGTTATAATTATTTACATAAAATTGTTTATCCCTCAATTTTTTACAAAAATATAAGAGTATATTTATATTAATTATTTAAAATGCATTATTTTATGATTCTACTTTTGAAAACAAATGTATTTTAGTCTTCTAAGACATCTAGTTAAATTCCTCTTCTATATACATGTGTCATATTCAAGAAATGAACCCCTATTTTTATATTTGTTGAGAAACAATAAATCTTGTCAATATGGGTTCCATTGTATAATAGTTCATGTATTATAGTAAATTTAACCTCAAATCTTCAACAATCATGTTGTAATCTATGAAATTTTATGATGTGATTCAAAAATATAACATCTTCCTTGAAAATATGTCACATCTCGACCATGAAATATCATGTTGTGATTATAATATGGTATCCTATGAAAATCATGGAAATGTTATCATTATTTAGTTATAAGACTGAACTTTAGTTTTGCAACTCTATCGATCACAAATTTTACACTACTACAAGAGTATCTAATGTGAATTTCACTTATCCAATTATTTCACTACTATTATTCACCATACATTCACCACAATTAAATAACCATTTTTTACTTATTACTCAACAATCATACACAATGATAACTAAATAATAATTCTCTTTTACACCATTATTTTATCATATATTTACAATAATCTCATCCACAAAATACTTTTTCATAATATAATTTACCATGATTTATTTTCTTACCTCCAATCTCCAGAATCTTCCAAATTTATCAAAATCTACCTCTCATCTATATTATTTTATAAATATTTAATTATATAAGGAATTATGTTGAAGTAACTCATTTAACTTTCAAATTTATGATGGATAAATATGTGTCTTTAAATTACTAAATTCCTCCACCCATATACAATTGGTTTTCCATCGGAATATATCTCTAAATTATTATAATTAAAATAAAACAAGTCTAAACTTAATCATATTCAATATAATTAAATAATTAACAATAAGTGTATACTTTAAATAATTTCATGAAAATATATTTCTATCAGTTTTCTGTTAGACCAATTAGCTATGTATTTTAATTTCCTAATATTTCACATGATGTTTTTTAATATGTGAATTCCAATAATTAATTTGTCCAATGAATTATTTTATATATAATCCCAAATAATACATTGGAAACTAAATTTTATCCTCATTTTTTCTATCACACCTTTCTTTTAAGTTGAATTTCTTACCTGAAAATATTTTAAACTCCACTAATCTCGAGTTATTTGATCACATCTAAAAACTAATTATAATAGTTTGAAAATGATCATAGTTAAAATTTAAATAATCATTAAATTATGAAAAATATATATAGAAGTAGGAAAACCAGAACCTCTTTCCCCACCATCGATATTTTTAATGACACTAACTATAATAGTTAGAATAAAAAGGGGTAAGGTTTCTAGAAATAAGTCAGTCCTAGATAATTCCAGCGTTTTCTAAACCAATATTTTGATTGTTTCTTTTTGATTTTAAAAACAAAACCCCAGACATAAATTGTAATTTAAAATTTATAATACATACCAGACTACTCTAATAAAATATCATATCAAAATTATGTTAAGTCAAAATTTTGAAAAAAATTATATGCCCAAATTTATCAATAATCCCTAATAAAAAATATTTAAATTAATATTCTCATGAATGTCTTTAATTATTCACCCATTATCCTAATCATTATAATTAATAAATAATTAAATTTAAAATAATTAATTATGTAATTTTTATGCAATTCATTATATAATAGATAAATAATAAATTAAAAATCAAATTATTTCATAAAATTACTACTCCTGAAAATTATACATTAGTTTAAAAATATATAGAATATAAAGATATAATGTATTTATAATAAAACTCTATTATCCACTAAATATCATTTTCATTTATATTTTTCATCTTGTGCTTTACTATGTCATCATAGAACTACACATTCAAAATACACAAGTAAAAGTAAAAATTATATTATGTTAAACCTCAAAATGATAGGTTTATAGAATTATACTCATAAATAGCCATAAAAATTAAAAAAACTAATTCCAAAGAGAAAAAATAGAAATTATGGTTTCCACCAGTTTGATTTTTTTCTGAATTCTTTTAGTATGTAATAACCTAAAAATTTCATGTAATATAATAATGAAAAGAAATCACCTATCCTGGATCGATGAAGGATATATGAACAATTTTCTCTATATAGATGTGTATTCATTAATTCTATAATGTCATCGGTACTCATATTTGAGGTACCACTTTATCCACTTTCATGAGGCCAATCAACCAATTTTTAATTAATCCTAAAAAATAAAAGGTTAATTTTGGAACTGAACAAACATATTATCCATCCATAATATTATCCTTCATAATAGTTTCCCTCTTATCCTTTATCCCCCTAATTAGCTATATTCTATCCTTATTCTCCTTAATGTCACTGATTTTTTTCTTTCCATGTATAAGATTATTCTTTTCACTCACCTATCGAATCAACATCTTCAATTACCATATTTTTATCCTCACCCAAACCAACTATTGATCTTTATCATAGTATTTTATTATTAAATTAATAATGAATATTACTTTATTAGCACTATGTTTCAAAAAAAATCCACTTTTAGTATCAATCAAGGTTATTATTATATCTAAAAATGTCATACCATGACATATAGGTATTTTCTCTTAATCCATATCAATAATAAGAAAATTCACCAAAAATAAACATTTACCCACTTTAACAGTAATACATTCAATTAAACCACAAGGATATCTCACTATTTTATCCCCTAATTAATGACAATCCTTGTTGGGATTCATGTACACCAACCCCATTATTTTATATATTGATTGTAATACTATGTTCATACTGAAACCAAAATTATATAATTTTTTTCCAAAATTTATAAGATCTAATATTAATAGGAATTGAAAAAATATATAAATATTATTTTATATTAGATATAATAATTTAAACCACAACTACACATTCTTTATAAAAAGTATTATACTGATCTACTAATGCATAATCTTATTTGAAACCAATTCATTCATGAAAATGTTGTATGTGAGAATTTTTACAAAGGCATATAAAATAGGATATTATTATTATGTTTCTCAAATTGTAAGAAAATATTACTAATTATTTCCACAATTCTCCCATACATATTTATTTTGGGGAATTTTAGTGGAAATTTACTAGGTTTTGGAGATTATTCTCTATCTTTCTTCTCATCTTCCTTTTCATTTTCCATCGTCCTTTCCTCTCCATTCGTTTTTTATCATATTTTATTCCAATATTTTTTTAATCACTATCCTCTATGTTTTTTTTGATTAACATAATATATTATGCCTCTCTATTTGGGGTAACATATATATTTTTTCTTAAGTCCATTCCTAATCTCTAATTGATTTTATTTTTAATTTTATTGACCATAAATTCTACAATTATTATTAATGCCTAAACTTATTTATAATTTGATTGTAATATGTTGATGGAGTCCCCAAATGTTTTTATAAATAATTACAAGGGGTTATCTAATGAATTTATTTTATATGGAATATCGATCCCTTATTCTTTTTATTAGATCTTTTCAGATCCTCATTCTCTTGGTTTAAATCCTAGTCCACTATATCATTAATTCACTTTCATTTTCCATCCATGAAAATTATTTTGTCTATTAAAATAATTTTGATATAAATATTCAGATGAAATACCTTTATGCTGATTTATTGACATCATCATCTTGACTTTTATTGATAAATATTTCAATTACGCATCAACATATTTATTAGAATTTTCTATGTAAACTCTTATATTTTATTTTACTTCTACTATTTATCATTAAAAAGTATTTTTATATATCTATTACAATAGTTCATAACTATCTTTCGGTAGGTAATTTATTGAGGACACTCTAATGGCAATTTCTATGCTAGACTTATTAATTAGATCAAATCCCATATAAACAAATTTAAATAACAAATATTTCACTATTCCATATTTTGGATACTTTTTTAACATGTATTTAAAGATCTACCATTATTTTTAAAAGGATTCTAGGACCAATTATATGTAATTTAGAGTCTCTATATGGATGTTCCTAGATTTTTAGAGAGGAAATAATCATTTTATAAGTTGTTTTTCCATCTCATCCATATCATCCCATATTCTAATGTAACATAGAAACAATAATTTATGATATTTTGTTTTTTTATAATGAAAATTTGAATAATAAATTCATTTTCATATCATCATAAATTATATTGAATTGTAATGTGTCAAAAAGTTCAAGAAAATTTCCCCATCATTTGTTCATAAACTCACTTATTATCCTAGAGAATTGAATTTAGTTAGAAATAATTTTAATTATTACCAAATTTATTCTGAACATATTCATAAAAAAATAGTATGGGAATACTTGGTTTTATCCTCGTGGTAGTAAACCATACTCCATTAATGTTCATTTACTATCTTTCCACTTTTTAATATCTTGTTAGACATTTGTATTGTTTGATGTGATGTGTTACTTTAGAGTGGCCAAAATTAAATTCAATCCATACTCCTCTATGATTATAATAGAAGTATTAGGTTAATCCCTCAGGTAACTTGAGTATTTTTTGAAGTGATATATTAAAAAATTATTACAAGGTTTGATAATAGATTTAAACACCATTTAAGGCTTCAATTGAATAAAATTACAAATTTATTATATTAATTTCATGAGAAAAATAAAATCAATTTTTTTGTATTGATAATAATAGTGAATAAGCGTTATAAAATTATATGGAGGTCACTCGAGTTATTGTTTCAATGAATGTTCACGTCATTCAAAATGAATATTTTTATGAGGATACACATATATCTTGTCCCCCTTTATCAAATATTCCATGAATAAGTTATTCAAAAAACATTTCAAATAAAAAATTCTCAAAAAACATTTTAAAGTAATACCCTGAGGTGATAATGAATCCATAAAATGGTCATGGATTCTTTTATTCTAATTCCTTATAATATCACAAAATGCACTATTATTGGACTGGTTTGATATATCTAGTGAATTGATAGATGATGACATGAAGAAATTTTACAAAAAATTTGATTTAAATGTAAGAACAAAATTCTACTTAAATCACACATACAGTTCTCCCTCATCCACAAAAACCCTAACACATGGGTTGAATTAGCTACATGTGAAGAAAATCATAACAACTATGATTAACTTTTAATATCCCTACATGTAAATAGAATAAAAAGAATTATTATGAGCCAAAATGAAAGTGTTCTCTTCCTTTTATGAAATTTTGGAACTATTCCCACGCTAATACCTCTCATAGTAGGATATTATTCTATAAATTAGCTAAAATTTAATTAATTAGTCACCCTTATGTTTTTATGTGGTTATAAACCTTAATCTCGGGTCAAAGGGTGGATAGGGAGGAAGATGAGAAATCATTGTCATAATTGTCCAAGATGAATGATTAAGGTGTCTGTTTGGGTAAATCGTGCACTAATCATTTGTGATCTTATAACCAATTTCTTTAAGGAGCACAATTTTTTCACATAGTTAGACCAGCTGTGTTCTAACCTTTCAGTTGTATCTTTCACTATTTGTTTTTTTGTGGTTCATGATTGTTTCATTGTATCGTAAATTGTATGCCAACTACGCATTCAATTATTTCTAAAAAATTTCAATCTTACCCAGTTACTAGACTAGGGTTCATGGTTCTTTAGTTTTAGTGAAACTATGCATAGTGAAAAAATAGCTTGAATGCCTCCATTTTACCACCAAAACTCCTAGTTCATCCGGACATTAATTATTTCTCTATTATAGGTCCATTATTCACCCATAAATTGAAATTTAGACTATAAATACATTATAATTGAAATAATAAACCATTTTCAAGATGAAAATAAATGAGGAAATGTTTTTTAAATGACTTTATATCAACCCCCCCCCCCCACACATAATAAATTTTATGTCCATAGTAAATTACATAGTCAATCATTCTAAAGGGACTACAAAAGAAGAACGTAAAATTTTCAAAAATCTTATTAATAAAATGAATATTAATTTTAATGAGCAATCATTGAAATATTAGAACTAACCTTCAATACTTAGTGATCTCCAATGAATATTGGAAATGTGGGATCAAGCTAAAAGTTTCAGGTTTTTTGATTAAATAATTGTTTGTTTAAATATACAATTCGTTTTAATCATTTAAAATATAGTCTTTCAATTTATATCCATCTTACCATAAGCTGAAGTTATATAAAAAAATATTTCACTAACACAAATTATTTGGTTACCACTTTTTAAGGTCACAAAATCACATTGAATAACTAATTTTGAATGATAATAGAGGTGCATCACCTTTTTTGGGATTTATTTTTATTTTTAAAATGTTTCATTAATGAGATACTAAATATGTATTTTTTACCCAAATATTTAAAATGAATAACCTCAAGAAATTTAAAAAAAAGTCAATATATAATGAAATTACTATCACGTAAAAATCACAAGTGAAGTTTTGATTCACGCTCAAATTTACCCAAGAGATGAAGGTATAACGATCCTTGTAGTTTAGCTTGGGTTGTCGAATCCTTAGAGTCTTAAAAAGTAACATACATACATGTACATTATATGGACTATATTTGGCTATCAAGTGGCCAACATGGGTTGATTTTAGATGGTTTTTAAGGATCACTAACAGATTTAAGTTAATTAAAATTAAGGTAATGAGTTGATCCTAGGTTATTGCTCGGGGTGGATTGGATGAATTCCTTTTTAAGGATTTCAATTTCATATATTTCAAATGGTTTCATTTAAAAAGATTAAACAAAATCATCACTTACTGGTTTAGTGCATACACACCCTAATACTAATCACCTATACACTTTAAGGATCAATGTTTTGAGCACTCTAAGGTAAATGTATGTATTAGCACAAGAAATGTGTGACCTTAAATTCAATAAGGATAAAGAGGTTTTAAAATCATCAAATAAAAATCTCATTTAAAAGAAGTGATTAGTGATTAATGGAGTGAGATATAACATCTAATCCAGTCCCTTTCTACTCCCTTGGATAAACCCATAAAAGAGTTATCCCTCTATTAATGACATGTCTTCAACGAAAGCGGGAAGTAGACTTATGAGGGTGGAATTCAAGAAGTAAAAACAATAACAAAAATCGATCACTCCAGTATTGTGTGATAAATATCACAAAGTATGGTGTGAATAAATTTACACCTTGAAACAACGGTATCAACATGATATGTAGAAGAACAGAATAAGAGTAAAGGATGAAATTTTATTAAGAAACTAAGGTGAATTGAACAACTTACATGAGAAAGAAATATGATTACAAACACAAAGCGGTAACATAACACTACAATGAAACCAAGTACCAAAGATGAAAAACTCCTCGATCACCACTACCTTAAATAAGAATTTTGGGAGCCTTAGGTAGATCCTCCCACATTACAATGCATCCAACTTGATTATGGAAGTCCTTGGGTGGTGGAAAGCTTATGGAACTTGGACTTTTCCACTCTTGACACGAGGTGGCAGCCAGCTTGCAATCACCGAATAGACACGCATTTAAGACCTTGTATATGGATGAGTTAGAGTGGGAAATAGAAGATGAAAAGTGGATCCCCATAAGTCACCTAACCTTTTGTACATGTTGGACCCATTTGGAGTTATGTATTCTAAGATATGATTAGATTTGTAGGGTGTTTTCTGGGCTGTAGAATCTGGACCCAAATTTTATCTCCAAATTGGGACACCTTAATACCCACCATGGAGGCCAACCTAGCACTAGCTTTTGAAAAATGATTTTTTCCTCAACAGGTATTCTATAATCCCAAGAAATTTGGACTTCATTGGGCCTGTATGTTGGGCCCCACATTCTCATCAGTGGGCTGGTGTCCAATATGTCTTCTCCAGAATTGTTTTCATGAAATCCCATTTTGGTGGACATACAATATAGATCTTCCAACACTCCACAAATATGAAATGTTCCCAATATAATTATATACCTGAAAATTAAATATGAATATAAAATCTAGATCATTTGGTACCCTAAATGATGTTCGAAATGTACCACATAATAGTGCATTTTGAGAAGGAATTACAACCATAATGTGAAATGATGTTCAAAGTGTAAAATGCACTAAAATAGTGTTTATGAATAATAAATCACATGAATATTATATAAATTAACAATAAATATTAGCCTCATTTAGTTGCTAATAACACCCCCAACTTGAGTTTTTCTAGTCCTGAGCAAAATATATCTCAACAATATGAAATTTGAATTCCCTTTTCCAAAAACATTTTAATACCCAATGATCACCAAAAAAACAATTATACCAAAAAGTCATGAAACCCATCAAAATATATTAATACATGATATTTTCATAAGTATATCTCAATCCCAAGCCCATTCCTTTGCTCAAATTCATTACAATATTTCATCCAATATTAATTAAGAGTGATGATGTGTTGTGAATCACATTAGACATGGGGGTTCATATTTATTCAAGAGGGAAATGATGGAAGATCTAGGTGGAATAATATTTCAATATTAAGATGAGTATTCAAAAAAAAATTATACTATTTATTATAGTATTTTTTTTTGTTTTTGAAATTTTTCTATGGTAATTGAAATTGCACTCAAAAGAGTGAACCCCTGCAAAAAGACTTTTCCAATGACTCCCAGGCTCAAAGACCTTAGGTAACCAAGTGAATCTCACATACTCGGGCTTCATCTCGAGTTAACTCTGTTCAAAACAAATTCAAATTACCAAAAATAGATATAAAATTACTAACCCTGGGCCACACGACTATGGAGTCACGATCCCCAAGTGCCCAAAGCCACGTATTAGGTCATTTCATTGTCTAAATGAAAATTTATTTATTTTTTTAAAAATAATTTATTGAATAACTCAAACTAATACCCCACTAGCCAAAGAATGTGCATTGTGATCTTTTTTTATTTGGATGAAAATATAAATGATGAAATATCACATTGGACAACCACACTTTCCAAAATCTATGCTCATAAAATTATACAAGGATTAAAATCAGAATCATGGCATGCTAAATTATTTGATATTCAGTTTCAAAGTGTTCAATGTATATTACCATGTTCAAGGTTAAAAAAAATATCCTTCCGTTAAGGCACACTTTTTTTCAAATCATTCATTTTTTTGACAGCAAATCATTTTTTATTTTATCTCACCCCCAACATAAAATAACATTTTCTGTAGTGTTTAAAGAAAAAAATGTAGAATGGGGTAGAGGTAGAGAATGAGAGTTCAAAAAGGAAATTGAAAATGAGGATCATGGAATGAATTCACCTGGTGGTTGAAGTTAAAATTCTTGAAGCTCCCTTTTAATCCCTTGATCTCGATGTCACTTTGAGAATTCCCTAGTGGAGGAAAAGAAAAAGAAACAAATATATATATATATATATATAATAAAGAAATAAAAATATAAGTATACATAATAAAATTATAGAATAAGGAACCACAAAAAGTCGTAGGTCAGTGGTAAGCACGCACCCCTGTCTCTCTTTGGTCTCGTGTTCGAGTCCTTGTGACTTCACCAGTTATGATGGGGTTTGCCCCATGACCTACGATGTGGCCTTATAATTATTATTATTATTATTATATTTTTAATTATTTTTTTTGTATTTTTATTTTAACCTACAAACACAAAAAATAAAATAAAATAAACTGATGATACATTGTCTTCTTTTTAAATTTATGGGTAAGGTATTACTCAAGGATCACACCACGTGACACAGATGAATATGGTGCTCCCTTTTCATACCCATCCAATCTCATAATAGAAGAACAAGTCACCATTCTATCTTTTCTATTTTTTAATATCAAAATGACTCATTAATCCTATTTAAAATAAAAAGTTGATTAAAACAACCAAATGATTAGATACATAAAAACCATGGGTTTCCTCCCATCCAATGCTTTGTTTAACGTTGTTAGCTTGACTTGGACCCCGAATTGATTAATTATTTTCATCATCTAAGTTAGGTTAACCCAATTATTCATTAAATTCATTTTTTTAGACTGGTTCTATGAATGGTTTTACTCTATGAACATTAACATTAAAGGTTTGACCATTGGTGGGATCTTGAATTTCTACATTCCCATGGGGGTACACCTTATGCACTATGTATGGACCGAACCATCTAGACCTCAAATTTCCCAGGTGTAAATGATGTTTAGAACTATAGAAAATAATAGGTTTACCTGGTATAATCTGTTTGGTTTAATGATTTTGAGATTGGTAGGCTTGTACTTTAGCATTATTGATCCTTTAATTTTCATAAGCCTCCATCCTAAGTTCCTCAAGTTCATTAAGATCTAATTTCATTTTTGTTTTGGGCAATGAGAGGTCATAATTCATTTTATTAATTTCCCAAAAGGCCTTATGTTCAATCTCCATTAGAAAATGGCATGATTTACCATAAATCAACCTATATGGGGATATTCTTAAAATGGTTTTAAATGCGGTTCAATAGGCCCAAAGAGAATCCAAGATTTTCTCAGTCCAATATTTCCTAGAAGGATTGAAAGTTTTTTCAAGAATATTCTTAATCTCCCTATTTTATAACTCAACTTGACCATTGGTTTGAGGATGGTATGCAGTAGAAACTTTATGAGAAATCCCATACTTAGACATGATTGAAGAGAATGGACGGTTACAGAAATGGGTTCCTTAATCATTGATTATAGCCCTAGGAATTCCAAATCCAAAAAATATTTGCTCTTTTAGAAATTAGATCACAACATGATGGTCATTAGACATGGTAGGGATGAATTCAACCCATTTTTAGATATAATCAATAGCTAAGAGGATGTATAGGTATCCCCAAGAGTTTGCGAAGGGACCCATGAAATCAATTCCCCAGTAGTAAAATATTTCAATCACTAAGATGGGAGTGAGTGGAATTTGATTTCTTTTTGTGATTGAACCTACTTGTTGAAACTTAGAACAACCTTGAAAAAATTTATAAGGGTCCCTTAATATGGTGGGCCGGAAGAGACCACACTGAAGAATATTAGAAGTTGTTTTCTTAGAGGAAAAGTGACCTCCACATGCCTCACTATGACATAATTGAAGGATAGACTCTTGTTTAGATTCTGGGACACAAATCATAATGAATTGGTCAGGGAAGAACTTATAGAGGTGTGGATCACCAAACACATAGTGTCTAACATCAGAAAAGAATTTCCTTTGAGCTTGAGTCCCTAAGAATTTTGGAATGACTCTTGTAACTAAAAAATTGGCTCTGTAGGCATACCAAGGGAAGTCACTCACAGAGTATAGGTGTTCATCAGGAAATCAATCAGACACAAAAAGGTGATTTGAGTTGTCTTTGAATTCCATCCAAGAGAGGTGATCAACTACCAAATTTTCAACACCCTTTTATCCTTGATTGTGATGTCAAATTATTGTTATATAAGGGCCCACCTAATCAGTCTAGACTTAGCATCTTGTCTTTGGAAGAGGTATTTTAGTGCGGAATGATCAATGAACACAGTGATGGGGGATCCTAAGAGGTAGGACCTAAAATTATATAAAGAAAACACAATAGCAGGTAACTCATTTTCAATAGTGGTGCAGTTGATTTGGGCATCATTTAGTGATTTTCTTGGATAAGTAATGACATAAGGAGTTTTATCACAATGTTTTCCATACATAGCTCCTATAGAAAAGTCACTCGAATCAGACATAAATTCAAAAGGAAGGTTCTAATTTTGAGATTTTATAATGGTAGGAGAGGTGAGAGAGGATTTGAGGGTTGAGAATGAACCCTCATAGCTTCTTGTCCAAACAAATGGAGCATCCTTTTCTAGGAGAGCACAAAGGGGAAGAGAGATTAATCTAAAGTCCTTGATTAATCTTCTATAGAAACCAGAATGTCCTAAGAAAGACCTCACTTCCTTGAAATTTTTGGGTGATGGATGGTGAAGAATGATGTCAACCTTCGCTTTATCAACATCAATCCTCATACCTGAGAACAGATGGCCTAGAAATATCCCCTCTTTAACCATGAAATGACATTTTTCCCAGTTTAGGACCATATTATTTTTTTCACATCATGACAAGACTCTCTCCACATTCCTCGGACATCCCTCAAATGTGTCCCCAAACACATAGAAGTTGTCCATGAAGAACTCTAGAAAATCCCCTACCATGTTTGAGAATATTCCCATCATGCACCGCTGAAAGGTTCCCGGGGCATTGCATAAACCAATGGGCATGAATTTGAAAGCAAAGGTACCGAATGGACATGTTAATTTCATATTCCCTTGATCTTCTAGGGAGAACTCAATTTGATTATGCCCTGAGTATCCATCTAATAAATAGTATAAGGCATGACCCGCCACTCTCTCAAGGACTTGGTCAATGAATGGTATGGGGAAATAGTCTGTCTTGGTGAATGAGTTTAGCTTCCTATAGTCAATGAAGAACCTCCATCCACTACTCACCCTAGTTGGAAGAATATCTCTATCCTCATTGGTTATCACTGTGATTTTAGCATTTTTTGTAACCACTTGGATTGGGCTCACCCACTCACTCTCAGCTATGGGATAGATGATACCAGATTTTAACAATCTCAGAAGCTCTTTTCTCACTACTTCCATGATAGTAGGATTGATTCGCCATTCAGGTTGACTACATGGCTTTAAATCAGATTCCAGAACAATCCTATAAGTTCTGATAAGTGGGAAAATCCTAGAAATATCAGACAAGGTCCAAATAATGGATTTTCTATGTTTCCAAAGGACATCTAGAAGAATCCTCTCATGGTTAGCTTCAATAGAAGAATAAACGACAATAGGATGTGTTGGATTGTCCCTTAGGAAGTCATACTTGAGGGCAGTGGTAAGTACCTTAAATTCAAGATCAGGTTGGTTCATAATTTCAGCAGAATATTGGGACATTGGATCAAGATCAATTTTGATTCCTAGAGTTTTAGATAGGATTGATTCCCCACATATAGATGGTTCATCTACTTGATTGGATTGACCATATTTAGGGAAGAAAGTTGGAGTGGTCTCCAAGAAATTGGTTTCCTGAAAGGTTTCACTGATTGTTGGACCTAAGACTTCATCGTAAGAGTAATTTGAAAATGATTCGAGCCAAGGAGATAAAATTATTTCATGTGAACAAAGGAAATCGATTTCATATTGACATTAACATCCATCAAATATTCCTTGATGTTCTATGGATTCATTATCAATGCTTTGTACAGTGTTTACTTCATGAACTTCCACATCATCCCTTATTTGTGAGCTTGAATTATAGATGTTCATGTCTAGACTCATGTTCCCAAAGGTGATGGTCATGTTCTCATTTCAGACATGGACAATAGAGTTTATTTTTGCAAGGAAGGGACAACTAAGGATAATTAGGGTTTGTTTCTTATTTCCTATGTTTGGATGGTTGTCAAAGACAATGAAGTCTGCAGGGAAGATGAATTTTTCAAGCTTTACCATAATATCCTATAAAATCCCCTTTGGAACCCTAATGCTACGATCATCAAGTTGAAGTGCGATAGATATGGGTTGGAGCTCTTCTAGGCCTAATTGGGTGTACACAACACATGGGATGAGATTGAAACTAGAACCTAGGTCACACAAGGCCTTGACAACATTGCTCTCTCCTAGTTCAACATTGATGTAAGTGTAACCTGGGTCTTTCAACTTAGGAGGAATGGTCCCTTGAATGGTGGTACTCACATTAAAAGCCAAAAGGACTTGGTTTTTATGTGAAAATTTTCTTTTAAAGGTGAAAAAGTCCATAAGTTACTTTGAGTAGGCAGGTATGTTTTGGATTGTATTGAGAAGGGGAATGTTCAACATGACTTGTGAGAAGATTTACCTCAATTTTTCACTCAATTCAGGCTTAGTTTTCCCCCTCATGCATTGATGAAATGGTGATGGTTGTGGGGTTGTCTGTTGAAGAGTTTTTTCTTTCACATTGTTATCAGTTTCCTCAATTTGATCTTGTGGTAAAATTAATTTTCATTAGTGTTTTAAGCTTCACATGGTTTCTGAGTTATTTGTTTAGGTTTATCAATTGATTTTACACTTCTTAAAATAGTCACAACCTTTAGTTGTTCATGATTTGTTTGAGTACAACTTGAATCTCCCCTTGAAGTTGAGGATGGTACCTCCTGATTTGGCATGGGTGCCTTTCCAGTTTTGATGGTTTTAAGTTCTTTTTTAAGGGAAGATACTTCTAAGTTCATCCTTTCCATTTGTTTGCACATTGTTTCTAATTATCTTTGTTGAACAGTTTGGGTCGGTGCTTGAAAATATTGGTTTATCCCAGGGGGATATTTTGTGGTGGTGTGGTTTGTTGAAAATGGACTGGTGGCTGTTGGTATTGGATAGGTTGGGTTTGGAACTGGTTATGCATTTGGTTGTTCTGATGGGGGTAAGAATTTTGTCCATGTGGTTGGCTAGGTTGTTGGTTATCTTTCCTATAGAAGCCTGGGTGGTCATTATACCTTGGGTTGAAGTTGTTTTGGTATTGTGGCTTTTGAAAGTTCATAGCATTTACTTCCGCTGGGGTTCCTCTTAAAAGAACATCCTTGATGGATGGAATGGTTGTGCATTTGTTTGTCTTATGGTCATGTTTGTCACAAATTGTGCAAAGTGGTTCAATAATTTGGATTTCATGGACTTTCCTATGGTCTATCTCTTCAAACTTCCTAGAGAGTTCTGTGAGTTTAGCCCTAAGGATTTCCTCTTATCAAAATGTATTAATTCTAGTAGTTCTTTGTGGATTTTCCAAATAAGGTGAAGTTCCCCATGTTGGGTTTTGTTTATTAAGGATTTCTAGATACTCATAAGCATCATTTGGGGCTTTGTTTTTAAAGTTTCCATTACATATCATTTCAATGAATTGTTTCTTCCCCAGACCCAACCCTTCATAGAAAATTATCACTTGTTCAGGAATAGAAAAACCATGGTGTGGAACCATGTTTAGGGTTTCTTTGAACCTCTCCCATGTTTCATAGAATGACTCTCCCCCTTTTTCAAAAAAGTTGTGGATTCTCTTTTTAAGTGCAATTGTTTTGTGGTGGGGAAAGTATTTTCTGTAGAATTAACTTTTAGTTGGTCCCAAGAGTTGATGGATGATGGTCTCAAATTATTTATCCAATTTTTATCTCGATCCTTTAAAGAAAAAGGAAATAGACTCATCTTAGCTGATTCTAGTTGATGTGGGGGACACATGGTTTCTACAATGTCATTGAATTCCTTAATGTGGAGGTGGGGCATCTCGGACTCCATTCCATAGAATGTGGGAAGGTGGTTTTGGACATGGGGCTTAAATATATAGTTGGAATATCCGAGGAAATTGTGTCTAATGAATAAGGGGGCATTGGTCTAGGAAGGTTTGAGTTAGTCATTCATGGTTTGATCAACTGCATTCCCCAAGTTTGGGGCTGCCTCATTTGGGTATCCATTTTGGTTCCCACCTGAGTTTATGAGTTGGATTATTTGAAGAAATTCCATTGAAATAGGTTCAATTATTGACTTTGGAGTATTAGAAAGATTAGGATATAATGGAAAGAGTTACCTTGGTGTACTTGACTCCCAAACCCCAGGACTATCCACCATAACATGATGGTTTGATTGATCGCGGGTGTAGGCACACATGCACCAAAAGAAAAAAAATGAGAAAGGGACAAGATAAGAGAATTTTGATTAGAAAAGAAGAAATGGGGGGAGAATATAATGTGTGTTTAGATAACTGAATTGGGTCACTAAAAATGGCGCCAAAATTTTATTCACGCTCAAATGTACCCATGAGATGAAGGTAGAACGATCCTTGTAGTTTAGATTAGGTTGTCGAATTCTCAGAGACCTAAGAAGTAACCTACAGACACGTACATTCTATGGACTGTTTTTGGTTATAAAGTGGAAAAATTGGGTTGATTTTAGATTGGTTTAAAGGATCATTAGTAGATTTAAGTTAATTCAAATTAAGGTAATGAGTTTATCCAAGGTCATCGCTCGGGGTGGATTTGATGAAATCCTTTTTTAATGATTTCAATTTCTTATATTTCAAATGGGTTTATTTAAGAAGATTAAACTAAATCATTACACTATGGTTTAATGCCTAAACACCATAATACTAATCATCTATACACTTGAAGTATCAATTTATTGAGAGCTCCAAGGTAAATATTCGTATTAGCACTTGAAATGTGTGACCTTAAATTCAATAAGGATGAAGAGGTTTTAAAATCATCAAACAAATATCATTTAAATGATGTTATTAGTCATTAATGGAGTGATAAATAACATCCAATCCATCCCCCTTCTACTCCCTTGGATCAACCCATAAAAGAGTTATCCCTCCATTGATGACATGACTTCAACGGAAGCGGGAAGTAGACTTACGAGGGTGGAATTGAAGAAGTAAAAACAACAACAAAAATCGATCACTCCACCGTTGTGTCATAAATATCACAAAGTATGGTGTGAGTAAATTCACATCTTGAACCAATGGTATCAAAGTGATATGTAGAAGAACAAAATAAGAGTAAAGGAAGAACTTTTATTAAGAAACTAAGGTGAATTGAACAACTTACATGGGAAATAAATGAGATTACAAACACAAAGCGGTAGTATAACAGTACAATGAAACCAAGAACCGAAGATGAAAAACTCCTCCATCACAACTTAGTTAAATAGGAATTTTGGGAACCTTGGGTCGGGCCTCCAATATTATAAAGCATTCCACTTGATTATTGTAGGCCTAGTGTGGTGGAAAGCTTTTGGAACTTGGACTTCTCCACTCTTGACTGAGGTGGCAGCCTGCTTGCAACCACCAAACAGATGCACTTGTAAGACCTTATAGATGGATGAATTAGAGTGGGACAAAAAATAAGAAAATGGATTCCTAGAATCCTCTTAACCTCCTGTAACATTTGGGCCCATTTGGAGTTGTGGATTCTGAGATATGATTAGATTGGTAGAATGTTTTCTGGGCCGCAGAATCTGGCCCAGAATTTTATCTCAAAATTGGGATGCCTTAATAACTACTATAGAGGCCAAATTAGCATTGTCTATTGCAGAATGATTTGTTCTTATAAATGTATCTTATTATCTCACGAAAATTGGGCTTCATTGGGCCTGTATGTTGGGCGCCTCATTCTCAACAGTGGGCTGGTGTCCAATCTGACTTCTCCAGAATTGTTTGCATGAAATCCCATTTTGGTGGTCTTCCATTATGGATCATCCAAGACTACACAAATATATAATGTTCCCAATATAATTATAAACCTGAAAATTAAATATGAAAATAAAATCAAGATCATTGGTTACTTTAAATGATGTTAAAAATTTACCACATAATAGTACATTTTAAGAAGGAATTACAATCATAATGTGAAATGATGTTCAAAGTGAAAAATGCACTAAAATAGTGTTTATGAATAATAAATAACATGAATATTATATAAATTATCAATTAATAATAGCCTCATTTATTGGATAATCAAGTGTCACAAATATTAAACCATAACTTGTCTAAAATTAGTAAATAATATTTACAATCCAATTTGTTCAATAATTTAAATCACTATGTTAAATTGTCAAATTAAAAAAAATTAACATGAAAATTCAAATAAATTTATCTAAATTTTCCTATGATACCTCACTAACAAAATGGTTTATCTAATAAAGAATATTCAAAATCATAATATGATTCAACCAATATCATAATCATTTAATTGATATTTATTCTTTAAATTTATAATATGTACTTAAATTATCTCTAATAAAAACATTTCATCGTAGGAAAAATCGTGGTTAATAAACAAATGAGGTGAACAAGGCATCCATACCACACAATTTATATAGAGTATGTTCTATTATGATCATGTTAAAGTGGATGATGGATACAAATAAAAATGAAGAAAACACAAAGTGAGTAGAAATTAATCCAAAATACATGTGTAATTTGTTTTAGAAGGAATGATCCTCAAGGTAAAGAGGTGGACTAAATTATTTCAATTGTGGTGTTTGAGAGCCTTCTTAATGGTGATATGTTCTTGATGGGGATCCAATTCTTCAATGACACGAATTATCTAATTATAATATTTATGAGTGAAGTAATAATAATAGAAAAATTATTAGAATTAAAATTTTAGTGCATAGAATAACACTATAAATCCTTGAGCAGCATGATATCAGCTAATTGATAATGTTATAAAAAATATCCAATAAGATCACAGAAAACATTCATAAAATAAATATGAGTTAAAAAAGAGATTGTAAAGACGCATATGAGTAAAAAAAAATATTTTTATTATAAAAAATTCTCTAGTAGTGGTAGGTAATCCTTATACAGAAGGTCTCGGGTATAATCAAAGTGCCCCAATGGGGTATGGCCAACTTGGAATTTGTTGTAATTAAAGATTAATACGACATGTAAACAGATGATAAAAATCATGGATATTATAGTTGAATCAAATACTTATTGATGAGAGAACAATATAACAAATAGTCATGATCATCACATAATTATTTATAATTAATTTAACCTATTGAGGAATTACCTTATGATGAATTCATTCTTCTTTTATAAATATGGAGATGTCTATACATCATACCATCGTTGTGTTATATGAATAAAATGTATATTAAATTCAATTTTGATCCACTCATGATCAGCAAACCATTGAATGTCACTATAGAAATATCCATGTGCTATCTTGGTTGATCCTAATTCTTACTTCATTTGTAATTCAAACTATTAAATTATAGTAATGTTTCATTCTTGTGTAACAATGGAACAATAAAAAATGAATTATTCAAGAATGATATTAAAAACATAAATTATAATTTTTTATAATTTCAATTTTCTTAAATTAATATCATTTTTGAAATCAAAATATTAAAATTATATTAGGTATAATTTTTTTCTATTTTTTTTTTGAAAATTCAGTTTTTTTAGAAAATAATGAAAAATACCAATTTTATTTCAAAACTATCATTTATTTTCATTAAAAAAGATCTATAATATTTTTAATTTGATCATAAAATAACATAGGTCTAATTTATATTTAAAGAATATAATTAATTTCATAGTAACCAACATTACACATGATCTTAGTATAAAAATACATTTATACTTAGAAATACATTTTTATTTCAGAAAAATATTTTTGACTGATATTTTGAGGATAATTATAAAATTAATTTCTACCCATTATTTAGGATGAATTTGGTAAAATAATTTGTATATTCTGAACCAGAATAATTAGTATTATTTAATTTTTTTATTTAATTTTTCCCCTAATGAAAAGGGAGAAAATAAATATATGCCACTATGAAAAATGAGTAAATCAGGTTAACCAAGATTAAAATTAAGTTAAAAGACCAAAATATTTCATATTAATTATTATTGGATGAATTTATTCCAACCCCTATCAACTTAGGGTCTACATTTAATTATTAATGGGACACTTGTCCACGAAACTGGCCTATATAATATAGTATTGAAAGAAAAAAAAGAATATCACTCTTTTGTTTTTAAATTCATCTTAAATATTCACATAGTTATAAAAATATATAGTAAATAAATATTAAAATTTATTTTCCGAATTGTGAAATCAATACCATTATAGATATTTATTCAATTTTTTAGTGATTATATAATTACCTTAAATGCTAACCCATTTTGGACATGATATTCAGTAAATTAATAGAAAAAATTAAATAAAATATTTCAAAAATATTAGATATAATATAATTTGGTTGAATTATCACGATCTATGATTTTTTTAGATAAATATTGCATAATATGGTTGTATGAAAATATTATATTTGAGGTCAACTTATATCTTGATGTCTTTAAAGTTAAATTTAATGAATAGTTTAAACTTGTCATTTATGATATTTTATGAAAAATAATAATTATTAGTTTTTTTTAAAAATTATAATAGTGTTAAAATAGGATAAGTAGGTTTAGATATTGTCTAAAATTTTAACCAATGAACATTTATGATCCAATTTTACCATTTAATTAAAACTATAAATATTTAATATTGAAAATGTTTTTACCATGATTAAGGTCAAATCAAGTTTACCAGTGAGTTAATTTATAACTATAAAGGTTTAAATGAAAAAAACTTTTTAAAACTCATTGGATTAATAGTTTTCAACTAAAAACTTATATACTTAGAATATGAGTCATTTTGGAGACACTTTCCCCTGAAAATGACTTAATAATATTTTCAATGTTTAAAATATTTCAAGTATTTCACTCAAATGAGTTATAAAAGGGAACTTCCTTCCATCAGTTATTCACACATCTTGATCCATTTATCTTATATATGTATTTCATGCATGTATTTTATGATATATTAATGTATTTATTTCTATATTTAGTTGATAAATCTTTGAAATATTTGTTATGTTTTAATTATTTTGTGTTTTATGGACGAAATAACAAATATTTTCAAATAGAAAAAATGGGACGAAAATAGGGTCTTAAAGACACTTTGTGTCATGATATTTTATTATGAATTGAATATTATTTTTTTAGGAAAAAATATAAAACACTAAAGGATATATAAGGATGAAAAACTATAGAATAACATTTACAAATTGTGTAATCAAATACATGATGTGAGATCATGATTTGAAGACTTCGCCACCACTACAAGTCGTGCAAAATTACACACTATGAAAATAAGTTAAACATAATGTACACTATACAAAAGATGAATGTTTGAGAAAGAAAAATATATCGAAAATCCACCTCTATGATGGATTACAGACTATGTAATTTTAAATTTCATATAAATTTCGGAAAATATAAAAATAATGATCGCATTTACGAGGGTTTGATGCCATAGAGTATCAACATACTATAAAGGATAGTCACCTTACCATGATTAAAATTGAACTTCAACAAAACCAATTGATCAAATAGAAAATTGAATATTCAAGCATCAAATAATATAATTAATAAACACCCCACTTTTCAAATAATAAAAATAAATCAATTATTTCACTTTTTTCCTTTGAAATAGTCAATCCCTTTCAATAATCCATTTTTTTCAATTAATTATTAATATGCATGGCATTTTCAATTTACCTCGCTTTTAATTTTTCTTCTCATCATTATGGTAATATTGAAGTATAACTATACACATACTTGAAAACATGTCACATACCATAGACTTTTAAGACATATCAAATTTCTACTACATAAAGAAAAAATTACAAGTAATCATGAGGGATTAACCATTAAGGATCAAATAACTCTGAGGGTTAGTTTTTTTAGTAAATGTTAGAGAATGTAATGCTAAAAAAAGAGTTATGAATCTAAATATTTTTATCATGATATTTAAAGATAACCTTAATAAATATCTCACTGTACATATTCCATTTCTATTATTCCCAAAAAATCAATGTAGACTATGATATATATAATCAAAATGAATTAATTATCCCCTTTTTCTATTTTTTCTATTTTTTTATTTTTCTATAGTCATGCTTAATAAAAATATCACATCCAATAGATAACCACCTATTATCAAACTTGATCAGATTTTATTGATTATTGCATGAGGATCCAAACACACACATAGTGGGTTTTATTGAACTTTTTGATACATTTCAATTCAATAGTATTTATTATGATGTGTTTAGTCATAGTTATTTTATACTTTAATTAAAATAAAATGATAGAGATTATATTAAAATCCTTTCTTATCATTTAATAACTACACGTGACTAGTTGGTGAGAAACTTCCTAAACTGATTTTTACCACATGAAAAATCAATGAACATCAAGGTAGATATAATTAATTTTAATTAGTTTGATGATTAGTCACTTTTTATTTCTTGGGAAAGACTCAAATATGTAACTCACAAATTCCATTATCATAGTATTGAAATGTGGTTGCTGATTCAAAAAAAATTTAAGTGTTTTTTTAAGATAACATGTCAATTATAGATATTTCATTAGAAGAACTATTGATGAGGAAATCACCCTAGGAGACCTACATTATTTATGATGAAATGGCTAACAAGAGTTCCAAGTGGTAATAAAAACCACCCAAATGAGAGGGGCGATCATGGTGGAAAATAACTATATGGATATTTGAATAGAGTCTATGACATAGAAGATAGATGCAATGATGGCTGAAAAAAATCCCCAAGGTATGTATTATGAATATGTAAATTATTTGAATCATAATTTTCAAAATTATGTGTAGGGATGTATTCCACAACAAATGAAATATAAAAATCAAAATCATGGCTATGAATTTCATCCAAGACTACAAGGTTCTCAACATCAAAAACAAGGGACAACACTCTCCAGTCAAGTCCATTCACTGGATGAGAACCTTGTATCCTTTTTGACCACCATAGGAGATGAAATTAATGTGTTTAAAGAAAATTATTTTATTTAAGGAACTATGATCATAGAATTTTGAAATGACACAAAACACCAACAATATTCAATGGGGAACTTAGAAGGTTATATAGGTCAGATTGAAGAAAAACATACAGAAAGCCCTAGAGGAGTACTTCTAGGATGCCCAAAAAATAACCATTACATAGATTTGAAATATATATCTATTATAAGTGGTAATAAGAAATAAGTAAGATCTACCAATTTATGTGAAATAGTGAAGCACAAATAGTGGGTTCTAGTAATGAAAATCACAAATAAGATGAGGAAATTAATGAAGAAGAAGCACCACCACCATACCAACCACCACTACTATATCAAGATCAGTTTAAATAGGGAATGACTGATTAAATAAAATAACATTTCCTAGAGATGTTGAAAAAGATAAATATCAACATTCCATTTTATAATCAAATAAAAAAAATGACATCTATGAAAAATTTATGAAGGTGTTGGTGACGAAAATAAAGAAGCTTTAAGAATTAGCCACCATTAGGAGAAATATTAGCAGTAGTGTTAAGCATACTACCAAATAAGAAAATTTATCCTGGTAGTTTTTCCATTCTGGTTAATATTGGTTGTAATGATTTTTATAGTGATTTATGTTATCTATTTGTGAGTGTAAAAATAATTTCACATGCAGCATTCAAAATACCATGATTGGGAGATATGAAACAAACTTGATTTATACTTAATCTTGTTGATAAAAAATGATATGTCCTTATGTACTACTCAAAGATGTCATCATCCAAGTAGAAAAGTTCTATTTTCGGGAATTTTTTTTTGTGATGGACATGGATGAAGAGAATCTCACAATATTATTTGGTAGACAATTCCTAGATAAGAGATGGGAAATTATTGATATTTATAAAGGGTAACTAAGTTTAAGAGATATAGGATTAGAGGTTAAGTTCAATTTTTAGTATGCAATAAATAAATCATAATAAACAGTTGATGAATCCCCACAAGATGGTCTGCTGAAAGCATAGGATGATGTAGTCCATAGTAGAAGAGATGAAGTGGATGTCATAGAAAGTAAATAAGTAAGTATGAAAAAGATAAATAAATATAATAGTTCACTATAAAAGGGTGAGGATTGTGGGTGAAATTTTATCCATGATTCAAATAAAGATAACATGTTTGGGGAGTTAGTGAGCTTCCATTTGATTTTTCATGAAGGGAAAAACATTGCTCGATTGGGACCATGAATATTGAGAAGTTGTTAACCAATGTAAGAGTAAAATTAGATTTATAAAGAGGGATATGACCTATCTACATGGATGAATCATGTATTCATCATTTTGAAGTTCTAGAATAGGTAGCCTTTTTTTAGTGTCAACCACCTGTGTTTAAGGAGGTAATGTCAGGCCAGCGATTGAAAATAGTGCTTCTAGGGGGCATCATGATTTTTAAAAATTTTATATATTTACTTTCTATTTTTAGGAGAAATAACTCTTCCCTAAAATTTTTAAATTATATTGTTATGGACTATTCTTTCATTTGTGTGTTTTTATTTTGCAGGACTATCAAGACCCTAACATTAGCAAGAAGGAGGAGGCATGAAAAAAATCACAATAAATAAAGAAATGTCATAAAAAATATACATGTCATGAATTTAAAGTATACATGACCTGTGAAATTGAATTTGTACCACCAATTTCAAGGGGTGTAAGAGTTTCAATTTTATAAATTTATACTATATTTCACACATTAAATTTTTTTAGAGATTTAATTTATAATTGCATGCCCACATTTGATTCTTTCTATAATCAATAAAACAAGGAGACATAAAATGCTTAGGAGAATTATCATGACATGAATATAGATTAACTTATTAATAAATTTTAAAGAGAGAAATGGATAAAATAATTAATATAGATAATCAGGTGGATTATGATTTGATGAATCATGATTTAGTAGAGCATGTTGATCAGTATAAAAGATTTTTTTAGATTTGGACTGCCTTGAATTTTTGATATAGGCATTAGTTGATTTTTTTTATTGATATGAAATTTTATGATTAGATTTCCCAAGTTTTTTCTCATTCATTATACATCCCCTGAGAATAATATTTCCTATTATTTATTTCATATATTTGTTGTGAAACTCATGTAGTTTTTCTTCTATTACTTACTTTGTATCTTTTTAAAGCTATGTATGAACAAAATCACTTTTAAAATGATTGAGGAAATATTTTATTCAATCTTTTGTCCTTGGAAAAACCTTGAGTAAATAATTTTAAGCCCATATAATCCAGGACAAAATTTGTTTGGAAATGTTTTTTGTTACTAGCCTATATTACCCATTCCAACTTTTCTCTAAATGTTTGCAGGATATTGAAAAGAATATTTGTGGGGGAGAGATTTTCCTAGGTATACTTGGATATAATTATTTTAAGTTATTTTATTGGGATATTTTCAATTATTATTTGTAGAGAGACCATGTATTTTTTATTTTATTTTTTTAAATTCTAATTCTAAAAAATTAAAAAAAAAATTGAAAAAATGAAAAAATATTATCTTGTGTATTGGGAGGATAAAAAATAACAACTTTATATTCCAATGATATTTTTATTTCATGTGTTTATGTGGTGAATGAGAAATTTTTCTTAAGTATAGCTTTTGAAAAATAGAGAAAATTGAAAAAAGATCAATAGAGGTTGATTCATTCATTCTACTTACAAATATCAAGGGATGACTTTGAGATTTCTAGGGGAAGAGAGAAATGCCATCTATAAATAGAGAATTTCATTGAGTTTATCTTCTAATATCACGTAAAATTATTTAGAGTCAAAAAAACTTTTTGAGCATTATTTTTTATTTCATTTACATACCATCCTTAATCCCTAGAGTTTTTTGAACCTTAATAGTGAATCCATCATGATTACTTGTGATTTTTTCTTTAACACAGTTGAGATGTTATATGACTTTCAAGGCAATATTATATGATATTCTTTTTGAGGTATGTGAAGAATACTACATAAAACTGTACCTTGATGATGAGAATAAAATTCAAAGTGATATAAATGTAAAATGGAAAGCATATTAATAGTGGATTAAAAAATTAAAATGGTCGATTGAAAAGGCTTATCTATTTCAATGGAGAAAAGTAAAATAACTAATTTTTTTATTCTTTGAAAAAACAACGGATTAATAAATTCTCTTATAATATGATTGAATATTTACTTTCACGTTTGTTTAATTCATTTTTTTGAAATTGAATTTCAAGTATGGTAAGGTTAGTGTACTTTGTAGTATGATGAGATTCCATCTTTTAGGACAAGTCTGAATTCAAGTGTGTGGGTATTAAAAATATTAATAGCTTATAGGGCGCCGTTATTTTCTTATAGGGGTAAAAAATTTAAAAATTTATAACACAAAAATATCCTAACTAAAAATTTATTATTTATAAATTCTAATTGTTAAAACTATATGGAAGATCTATATGTTCTATGTTAAATAAATTAAATTGAAATTTGTTAATTTTTTGGAAAGAGAGAAAGAATTCGAGAAAGGATTGGGTTAGATATCAAGAGATAAGACATGAAAAATTTATATATCTTCAATTTTGTGTGATAGGGATTAAATTAATTATGGGTTTATTCATTTTTGGTGTCTGAATTGGGCTAGTAGGAATCCTTGGTCGGGGTTCCATGCACTAATCCTATGACTTCACCATTGCAATGATCATCAAAAAGGTGAAAAAGTAAAAATTGATGACCCAAAACCTTATTTATGCATTAATAACCAATATTTTATAATTTCTAAACACAAAATAGGGTAATTAACAGAATCAATAAAATAAAACTCTTCAAATAAAAATAAATGGTCCTGAAATTTCAAAAAAGAAGAAGATTAGAATTGAAAAACAATGTTACAACAATCCAAAGAAATAATAAGAAATAAAATTAATCCCTAATTGAAATTCCCCCTATAATCACATCACTATTCAACAAGAAAACCACTCACTCATGTTGGTCATGATGAGAATTAGAAGAATGAGTCCCCGAAGAATAATGAAGGCAAGTAATGGTGGTGAAATAGGGATATGAATGGGTGCGCACGTCTCTAGCAGTCAACCGTTGATGATAATATTGGTTATGGATGACTCAAAGAATCATAAAAGGGTGTATTTTAATAACCCTTAGTGTAAAAACCTTATAAATGTGATATTTACTTTTTCTCATTGATATTTACATGATGTGTAAAATTACCTATTGTGTAATCCATGTGAATGGTCACTTTTCTGTATCTTTTTTCGTCCAAACATTTAATGTCATGTATAGGGAACAAAATGTGTAACTTGTTTTCAAATAATGTAATTTCTCATGACTTTCATTAGTATTGGAGGATCCTATAGGTGATCTCATGTAGAGTATTTGATTACATTACTAGTAAATGTTTTACTATAGTTTTATAGTATACTGTATCCTCATGTGTTTTTTCTTTTATCCTCAACAAATAGGTATCATGCCCTTAGATTTGATTGTGGATTAAAAGAGTCTTTAAGATCATATTTTAATACATTTAAATTAAATTTCAAAATATTTTTTTCCTACAATAAAACACCAAACAATTAAAAAAATCTTAATGTTGGAAAGATTAATTATTTAAATATATAAATCAACACATTAAAAACCATAAAATACATGCATGATGTACATATATCAATATCTTAGGGAAAACTGGTCAAAATATCTTCCCAAAATTAGTATAATAATTATTTTGGTTTTTTTATTCCCAAAACACCTGTTCGATGGTTCTTAAAAAGAGATCCAAAGGAGGTTTCACCAAGAGGAGTTAATCATTTTTATAACTTTTTTCAAATTTATTTATTTTCTACTTCCACAAAATTTGGTGCACCCACACTTAAATAATAAATTGAATATTATAAATATATTTATATGTTATTATTATTATGGAAATAAAATTTACATCTATTTTCCATCCAATGAAGGGTGAAAAACATCGCTCATACATGCATACAACTTTTTCTCTACACATAGAGGTGTAATTAATTTTTCATCACCAGTTTACTTGGATGGTTCTAAATATGGAAGTAATGATTATATATGATAATTATGAAATTATTATTCTTATATAATAATAATATCATATATTCCTTTTAACCCTTATAATTTTAAAATAATTATAACGTTGTTCGTGCATACGTGTGGACTACCAGCTCCACGAAGCGATGTGATTCATTTTTCATGTATGAATTTGAGTGATGATCCAAATATATATAAAATGAATACCTATGATATTTATATAATTATTAAAATACTATATATTATGTATCCATGAGTGAGATTCAAGAAAAAAACTACCATACCAAAACATACTTAAAAAAATGAAATAGTTAACACTCAAAAATGAATAATTCAATAAATTATCGTTAATAAATGGGTATTTAAATGTTATAAATTTATCATCTATTAGATTATAAGCATGAATATAGTTCAAGTAAATAATTATAAATAGTTAAATTTGTTATACGTGAGGATAAAAGCACTTAGAAAGAAAGTTAGACTAGAGGTAAGGGTTTATTTCCCAATCTCATCATTATTCACGATTGTTTATATATAAGTATATGTTGGTGGAGTTAAATGATACTTATTTCTTAAAACTAAAATATTTTATTCTAATTTCATTATTTCTATAAATTATATGTTTTCCTTTCATTTTTCTCTCTTAAGTACTCAAGATATCAAAATAATGTTTCTAAGGAAAATATGGCTAATTTTTCGTCTAGTTGGGAATTATTTTTCTTCTATGTCCTTATATTATTTAAAAGGATTTAATTAATGATTTTAATATTATAAAATTATTTATTAATTTCATTTTCACAAAAAATTTAATTTTTTAAAAAATGATTAAAGGAAATCTTATTTCCATTTTCCAGGAGAGACACCCTTTATCGGAGGTGTGAATATAATCTTTCTTTTAATGCATGCCACACACAAAAAAATTCTGAATATCATTACAAATATTTTTCTGAATAATACATTACAAGTTTCCAATTTTATTTTTAAATAATATATTTTCTTTAAAATTTTGGAAATTTTTAGAATTAAATATAAGGGATTTTGAAATAAAAAAATAGTATTTTACTCAAGAAATATTTTAGTAGTACTTTTAAAGTATTTTCGTTTATGTCAACATTATTTGGTGAATATTATGAATTAATGGGGATTGAATACATTAACAACAACTATATCACCCTCACTCAAATAACACAGTGCCAATTGTTATTTTATTATGTTGCCAAAAAATAAAATATATTGCATCCTGAAGGATCAAATAGTTTAGTAGTATTGGGAGACTAGATTCATACATGATTATCACATTACATATGAAAAAACAAAATATAATATAATAATTCTTGTGATAACTTTATGATTACTTCTAGTAAATCCCTAAATTCATTCGTAGATCCATTCATAGTTTCATATGGAAAGGAAAAGATAATTAATGGTTATATCATATTCTCAGTAAAAGAAAATGTATAATATAATCTATCCTAAAATAAATAAAACATGAATATGATCAGATAATAAACAATCAAATATTACATATAAATAATACCATAAAAATGGACTAGATACATGGATAATATAGCATTATGAATAATCACATGGATAACCTAACTATTTTCATAATGATAGAATCCATAATGTCGAACATCATAACATTTTCATCAAGGCCTTATGCCAAGAAATTATACGTAAATAGGTAAGTCCTATTCCAAATACCCAAATTATTTCATCTCATGAGATCCAATAATTCATATAGGTTCTATAAATGGCCCCTCCCATCACTTACTAAGTCCAATACATTTGTCATATAAAAAGGGTGAAGTATAATTAGTGTAAACATTTGTAAAAAAAGTAGTAAGGAAAAAGTTAATATTTTCAGAAATATAACATAATTATAATCCATACATTGTAATATAGATAATTATATCAAAATATTAAATTTCTAATTAATAATTATATTCACCAAAGAATGTTTTCCTTGATTAAAATACCTTTACAAGATCACTGGAATTTGTTTTGAGGAAGGCACTGTTTTTATTTTTCAATCACTTATATTAAATTATAAAACTTTTCAAAATTTTATGCAAAATATATTCTCTAAAAATAAACTTATAAAATTTTAACTGAATGTTCCAATAAATTATTTATTATTATAATAGGAAAATACATTATTTAAGTATATGTTAAAATAAATATTTTCTTTAAACCTTTAGTAAAAGGTTCCTCACTTTGAAAATTACAAGTATATTTCTTTAATTTTTTTTATAAAATGTAAAAGATATATTAAAATAAATTTAATAAATAATTAGAGAATATTAAAAATCATTCTAGGTTTTTTAAAGATAAAATTATAATGAAAAAAATAATTCCCACTTGAAAGAAAATTAAAAACATCTCTCGTGTGTACGTACGACTTATCATCACTATGTAGTAGTGTAATTCATTTTTCATCACCAATTTATTTGGATGGTTATAAATAGGAAACTAATGATTATATATGATTTTTATGAAATAAATATTCTGATGTAATAATAATTTAATATCAACTTTCTTACTCTTAAACTCTTTAAAAATTATGACTTTGCTCATGCGTACGTGCAAGCTACCACCACCACGAAGTGATGTGATTAAGTTTTCATGTAATAATTTCAAGTTTGATTAAAAATTTGTATATAAGTAGTTTATGTTATATTTATATCATGAATAACTTCTTAGAGATTATGGAACCACGAGCAATATGTAGTCTGAAACTATTAAACCGAAACTAACCTGAATAAAAAAATTAACACATGGAAATGATGATTTTCATAAATATTTTTTTAAAAATGAGTATTTAAATTTTATAATTGGACGATATATGATATTATAAGTATGTGTACGATATTTTATATAATTATAATTAAAATAAATTTATTATAAAAGTTTACAAAATAACTTATAATGTAAGTTGGACTTGAGGTAATGGTTTATTTCACAATCTCCTAATTATTAAGGAATGTTTATATCTAAGTATCTATTGGTTGAAAAATATATATGTTTTATATTTAACCCAATATAATTTTTTTCCAAGGCGTATTTCTAAAAATAGTATTTTTTTACTTTCATTATCCTCTCTTAATTACTCAAGGTTTAGAAAAATGTTTTTATGGAAAACTGACCACGTTTTTATTTCGATCAAGAATTATTTTTCTTACATGTTAATATTATTTTTAAAAGGTTTCCAATATTTTTTTAATAATCTACTGAGATTTATTATGGTTAGTTTAACCCACTTTTAATTATTATAAAAAGGATTGAAGGGAATATTCTTTCATTCTTACATGCATGGAACCTTTTACCAAATGTGTGAACAAAATATTTGAATTAACATACACCACACAAATGAATTTTAACACTATCATAACTAGTCTTTATTTTGAATATTCCTTTATATGTTTCCACATTTATTTTTAAAGAATTTATTTTCTTTAATATTTTTATTTTTTTAGATTTTAATATAATTTATTTCAAAATAAATAGGGCATTTTATTCATGAAATCTTATAGTGATATTTTTAAGGTATATTCATCTATGTCAAAATTATTTAGTAAATAATTTTATTTATTTGATATTTAAACTTTTTATACCATTTTCTATATTAAACTATATAGATTATGATTATGTTATATTAGGAAAAATATAAACATTTCATATTCTAGTTTTTTAATATGAATTTTTGACTTTGATTATGTTTTATCCCATTCATGTGATTAATTAATTAGACTAAGTAAGTGATTGAAGAGGCCCACTATAGCCCCTCAATGAATTATAAGGTCTCATGATACAAACTAGTTTGGGTATTTAGAATATGTCTTGCCTTTTATGTATGCTTTCTTGGACCATGTCCTTGATGGTAAGATTATGATGTCAAAAAATATAAATTTTATAATTATGATACTAGTTATTGTTTCAAATGTGCTTATTTATGTTGTTATATTTTCCATGGATTTAGTACCAATTTTTGTAGTTTTAGTTACATAGAATATGTTAATATCATATTAACATATGGTATCCATTCCAGTTTTGGTTAATATTTAAATACAAGAGGAATATCTTGTTGTCCTTTTGTGTATTATGTGATCAATTGTAATGTTATTTTAGTGCATTCTTCATGAAAAAATTCATCTTTAATACTAATAATTTAGAGAAAAAAATGATATTATGGAATAAATTGATTACATGATGAAATTATTCTTATAAAATAGGAATATTTATTTATTTTTTTAATATATATGGTAATATAATTCCGCAAATCCTGGAAGAGGATCTTGAAACAAACATATTTTCTTATTACATTAATTCATGTTGAAGTGATGGACTTTTTCACAACTTATTGATTTGTTGTTTTGGGGTCATTAACATTATCATGATCATTCAATTAATTATGATAAAATTTCAATACCACTCTTCACAATTAATATGAAATTTATTTTTCCTCTATTTTCATATATTAACGTCCCACTAAAATTATCCATTTTGGAAACCTAGTTATGTGTTATTCAAGATGACCTTCATGTATCTGTTTCCTTTTCCAGAGGAAATTTTATTAATTAATTTCATGATATGGGTTTTCAAAAAACTTATTTCAAATTTTCGAACCCTTTATTACTGAGAAAAATATTAAATTTAGTGGGAATAATTTATTAAGCGGTGGGGTAGAATGTGACACCCTAATATTTTAAAATAAAACTATGTTTGATAGCATACACAACATACAACACCATGATTAAATGAACCACGAAATATTATTATATAACTTCTATAGATTATCTATTTAATTGGTACTTAGGACCAATATTTACTAAATTATAACATATATATGGGACATCCTCAAAACAAATGTGCAGAATAATTCGTAAGAAATAACTAATCAATATTTAATTAAGTACGTTTTATTCTTCAAAATATGTTTTCTTTAATAATGAATTTTATTCATTTTTCTATGAAAATAATATAATTAATTATTGGAACTTTTAAAAAAGGTATTTGAAAAATAATATTCATTTTTTAAATCATCATATTAAAATTAATATAAAGTGAAGTTTTTCAATTTTTATGAAATGACTTATTTTTCTATGAATAGTGAAAGTACAAATCGTTCAAATACTATCATTACCTCAAGGAATTTTAAACTTTTATTATATTTGTATTTTATATGGAAGTAATATATGATATGTTTTATTTATAATAATCTAATTAATTTCATTTTAATCATAAATATTCATGATTTGGATATATGTAAAATTTTATGCTTAAAAACAAATTTTTCTAAAATCCTTTTTATTGAATTTTATGAATTTATTTTAAAATTGATTTCTACTTATTATAGAGAATTAATATTCACAAATTTATACCATATTTGGAATTATTTGTTTTAAAATTTTTAAATAGGTCAGTTTTATTTTTTAAAAATTATGAATAATAATCATGGTAAAATATGTTTTATTGGTATGGGTAAAATGGATAAAATAGTGTTAAAAATATGAGATAAGGTTCTCAACATCAACCAAAAATATACCTCTATCAAATAATATGGGTGGATATCATCTATTTCCATCCAAGTTTATAATATATGTCTACATGGTGAAATTGTTCTTTAATTGTGACCTTTATATTGATTTATGAAAAGAAAAAATTCAAAATGTCAATCACATGAATTTAATATCACTAAATGTATTAATCTTTAATAAAAAACATGGTTCTATTCAACATATAGGTCAATGAGCTACAAAACTCCCTATCTCATTTGAATCATGTGAAATCCATTTCTACTATATTTCTTTACTTCCCTATGAAACCCATTTCATCTATATTGCTTCAATTATCCACAAACTATATTCCCTTTCAAATGATTCATCTCCATATCCTATTTACCTATCTTAACACTAATTCCCATATACTAATCTCCCCTATGTGAACCATTTCTCATCCCCCTCTCCCCCTCTTCTATCTTGATTACTCTATTTTCCATCACACTCATCCAAATCAAAACCAAAATAGTTCCTAGATGCTTTCTTTTCTTCGTGTTCATCTATTATAGAATTGTTTACCCACCTACCTATCAACACTAAAATCCATAGTGTCATGTCCTATAATACTATATTACTTCCCCATCCACAACCTCCTCTTCCATTGCCTCCGTTTACGCCTCTCGTTTCATCTTAGTCTCCCATATCCACATATCCCATTACACACATTCCATCTTTACCTCTACGTGGATCTTTTGGCTTCTATTAAATCTTTTTGTATCTATGTATCATATTTATATTATATTATATTATTTTTTTGTTACATTTTATTTTATATATAACTTTTAATTTTGGGAAAAAATTTATTTTCAGGATGTATTCCTTAACACCACTTCTCTTGGTTGCATTTCTCGATTATCCTTTATATATTGTTTCCATAATATTTATACAGATGATGAGATAACTATGGTTTTTATATTTGATTATCCAATTGGAACCTTTAACCACAAGTAGTAGTTCAATTTAAACTATTTATATTTATTAAAATTGTAATTTCAAGCTTTCTGACTATTTTTAATTTGAAATGTATTATTATTTTATTTTAATTTATATAAATCTAATTATATTATATTATATGTGATATTTCATTTCATCATAGACTAAATAAAAATATCTGTGCTTTTACATCTAACAGACTCGCTGTCAAAATCATCAAGGGTCACCTTTAATGAAATGGAAATATTCCAGTAAATTTTTCATAACCACTCTACACTCTTGAAGGTTTTATTTTTTTTCAATGAATAAATAATTATCATTCCTTTTCACTATTAATATCATAATTTCATCAAATATAAATTCATTTTTTCATTGACTTATTTCCTAGAGATCATTAAATATTTATATCTGTTAGTATTTTGTTTATCAAACACATATTCTATGCACTAATTATTTGTGCTAAAATATTACCTTTACATTTATTATTGAGTAGTTTGTTAAAACATCAGGACAATCCCTATAAAATATGTAAAACATGACTAAAAATCAGAATTCATGGTAAAGGGATTCTATAAAACAATGGGTTTTTGAAATTGATAATAAATTCAACATTGTCACAAGTTTGGACTTATGTCCTTTCTCTCTTCAGTAGAATAAAAAATAGCTATATGAAATGATAATTTTTAAATATCAAAAAATACTATTATAAGGTTACTCATTTATTTTATGTTCAAAAATTTTATATAGTTTCTTGATTAGGATTTCTCTGTTTTTTCCATGGAAGTTATTTAGATGATGTGATAACTATGGTATTGAGCTTTGATTTGCCAATTGGGGACTCTAACCACAATCAATAATTTAGTTTTGAATGTTTCTATTTATTAACAGTATAGTTTCAAACATTTTTCATATTTCTAATTTTAAATATTTTTTTATTTTATGCTAATTAATATACATTTTCTTATTTTACTTGATATGTGATATTATGTTTCATCATAGATTGAAAAAAATCTATGTCATCATTCATCAAATAGACTCACAACTAGCATTATCAAGGGAAAATTGTAATGTTAATAAAATATTTATGTATATTTTTCATAACTACTCTACTATCTTGAAGTATTATTTTTTTCAATGACTTCATACTTATCATTCTTTGTTTCTCTATTCAAACCATAATTATGTCAACATAAATTTCTTTTTTAATTGAGTATTTCTTAGTGAGAATTAAATTATTATTCTGCATTGTCTTTTTTTAGTAAAAAATGTATTATATTCACTAATTTTTGTTAGTCCAATATTTCATTAACATTTATATTTGATATGTTTTTAAATAATCAGTGTCACATAATGAAAAAGATATCACAAATGACTACCAAAAAAAATCATGGTATAAGGATGCTAGGAAACAACAAAATTTGGAAATGAAAAATAATGTCAACATTTTCACAGCTTATGCCTCATCTAATTTATCTATTTAGTTGAATAAAAAATAACTATATGAAAATATAATGATATAAATATAAAAAAATACTATTACAAGGTTACTACTTTATTCTGTGTTCTCGGATTCACTATCGTTTGAGAAATTAGGTAAACTAGATTTACTATCCATTTTCACTTACACCTAATGAGTAATATCGAAATTGACATGTGAACTGAATTTCAGTTTTCATTGTCAAGAGTTATGATAAATGGTTTTCTACCTTTATATAAGGTTACCCTATTTTTTTTAATTCATATCATTTAACTAAAATATATGCACTGATTATTTTCCACATAGTTATATGTTTATTATTTAATAAATGATTTCTAATTTTACTTTCTACTAAAAAAATTTGGTTTATTATGTGATATGTATTCTATAATTTGTTAGTAGAAAATTATTAAGAGGAGTATTTTTTCTTTTAATTGATGTATGTTTATTATTAATAGTTTTCATTACACTTTCTAAAAAAATGGCTAATATGCGATGATATGTTTGATGTATGCTTTATTGATACATATCTGATGTATTAGTTAGTCATTAACTGCTCAGTAAAACTTTTAATTTAATTATCGTAAAGAGATAAAATGGATCATCATAATTAACACATATCAGATGATATATAATATACGAATAGATTATAGATACTATAGGGATACATATCAGATGTAATATGTTTCCATACGTTGATCTGTAATATAACAGATTATACAATAATATGTATGTATACTCTCAGATATATGTGTGCTGATATCAATTACATATCAGATGACCTATCATATCTTATATGTAATCTATTAGTATATTGATGCACTATAATTGATATCTGATGTAATCTTTTATTTTATCATCAGTTTACTAGAATTGCATCTATAAGATCTATAATATGTTATATATGATGATCATCATATAATATAATGGATATATATCATATGTAATCGTTTAGTGAACACATATACTGTTATAAATAGTTCAATTTAATGTTATATGTATAGTAATGTATATATTAATTTAATACTAGTTGTTTTTGATACACTGTCAAAACCTTCCCATCTAATATTGTACACTGTTATACACAGTTTATGATTATAAACTATCATTTTAATATCAATAGTTATACAATATCATTTAATACAGTATAATATTATACACTTTCATTTTTTAGTGTTCATTGTTTTGCAATTTCATTTAATATTGTCTACTATTATGCACTATATTATTTTGATGTCTAATATTCTGTGCAATCAATTAATACTCTATAAAATTATACACTATAATTAAATATTATCTACTATTATACACTCAATTTTTTAATTTCTACTATTTTACATTTTCATTTAATACTTTCAACTATTACACAATATCATTTAATATAGTCTAGTGTTATACACTTACCATTTACTGTTCTCTCTATTGTTATACACTATAATTTTTTATGTAATAGGCTATGTTAATATTTATTAATTTTATTAGTGGACCAAACCATTTATTTTTCCCTATGTGATAGAAAATAAATAATATAATTTTATTTTTAATAGTTCATTGATTTATTTTCTATCCCATCTACTAAGATGTATAATAATAAATGGGCATGTCATTCATCGGGTAGCTATCATATTTGTTGTTGTATCTTAATGAAATGACAAGAATATATTACAGGATACATTATATACCACATAGTGTGTTGTATCTCAATAAAATGTATAGGAATATATTGTGTTCAATGAAATTTCTTTACCAATATATTTGAATGTTTTTTAATAAATACTTTTATAACAAGACTTTCATATTTGCACTACATATTTGAATGTTTGAAGGAATATTTGTTTCACCTATCGATCATTATTAGTACATAATAGTGAAACAATCAAACATGATGAGATATTGAATGAGAAAATAAGATATGGAGGCTTTATTCTAGAAAATTCATCATATAAAAAAGAAAATCATTACGATTCCTCATCAAAAGTAAAAAAATTTCATGGACCATTGTTTGAGTTTTTGATTTATACTATTCTTTATTTAATTTATTTCTAATGAAATATTTATCACCATTCATGTCTATATTCTAAATCATCTAACTTAACATTTTTTACACATTATTGTTTTGAATGTGGAACCATATAAACTGACATAATTAATTTAGAATATCCATCAAGATTCACAGAAGTATCTTTTTTGGATTCTTCCCATACAACTAATGGGTATATATTTTAATGGTATAGTATTACGTGTAGTTTTATAAGATGTATTCAATGGTAATTTAAAAATAATATCATCTAAAGGTTTTATACTTGTACTTATATTTTAATATTTTTATTCTATAAAACAATAAGACCCTTTTTTCCCTTATCATTAATTATTATCGTAATTGAAAATTCATTTAGTTGTTTAAATGACCAGTTTTCATATACAGTAATAAATACACATACTATATTAATTGATTTTTTTTTCGTTTTACTAAGTTTGTAATAAATTTTATCAGATTTGTTTGCTTCATTGATAAAAGTATTTGTGACTTCAATGTCAGTCATAGAATTGAACTTGAGTTATCATAACTATTTGATGTAAATGTTTCTTCTAAATGAAAATTTTATGTGGTTTTATATGGGATATTATTTATAGGGTATATGTAGTTTCATATGATGACAATGGGATATATTTTAAAGAGTTTCCTTTGATTAAAATGAACTTTTTTGTATTGGATGTGTTGAGACTCTATCTCTTACTCATGAGATATATTTAAAATATTTGATTCAAGGATCTGACTGAAACACCAAATGCTTTCCTTCATCTTGATTCTCATCATGGGAAGGTTTCATATTTACTTTTGAATTATTTCATTCATATGAAAAATTAATTTTTGATTAATAATTTGTTTTATTTGATATTACATATTTTTGATTGAGTCATAGGATGTTGTTGGAGTTATAGAGACAGGGTCTAGAAAGACACATGAATTTGAGTTTCCTATTATATAATACTTTCTATATGTAAAGGAAAACAAAATACATGTTTTAGGAGGCCTTTTGTGGGTTATTATTATTACCCTAGTGTTGTTCATTCAATATAGGTATAAGTTTTTTCATATTCAAATGAAATTGTAGTTGAAGTATAAATAGTTAATTCCAATATGATATTTTGTATACACTCTTGAAATCCAAGATAATCCTTCATTATTTATTTTTTTACTTGAAGGAATTAATATAAATACCCTAACATAAATTCCACTACATGATTCTATTTTTTTCATAACTTTGGGAATGCATTTATATACTTCTCAACTAAATGGATTTCACCCCTACTTCTTCCCTCTTGTGAAATTTTATTTGAATGTGGCCATCTATTAATATTTTTTCTTATAATCATTTTTAATTAATCTTTCACATATTTAATATCTAATCACTATCTTTTTCACCTATATTAAAAGGATTTAAATCTATTTTGAAGGTGGATATGTTTGATCAATACTGGTTTCTTACAGGCCGGTTAGATTCTGTTATGGTTAAACCTATTTTAGAGGTCCCTATTTGGTGGCCTTTTATTTTCATGTGAACATTTATAGTAGTTACAATATTTTAAATCTAGAAGGTTTTTGAAACATTAATATGAAAATTCATGTCATGTTAAATTTTAATATATGGTTATAAATTCCATTTCATATTTTCTTTACTATTAATTTTCCCTTGAATTTTATTCATCATCTATAAAATTACAATAGATGTCTATAATATATTAATATCATTTTAAAAACACATATATGGATGCAAATGTTTTAATTATTGTATTTAAAAGGTTGATGTCTATTCTTCACAATAGAATGTAACATCTGTAAGTTATGAGAGCCATTGTGGAAGAATATCAAGTGGTAGCTATGAGCCAATGAAACTGAAAATCTACCAATGGAGAGAATAAATTATGAGCTGCAATCATATCTTAATAATTTTAACAATTGTAACTAACTCGACGGAAATATTCATTCAGTTATAATTTTTTTGAATTATATTTCTATGATAAAATCAAACCATTATAGCGACCAATATTTTATTAGCATATGATTGAAGCGAAGTTTGATCAGTGACCTTTCTTATAAAGAATCTGTGGATAATGAATGATATTTACTTCAATGGAATTCCATAATAAAAAACACCTAGATTTGTTTTTATGATATGGTGATTTTTGAAATATTCAAATATGTGAAATGATTTTAGTAACTATTTTATAGAGAGACTTAGTGAAATATGAAATTTATTATTTAGGGTATAGGGGTAACTTGTTGATCTGGTTTTTCATGTGTGATCAATGCAGAGGGGTGTTTTGAAATTCAGTGTATAAAAAATGTTTTAATTTTCAATAACTGTATATAGTGTTTTATTTTATTATTTATAATCGAAAATCTCTATATAATCTTTTTTGAATCGTCAATTTGATGTAACACATCAGTATATATTTGATTTTATTACATGACAGTCGATTTATATTATTACTAAATTGGGAAAAATTACAACAATTTGGATCTTATGAATTTCTATTTGAAATATGTCAATATATATCATAATCTCTAGTAAATAATCTCTACATATTATAAAAAACAATCTATGTATGAAAATATTTTTATTATAATATGAAATTCTTACCAAATTGAAATTGTAATGTTAAAATCTATGTTTAATAATAGATATCAATGAAATTTAAAATATGCATTATATTTTGTGTATCATTTGTAATTGAAATTATTGTGTCACTAAATTCTAATCTAAAAAACTATTTAAAACATAAAATATTTGTGCAAAAATTTTGACATTCTACAATATAATATTATATCTAGAATTGTGATGACATGATACAATTTTTTTTATAAACTATAATGAAAAAACAATAATGAATGTCTGTGAATTATATAAAACTATTGTTTCATATCAATTCTATATTTTCTGCATTCTCTATATGAAATTTTTTTATAATATAAATCATGCCATAACATATGTTCATTTACCCCATTTTACCACTCTTTTATTTTTGGATCATATCATATGTTTGATTGTATCATTTGGGTATCAATACAGATAATAAATATTATGTTAGATAGAAGTTGTCATCTATAGTCAACCAAATAGATTTCCTGTGTTTGAAGTAACAAGTTTTCAAACTCTTCCACCTTAAAAGAGTTTATAAACATTTTATATTCTAAATTATTTTTTCTTTCTTCATGTAAAACCTTATATTATATTTTAAATTTATTTTTTATTTTTGTATTTTATGTTCTATTTGAAATTACTGTTATATTATATTAGTAAAAAAATATTGTCATTAATTGAGATCTTATATATTTATATCGTTATTTATGTCCCTTTTACTTTCATTCCCCATTTACTATTTATTCTTTTTATTTTTTTAATTCATAATCAAAAAATTATTTTTAAAAATAGAAAAACACCTCAAATCCTATCCAATTACCTAGGGAAATACTAGAAATTTACATAAAGATAAATTGTGAATTCATTAGGTCATAAATGTTTATTTGAAATGTAAATTATATTTTTTATCATTATAACATATCTTAAATTTCAGATAATTAAATTATTACCTCAAACACTTATGCAACACTAATATAGTATTTATTAAATTAAAAGAAAAATAAACTAAATGATTTTAAAGATATTAAAATCAACACAATATTTGAGAATTATTTTGTTCCATGAATGTTTAAAAAAAACACATTATTTATGTGTGAATGGTTTAAGTGCTAATTTTGTTGCTTATATGTTCTTTTCAAAGAAAAATTTCATGAATAGTTCCTAGAATATAAATTCTCTTATTTTATGATAAAAATACTTCATTAAATTATTTCAAAAAACATAAAAATATTTAAAGAGTACACGTATGATCATAAATGGTTTAAAATTTTATTCCTTGGTCATTTATGATCCAATTTATACCTTTATAACCCTTTAAGATTGAAAAATATTGTTACCACTGTTACGATTAAAATTGGTTAACTAAGGATTCATAAAAAATATATGGTTTAAAATTACCCAAAAATATTTTTAATTTTCATTTTATGAAGATATTTATACCATTTAATTTTATTATTATAATATATTTCAATTCTGAATCTTTTTGATTGATAATGAATTAATTATATTTTAATATTTTTTGTAATTCCAAGTGTGTCATTTCTATCTCTTATAAAAGGAAAAACCTTTCTGTTAATTATCAACCAGAAATTGATCCATATTGATTGAAAAAACCCCACCCTTTTATCTTGTAAGATTCCTTATCCACTAATTATAGTTATTTTTATTTATAAAATACAATTAAATGGGTCATTAAGAATGAATCTAAAGAAATTATACCAAAGAAAAGGTAATTATATTTATCGAATCTTTAAATTTTTTTCCTATTGTACATCCTTTAAATTTTTTTTACCCTTTCTAAAATAATAAATCATGTATCATTAATATAATGATGTTTTTTTCACATTATGGGATAAAAATTTTCCTTCTCTTTTCTATCCTATGAAATGTGAAAAATTGCTCATGCGTATGTATGTATTACAATCTCCACGTCACAGTATAATTTGTATTCCATCACTACTATACCTGGATGATCATAAATTTATAAATAATTAATATATTTTTTGTTTATTTAATAATTAATCTTTTTTTAACTATCATACCATATCTACCTTCTCACCTTCAAATATGTTGGAAAACGATAACATCTCTAATGCGTACGTGTGGACTACAACCTCCATGAAGCGATGTGATCTTTTTTTATTACTGATTTAAATAAGTGGAAATAAGGGTAATTTTAATGAATATATGTGGTAAAGATTATATAATAATTATTTTAAATATTTGATATATTATATACCTTTCTATTATTCCATTCTTGGATATACCTAACACTGAGAGGGGGGGTGAATCAGTGTTGGGGACTTTTAAATCCAATTTCAACTTTTATCCTTGTACCTCTTGACCTGTTAGGATCTTGATTCTCTTATTCCCTTTTCCCTGTCGCATGCAATAATAGAAAGCAGTAAAAATATGCACACGATATTTTTACAAGGTTCACCACTCAATATGAGTAGCTATGTCCTTGCCATGCATGGGTATGACCAGTGCATGGATTCTCCATTATAGTGTGATATTCTTTTACCATGGAGTGGCTAGAAAAACAATCCTCTAGACAGTGTGAGTCCCTACACTTTAAAGGGGGTTGGGAAACAATCATTTTCCCTGGACTGGGGATAGCCTAGTCCAACTTGTATCCTCTAGATGGTTCTTTATACTGCCTAAGGAGACAATATTCTTCGTTCTTCAAAAGGTAGCTTCTGATCTTGGTCTTCTTTAATGTTTTTCACTTGATTACTTGCAAAGCAGTAGGCAATAAATTCTTCCTTATTTCCTTCTCATCTTTTCTAGTGCAACACCAACTGCACTAAACTTCTTCTTTATTCTCCTTAGTTCAATAACCAACTGCACTAAAAATTCTTCTCTCTTCTTGGCTAGAATCAAATACACCATTGTGATTATTCAGACACACAGGATCTGATCATATAGCATCATCTAAATTATGTTTCCCTGAATAATTTTCAACCTTCAGTTGGGAATACTCTATTCATATTCTTATTCTTCACTTCTTTCTTGGCAGCAAACCTGTAAGCTGCACACTATTCTTCTTATTCTTTTTCTTTAATGAACAACCCGTTGCACTGAAACCTACCCATCTTCACATGTTATCTTTAGGTGAAAAACCATCTTCATCGAGCTCTTCATCTTCATCTTCTTTCTAGAATCACAAGTTCTAGCTTGCGCACCACTCCATACTTGTGCGCGACCCTGCTTGCGTGCCACCCAGCTTCCGCGGCACTAAAAACTTGCGATCTAAAACTTGCACGCGAAAACTTGCACGGTAATACTTCCGCGACAATATTTGTGCGCCTATACTTGTGCGGAAATACTTGCATGGAAATACTTGCGTGACAATACTTGCGCGGCAATACTTGCGCGGCAATACTTGCGCGGAAATACTTGCGTGGCAATACTTGCATGGTAATACCTGCGCGGAAATACTTGCGCGGCAATACTTGTATGGAAAAGCACTCCCTTCTACTTGCATACTCAGAGCTCAAATTTTCTCTTAAGTGTTGAGCCTTAAAAAATGAGGAGGCAGGTCGTCTATTTATAGGCATTTTGGTTACTTGTGCAGCCTATACTTGCGCACCAATACTTGCACGCTGCTCCATCACTTCTGCGCCTCCTTCTACTTGTGCGCCTCCTTGAACTTGCGCGCCTCCTTGAACTTTCACACCTCCTTTATACTTTTGCGCCACTTTGTGGATATGAAATACTTGTGCACCACCTTTATAATTGCATGACTCTTTGTGGACATCACAACACTTGCGCGCCACCTAAAAATGAGGCTCAACTTGCACACCCCAACCACTTGCGCGCCACACTTCTTCGACGTGCGCGCTCAGAGCTCAAAATATTTCCCTAAGTCTCGAGCCTTAAGAAGTGAGGAGGGTAGTCTCCTTTTTATAGGCATTTTGGCAACCTGCGCATCACATTCACTTGCACGCCTCCTTGGTACTTGCGCGCCTTCTTGGAACTTGCGCGACTCCCTAGCACTTGCACGCCTCCATGGGACTTGCGCGCCATGTTGGTACTTAAGTGCCTTTTTGGTACTTTCGCGCCTTCTTGGCACTTGCACGCCTTCTTTCCTTTGACATATTTTTTGAAATAATGCTATTTGAAATTTGACTTGCATGCCTCTACATACTTGTGCGCCTACTGCATACTTGCGTGCCTACTGCATACTTGTACGCCTACTGCATACTTGCGCGGCTACATATTTCTCTCTCCCTTTCCTTCATAAGGCTTGCATCACAAGTTCTCCAAACTTATGATATTTTTGAAATACAAATCTGAAAATCATCATCTGGTTTGTCCATTTTTTTGGAATATGAATTCCAAAGTACTTCTTTCATCCTCACTTCAAATCCTCAATTCTTCTTCAACCATCATTAGATAGTTGATACTTCAACATTATGCTCCAATCATCCTCAAATGGATGATACTTCTCCATTCTTCATTGTTGTAAACAATGTGTCACCTTTGACACAAGTTCTTTGAACTTAGGAACATTTCAACAATCGTCTGAATTGATCTTCTTAGAGAATTTATCAAGTATGGCATTCAATGCTATGATTCCATAACAATTCTCTAGGCAACCTCACTTCAGCCAATATCCACTATCTTTTTAGTCCTTCTTCAGCTGCTTCTTCATTTTGACGAGTATTGACAACTTTTGACAATAAATACAATCTTCATACACAAAGTGGTCCCAATAATCTCCCCCTGTGTATTTTGTTGTCAATACCTTAAAGTCTCCTCAGATGAATGTGTCAATGCCAAAATGAGTCAAAATGAGAATCTTATCTCTCCCCTTCTTTCACTCCACTAAACATTCATTTCATTTCTCTCCCCATTATTGGCAAGAAATAAAAATTTCATGGTACAGATTATATCATTCCATACTGAAGTAATGTGCCATCAATCATTTCACTCTAAGTCTACTTGAGCAATGCTCAGTGTAGAAAACCAGAGGATTTGATTTAGACAAGAAAGTTGTCCATTACCCACTGAATATGACACCACATGAGATGAGACCTCATTAATTTTTCTTCAAGGGTTTTCCACATTCATTCCAAGCCGAAGATATTGAATGTGATAAGAAATAATCAATCTAAAATTCTTGCACTCACTTCAACAAACAGATCAAAAACATTCAAGTTAAATTTCCAGGATAAGTGTCCTTGGGGCACTTTCACTCCTCTTATGTCATTTATTATATTTATTACTCCTCCTTTGTAGAATGATTTTTATTTTGAGTATCCAAGGATGAGAGATTTAGAAATAACATACCATTTCCAATGACGTGATCTTCAGACAATCTTCAGAGTAGTAGAATTTAGTACCAACTGTAGTTGATACTTATTGAGATAATGACTCTGGAAACTTATTCACGTGTCTCCCACTCAAGGGAACACTTCACATCACTGAATCTCAGGTTCTCCCCCTGAGATCTTGACTCACCATAAATTCCCTGTATTATCAAAACAAATACAATACACAAAGATTTAAAGGAATAAGGTGGATCCACTATGCTTCTTCAAAGTGAGTAGGAAGGCTGAGATGATTTTCTCAACCAAGATGCTCCATTTTCTCCACTCCTCACACTTTCACATTTGATCTTCAATGATGACTGTGATTGTGTTGACCTCACTATTTCTTCCATCTCTTTGTGTGTGAATATTAATTCTTCAAGGGCTTTCAAAGCACTAGAATCTCCTGGTGCAAATTTCATCTTTTTGATGAATTCTAGTTGTGCTAGAATAAATTCAATGCACTTTCTCACAGTATGACCAGCCTTGTTACACCTCACACACAGAACTTCATTGTTTTCAAGTAGAATCTTTTTTTTATATTTAGCACTATCCTTATCTTGTGAATCTTCCATTTTCCTCATTCTTTCCAAATATTATGGCCAAACCACCAATATATCATTATGGATTGAGGCATTATGATATGATCTTATACATAGATTCTTATGAGTGTCTTCTTTCATAGTAGTTCTTTTGGATGCACCGACCTTCACCTTATTAGATTTAGAATCCAAATACTTCTCAAACTTTCTTCTTGAAATCTTCTTGGGAGATTTTTTTTCACATTTTTCATCTGATTTCTTTTCAAGGATGCTTCTTCATTCTTTCCCAGCTTATGTGGTCTTCTTTTTTTATATGAACTTGCACCATTAATATGACCACTCTTAACACATACATCACAGATGTTATCTAACAATCCAAATCTATTTGTAGTATACAGATGTTTCTACATCTGTGGATGTTGCTTCTTATTCTCTGGATTTCTCCCCTTGAGATGATCTTTCTCTGTGCTTTTACATTTAAGGTATTTTACCAACAATCTTATGCACAATGCCCAAACCTATTGCAGCACCAACATTGACCAACAAACCTTGAATTCTTGTCATCTTCTTGATAAGGTTTTTGAGTCTTGTTCTTGGAATGTGGTGCTTTCTGTGGGGATCTATCTTCCACAATATTTCCCCTATCCACCCTAGTCATGGTGGAAGGTTCCTTTTCATTCTTATTTATCCATACTCATTTATAGTTTTTCTTCCAACCTTTACTTTTGGTAGAAGAAATTTTAGAGAAATTTTACAAGTTGGTATTGATGATACCGTTACATTCTCAGCTTCTTGTGATAGATCAATGAGTGAAGCCATGATCTTCTTATCAAATGTTGGAGGTCTTTTGAAAATATAATCCTCTAGTGAGAATTGAGTACTAGTAGCAACTGTTTACTTCTTTTGTAGAGTCTCAATATGTGTCTTCACTAGATTAGTCAACTGACCTTCAAATTTTAGACATCTCATTTTGAGGATGACTTCCCGTTCTTCAATCATAGTCATCTTCTCTTCAGAAGTTTTTTTTAATCTTTCAAATTCATCTTCACACATCTTTACTTTGTTTTGTAACAAAGTGTCACGTTCCTTGATCTTCATGGAATCTTTTTCCAAATATAACTCCTTGACATCATTGCCTTTTTCAGCTCATCTTCAAGTGCATGGATCTTTTCTTCTAGAGTCTTATAGACTCCATATTTTTCATCAAAATCTTTTAGACACTTTGAAGAGATTACTTCAAATACCCTCTTGGTTTCTTCTAAGGCTCCAAACTGTTTGGAGAGATTTAAACATTCAACAATGTTTTCTTGTAAGACTTTCTCCAAAACATCAGTTTCTTCTTCCAACTGAGTGATATTTTCCTACATACATTGAAATACTACACAAACCAGGGATTCACTTCCTTCAAGAATATCATGCAGAATCATTCTTAATCTATCAAATAATATTTCTTGATATGTTATAGATTGATCATCACCACTTGAGAAAGAATTTTCATCATGAGAATAGTTTCCAAATGTACTAACACATACCTCATGACCAATTGAGGTAGGAAGGTTATCCATCTTCTTAGTGGAAACTTGAGACACCTTATCATAACTTTCCAAGTCTGGTGTGTCTTTAATGTCTTCCAGATATGGAGAACTAGATACATCCTCTTCTTTAGAAAGGATGGATTTCTTCTTCAACTTTCTATTCTCCTTCTTTTTCCTATTTATCATGGTCTTGATAGATTTAGCCTTCTGTTCAGAGTTAACTGAATTTTCACTGAAAGTGCACTTCATTGATAATTCAGGAAAGAAACTCAAATCTTCAAAAGAGAATAACTTCATTGTAGAGAATCCAACAGAGGTGAACCTTTCCCTTTGATACCAATTGAGAGGACCAGTTTGGGATATACCTAACACTGAGAGGGGGGGGGGGTGTAAATCAGTGTTGGGGACTTTTAAATCCAATTTCAACTTTTATAACTCTACTTCTTGACATGTTAGGATCTTGATTCTCTTATTCTCTTTTCCCTATCGCATTCAATAATAGAAAGCAGTAAAAATATGCACACAATATTTTTACAAGGTTCACCACTCAATAAGAGTAGCTACGTCCTTACCATGCATAGGTATGACTAGTGCATATATTCTCTATTATAGTGTGATATTATTTTAAAATGGAGTGGCTAGGAAAACAATCCTCCAGCCAGTGTGAGTCCCTAGACTTTAATGGGGGTTGGGAAAAAATCCTCTTCCCTGGACTGGTGATAGCCTAGTCCAACTTAAAGCCTCTATCTGGTTATTTATATTGCCTAAGGAGACAGTATTATTCCTTCATTAAAAGGTAGCTTCTGCTCTTAGTCTTCTTTAGTGTTGTTCACTTGATTACTTGCAAAGCAGTAGGCAGAAATTCTTCCTTCTTTCCTTCTTTTCTTTTCTAGTGAAACACCAACTGCACTATACTTTTATTTATTCTTCTTAGTGCAACAACCAACTGCACAAAAATTTCTTCTCTCTTCTTGGATAGAATCACATACACCAGTGTAATTATTTAGACCCTGAGGATCCACTCGCATAGCATCATCTAAATTAAGTTTCCCTAAATAATTGTCAACCTTATGTTGGGCATACACTGTTATTCTTCTTCTTCTTCACTTCTTTCAATGCAGCAAACCTGTAAGCTTCCCACTCTTCATCTTCTTCTGCTTCTTCAATACACAACCAGCTGCACTGAAACCTACTCTTCTTCACACGTTATCTTTCAGTGAAAAAAATATGCACCAAGCTCTTCATCTTCTTCTTCTTGCTAGAATCCCAAGTTCTAACTTGCGCGCTAATCCTTACTTGCGCGCGACCCTACTTGCATGCCACCCAGCTTGCGCGCCACTAACAACTTGCACTCCAAAACATGCGCTCCAAAACATGCACGGTAATACTAGCACGACAATACTTGCGCGACTATACTTTCGTGGCAATACATGCGCGACAATACTTTCACGACAATACTTGTGCGGAAATACTTGTGTGACAATACTTGCGTGGCAATACTTGCGCACCAATACTTGCGCGGAAATACTTGCGTGGAAAATCACTCTCTTCTACTTGCGTGCTCAGAGCTCATATTTTCTCTAAAGTGTTGAGCCTTAAAAAATGAGTAGTTCAGACGTCTATTTATAGTCATTTTGGTGACTTGTGTGACCTATACTTTCACGCCAATACTTGTGCGCCACTCCATCACTTGCACGCCTCCTTCCAATTGTGCGCTTCCTTTCACTTGTGCGCCTACTTCCACTTGCGCACCTCATTTGTACTTGCGCGCCTCTTTGTGGATAGGCAATACTTGCGTGCCACCTTTATACTTGCGTGCCTCTTTGAGGACAACACAACACTTGCACACCAGCTAAAAATGAGGCTCAACTTGCGCACCTCAACCACTTGCGCGCCACACTTCTTCGACTTCCACGCTCAGAGCTCAAAATATTTCTCTAAGTCTCGAGCCTTAAGAAATGAGGAGGGTAGTCACCTTTTTATAGGTATTTTGGCAAACTGCACGCCACATTCACTTGCGTGCCTCCTTGGTACTTGCACACCTTCTTCTCCCTTGTGTGACTCCCTGGCACTTGCACGCCTTCTTGGGACTTGTGAGCCCTCTTGGTACTTGTGTGCCTTTTTGGTACTTCCGCGCCTTCTTGGCACATGACCACCTTCTTTCCTTTGACATGTTTTTGAAATAATGCTATTTGAAATATGACTTGCATGCCTCTACATACTTTCGCACCTACTGCATACTTGCGCACCTACTACATAATTGCGTGCCTACTGAATACTTGCGCACCTACTTTTTTCTCCTTCCCTTTCATTCGTAAGGCTTGCATCACAAGTTCTCCAAACTTATGATATTTGTGAAATACAAATCAGAAATGCATCGTCTGGTTTTCCATTTTTTGGATTATAAATTCCAAAGTACTTCTTTCATCCTCACTTCAAATTCTCAATTATTCTTCAACCATACTTAGATAGATGATACTTCACCATTCTACTCCAATCATCCTCAAATGGATGATACTTCTCCATTCTTAATTGTTTTAAACAATGTGTCACATTTGACACAAGTTCTTTGAACTTAGGAATATTTCAACAATCTTCTGAATTGATCTTCTTAGAGAATTTCTCAAGTATGACATCCAATGCTATGATTCCATAACAATTCTCTAGGAAACCTCACTTCAGCCAATCTCCACTAACTTTTTAGTCCTTCTTTATCTGCTTCTTCATTTTGACGAGTATTGACAACTGTTGACATAAAATACAATCTTTATACAAAAAGTGGCCCCAACAATATACCTTTCTATTTTTCCATCCTTGGAAAAATGAAAACAACATTCATGCGTACATACGACCAACTATCTCCATTAAAGGTGTAATTGATTTTTTGGTCTCTACCATTTTTGGTTGACTGAAACTATGTAGATAATTAATATATATGATATTTATATCATCATAAATATTTTGAGGATGTTGTATACTTGATAAAATTATAAGGACCAAAACTACCGAACTCAAACACAAATGAAAAATGAAAGAGTTATCTCCTGGAATAATGATTTTAGTAAAGAATTGTCAATAAAAGGATTATAAAAGGATATACTTAAATCATATATAATATGATACATATTATTATGGTTCTATGATAGATGTATAAAAATGTATATTTTTTATATAGGGGGTTCAATCCCATTTGACGGAAGTCATACCTGAGGTAACAGAATGATGCACATGCTATATGAAAAGTTAGCCCAGGAATCTACTGAAGGTCAGACTCTCTGGGAAAAACTCATAGTGAATTATTATAGAAATAATTTGAGAAAAAAGGGGAGGGTATCTAGTTATTGTTACGTTATACAAGGATATATCCTAGTTCTTCTGAATAAATCACACTAGATTATCAGATGTGGGGAGATCGATTTCTGGGACAATAATTGGGTAGGTGCTGATCTTGGTTTTCTCAGGTGTCTGACTCCAGATGTCCTGTTTAGATCTCAAAAAAACTATCCTTTATTTATATATTTGGTTTTGAACTAATAAAAATTTCATTTTTTCTAAATTAAAAAAATTAGTGAGGATTCAAACTTCTGTATGTTCACAAGAACCTCATCTGGAACATTCTCAAAAAATACATATCATCAGGTTTTTCATGAGAACATGGTGCATGATGCATGGGATACTACACTATAGTGTAATAAAATAACTCTAAATTATAAATTTTTAGTCATAATGATTGGAAACCATATTCTTTTCATGTATAAAAAGATAAAATGTATGGGTGTTAAGTTATCAATGAAATTCTTCTATTAGAGGAATCCTAATAAGAAATTATCCACACACCTATTCCTTAAAGGAAAATCGGGGACATTAGTGTGGGTTGTGTTCGATGAATTCAAATGGATTGTACCCCAATATATAAACATTTTTTATTTTCTCTATCTATGGATTATTGTTGTTGAAAATGATATCCTATAAAATAAAGAAACATTGATTATTTTTGTTGTAGGTTGTTGGTGCATCTCAGAAGTGAGGAACAATGATCTCTACGAAAGGATTTATGGATCAAGGGGGATTTTAGTTACAAGGACCAGATGTATGGTGGGTGATATGGAGTTTCTCATTAATTAGTGGAAGTGTGATCTATGTTAATGAATAATCATGAACATCTATGATTCATATCCATCAAGGAAGTTGCCAACTCCCATATTAATTGGAATAATTAAGTTCCTCCTTTTAGTGGCTTCAAGATCAATGTAGTTAGGGATTTTACTCTCAGTTTTATATGGTTTACAGTAATATTCTATGACCATAGTGTCGTTATGATCATTTCCTTTAGTTATTTCTACATGAAATATGCCTTTCTTATCATGGAAGAATATTCCATGAATAATGTTTTGGAGATTTTTAGAGATTAAAATAGTGATAAGTCCTTTATGGAGAATGACTAGAATTTTATTATGTACTTGAATCATTTTCAGATCACCACTCCATTGTCCATTACTTATCACATTGACAGATACAAGGATTTGATCAATAACCAGACTACCTTACTTTATTAATGTCATGAATGGTATAAAGATAGATTTATTTTCTCCTTTTATGGTTAATATTCTTAGCACACATACAAATTGTTTTTGTATTAGTTACCTCTTTCATGACTGTTTGGACATTGTAAGAGGCAATACACTCATGTTTCACAACTTTACACCCCCTACATCCAAGATCATATATTTTGTTTTATAAAATTACTAATTTCTTTATTTTAGGATCATTATTTACTTTTTACGAATTTATTACTATAATTATGGTTGAATTTGATATAATACTTGATATTTATTGAATTACAAATTATAATACAGAAATTCATTTCCAAGGGAATGAAATTAATATTCATGATAAACATATAGAATTACTTATATTTAGAGAGGATACTTCAATATTTGAATCATATATAGATCCACCTCCAGTAGACCTCCTTAACAAAATTTAAGGATTATAAGAGAAGACATGGCCCTTGGAAGGGAAAGACTGGTCTAGAATAAAATATTCTCTTGTTGTGTAATAATATATTGATGTATTTCCTATATAATTACATATAAATACACTTAATCATTGAGTTATGTTTTTTTCAAACTCATCCCTGATGAAAAAATTATATCTAAGTCTCCAAATAGAATGAATGCTATGGATTTTCTTGTTTAAAAGAAATAGCTCCCCTATTTTTGTGTTAAAGCATTCATGTGCCCATGTGTTTCATCTTGGGTATATCATGTTATTTTTATGAAAAATATGAACCAAACTATGAGGATATATATTTATTATAAGGAACTCAATGTGATCATTGTAAATAAAAAATATCATCTTCCTAATATTGATGACCTATTTGTTCAACTTCATTGTGCATAATATTTTTTCCAAGATTGGTCTTTTTTTTGGGTATCATCAATTTTGAGTATGGAGGAAAGCTATTAAAATGAAAAAATAGTATGAGATATGTACACTATTTTTTTTATTAATTCCCCTTATAGTGGCTAATTTAGCCGATATTTTTTGGGATATTATCAAAAAAGTGTTCATAGAATATCTTAATAATTTCATTGTGGTATTTTTTATTTATTAGTATACTATAAAATTTATTAAGAGTATAAGAGTAATTTAGGGATAATTCTTGAGACTCTTAGAGAGAAAGAGTTATATGAAAAATTTAAAAAGTGTGAATTATGGCTTCAAAATCATCCTTTACTTGGACATATTGTCTATAAAGATAGAATATTAGTTGATCCATCAAAGATAACGGTTTTACAAGAATAGATTATATTAAAACTAATAACTAAGGTATGTGTTTTACTTCGATTAATAGTCTACTATTTTTGGTTTGTTTGAAATTGTTTCCTTATTAGAAATCCTATTAACCAAGTTTACACATAAAGGGGTTACACTCTTATGGACATAGGAATACAAATAATGTTATGAGCAATTCAAGAGGAGGTTGACCAATGTTCTAGTGTTGACACTACCATCAAGAGTGTATATATTTTTCATGTATAGTGACACATAAAATAAGGGGATTGGATGTGTCCTTGTTCATAATGATAATGTTATTTTCATGCATCAGGGTATTTAATGATACCCAAAAAAAACTATCAATCCCATGATCTTGACATAGAATATGTAATATTTTTTTTAAATATATGGATTCATTATCTCAATAGTGGAAAATCTGAGATATATATGGATCAAAAGATTTTGAAATATAAAATTTTATAGAATGTTGATAACATGAGGAAAAGGTGATGGATTAAGCTACTCAAGAATTATTATTTCTCAGCACAATACCATTCAAGGAAGGAATAGAAGAATCTATATGCATTTCTCTAGACACATCAGGGATTCCTAAACAAAATGAGAATTTATAGAGATTCTATGTTCTACGATTTAGTAAATATGGACATGTGAATTATTAAATAAAGGGAATATCACTCCTGTTTTAAATAATTTCCAAAAAATATTATTAAAAAGGATAAAAAGTTTTTATACTAATGATGATAATTTCCAAAAGAAAATAAAAGATTTAAATAATGGGATGTTGGAAGACTTTTTTTTATGTAGATGGTGTTCTAAAATTTGGAAAGAGGGAAGGTGTTACATATATACTAGATCTGAAAATAGAACTATTAAATTATTCTCATTGCTCTAATTTCTCTATACAACATAGTAACATTGAGATGTATAAGGATTTGAAGGAATATATTTTGTGCGATATAATAAACTGCGAAATTATTGATTATGTATCAAGTGGTTGGTTTTTCAAAAAGTGAAGGATGAGAGACAACACCCTAAAAGAGTCATGAAATATATAATTATTTGTACATGGAAGAGGGATGAAATTAAAATGGACTTTAACACTGTACTAGAAAATACTTCTATAATAAAGGATACTATATGGGTTTATATTGATTTCCTCACCAAATCTACACATTTATTCACTATAATAAAAGATTCACCTTATTAATGTCTGTAAAAAATATATATTAATAAAGTTTTAATACTTAATGGTGTAACTCTTTCATTTTTTATGATTGTTCTCTAATATTTACATCCAAATTCCTGAAAAGTCTTTAGAAGTCTCCTGATACCGAGAATTATTTGATCACCACCTATCATCTTCATACTGATGGGAAATACAAGAGGGATTTTCAAATATTATAATATATATTACGTTCATTCTCACATTATTTTCAAGGTGCATAAAATCAATATTTACAACTATTAGAGTTTAACTATAAAAATATCTTCCATTGAAGTATTCAAATAATTCCATGTGAAGAAATATATGATAAGAAATTCTATACTCAAATTTGTTTGGATGGAGTTGGTGAAAGGAATCTTATAGAACCATAACTTATGGTGGAGACTACATAGAAGTTAATTTATTTTTTAAAAAAGGTGATGCCTTGAACCAAACAACCAAAGCACAACATTTATTAAAAGAAATTTTACAGAAGTAAAATGTACGGAATCATATTGAAATCTTTTTCATGAAATGGAATATGAGCAGCGAGAATGTCTTTACACTAGGTTATGTCTTTATTAACTATATAGTTGGTCCAGCCATATGAATCCATGTTTTCTTCCCGATAAGCATGTGTGATGATGTAGTTCAGATCTGTGAGCGAACAGTTATATTCCATCTAATGGGTAGTAATCGGGCAAGCTAGATGAGTTACACCATTCCAAATTGCTTGTACGATGGTCTTCGAGTCACTTTCAATCCATTGTTTGTTCCAACCAAAAACCATGGAAAATTTAATCACAAGAATCAAACCCATAATCTCAGCTTCAAGGGAGGTGGAAATGCCAAAATGACCCATAAATCAACCTAGAGTATGATTGAGGTGATTCATGAATACAAAACTACACCTTAAAGGTCCTAGATTTCCCTTGGAGGCACCATCAATGTTGATTTTGATCCATCCAGGGAGAGGATCTCTCAAGAACACCTATAGAGTGTGATGTAGATGACAAGAGTTTCCATTGATCTGTATATGTTTCAGGATTCCAAAGTCGTGCATGGTGTTGTGGGAACGTCCTTTTTGTATCAAAGCAGCTTCTTGTATGGAAATTAAGATCCAGATCTGACATGCATTGAGATTGATTGATTAGTTGTTATGAATAATTTCATTCTGATCATACCAGATCACATGGTGGATTTCATCATCTTCATCAAGGAAAAGGTTCCTAATTTTCTAAGAGCATTCCATCTCTACACATTTCCTAAGTTGAGTTTTGAGAGAGTCAAGTATCAACTATCTGCAATCAAAGATGTAAAAATTATGGTTCTAAAGTGTACAAGAAGTAGAACTAGAAAGAAAGAGGTGGTTAGCATCTTCTCTGTTTTGATTACAGATTTTACATTTAGAGCAAAACTTAATTCCAAACGATAGAAGAAAGGTATCAGTGGGAACTCTGTTGTGAGAAAGGCATAAGATGAGACTGAATCTTGAGTGATTTATCCAAGGATTGTTGAAGTGTTAAATTCAATTGTAATCATTCTCAGTTTTACAGAAAATATGATTGTAATAGTTTTTTGAGGTAAGCATTCCATTGTGAGTAGGCTCACAAATTAAGAAATCATTATTGTAAGAGAAGGGATAGTTTTCAATTACATTCAAATTAGTATTTTGGGAGATGATCTTGTTGATAATTTAATGTATATTTGATAGTTCTATTGTTACTTTTTAGAGTTTCATCTGGATCAATCATATAGATTAAAGGAGTGCCAGTCCAGTTATCTAGCCTGAATTTTATGGAGGAATCTCTGGAGACCATCCATCTAAAATTATTCATAATGTTGGAGAAGGATTTCTTAATGGTAGTCCATATGGAAGAATTAATAAAGGTCAAATTTATAGTAATAATTTTTTCAAGAAATATATTTTTTGAGAAATTTGATAGATTCAAAAGAATTGTGAAAACAATTTCAAGTAAGCCAAGCTTAAAGAGCTTCATTAATGTACTTTATGTTTTCTATGCCAATGCCACCATTCTCAATAGTCTTGCAACAAATTGACCAGGGGACTATCACAAGCTTTTTTTCTAGAATACTACTAGTCTAGATGAAATCTTTAATCGTTGTGTTCTTTTTTTTATAATACCAATAGGACATTTTTAGGCCACCATGGAGTAGACCATCTTGGAGACAATAATGGATTTAACAAGGAAATTATAACCTAAAATAGAGAGATATTTACCATTTTCAAGAGGAAAGTTTGTTTATAAATTGACTAACAATATTCAAAAATTGGAAAGACTTGGATCTACCCAAAAATATGGGGAAACCAAGGTAAGTTAAGGGGATAGATCATTCTTTCAGACATAATTCACTGAAAATGTTACATTTTCTGTTGAGGGGAATGTTCTTCCCAAAGAAGATGCAAGATTTTTTTAACTTATGGTTTATCCAAAAACCTCCTCATAGTGAGAGAGAGCTCTCTTGAGGTTAATAATGTTTCATTTGTCACCTTGGAGAGAAAGGATGATGTCGTCAGTATTAAAGAGGTGAGTGGGACCATTTACATCCCCCGAGACATGAATGAGTTTTATCTTATTTTGATCCACCAGATGATTGATCATATGACTGAGGTAGTCTTCCGCTATTCCGAAGAGAATGGTAGATAGAGGGTCACATTTTCCGACACCATTGGTGTATTTAAATTATCCTTTGGAAGAGCCATTGATCAAAAGGAAGATAGTTGCCGTGTTGAATAGAGTTCTGATAGCGATGATAAAAGGGGCACTAAAACCAAATCTTTGAAGGACATTGAAGATAAAACTCCAATCCGTGGTGTCAAAATATTTTCTGCTTTCAAGTTTAATATCCATATTGCCTCCTCTATTAGTTTTATTCATGTTGTAGACACACTTAGAGGAATGATAAATACTGTCTTTAATGGATCTACCCTTTAAAAAGCCAAATTGGTTCTAAGTGACAATTTTGTCAGTAATAGTTGAGAGCCTATTAGAAATGATTTTTGGGTTGATTTTGTAAAGAGTTTTGATAAGAGAAATGGTTCTAAAAGGTGAATCATAGAGGAATTAACCACTTTAGGGATCATGATGTGGAACTAAGAATTTATAGCATGAGGAAGAACCCCATTTGTGAAAAAGGATTTAACAAGATTATAAAAATCGATATGAACCACATCCCAATAATTTTGTAAGAAACCATTGTTAAATCCATCCAGACATGGATCACTATCAGGATTCAGACTAAAGATAGTGTCTTTGATTTCATGATCCTGCAGAGGGATAAGAAAAAAGGTATTGTCCGCATCGGTGATCAATAAAATAATGACCATAGGAAGAAGGTCTTTGTTGTTATCAGGTCGATTGAATATGTTTTCATAGTAGGAGACTATATGTTGATCTATATAATCTTACTTTTCAAGAATATTATCCTCATCCTTTAGAATGGTTAGAGGTTTACCGACCTTCTTGATTATTTAGATAGAGTTATAAAATTTTGTATTCTTGTCACCGTCAGTGTACCATTTAACATTATAATATTTCTTTATCATATTGGCCTTATAAGTGATCAAGGAAATGAGTTTTACTGAAATTTTTATTTCTTTGGTAGTATTAGTGTGGAGGTAATAGTTGGTGTTTTTATTTTGAAAATCATTGATTTCTTTCTCAAGAAGAGTAATGTCATTGTTAGCTTGTTTTAATTGGGAGTTTCACCAAGATATTAGTCATTTTGAGGTGTTTTACATTGAGGTTGCATTTAAAGGCATCATTTCTATGAGCTATTGAGGACTAAAAGTTTTTTATTACATGATTTCACTCATCATTAGAGAGCCATGCAATATTTAAATGAAAAGGTAACTGAATTTTCATGTCTATGGAGGAAATTTTTACCAAAATTGGGTAACAACATAGATGTTAATGACTATTCAAACCCTTATTAAGTCATCACAAAGCAGGAAAAAGAGACACTCCAATTACCAATAGAATGATTTGGAATTTCATGTGTATGATCATGCATTCTTGAAAGTATCTCCATGGTTGTATGTTAAAAATTTTAGTAAAAAAGAAAACTAATCTCCAGGTATGTTATAACTTTTGAGATTCTAGATAATATTGGAGCTATGTATTATGACTGGCCCAAAGGGAATTGTTAATTCTCAATGGGTGTCTGAAAAAACAAATTTATGAAAAAATCAAACTATTCTACTTATTTAATTAAAATGTATTATTAATAATGTTCGAAGTCAACCCCATAGACATGGTGATTTAGTTTATTTAGTTTTTTTTGAAAGAATTATTTTATTAATTTCTGTGAAATAAGTGAGAGGAGTTAGATTTTTATTGTTTGATTATATAAAGGGGGAAAGAACCATATTGGTATTTTGGTAACAGTTTTGATAAATGATAGAATAAATAACATCATGGTAGATTGTTAGGTTTTGAATCAGATTTTGAAAGTGTTCTAGGGTTTTTTAATTTCAAGGTTTGGGTGTAATTGGATTTTAGAAAACAGGTTGATTGACTCATCATTGGTGTAAGAGTTGTGGTGAGGAAGATCGAATGGTCATGGTATCTCCTATATAATATGGCAATGCCCTATTTCCCTAGGAGTGGTTATTTAAGGTGTTGTCGAATCATGTTTTCCTCGATACCGTATTGAACCTAATTTACACTAAATTTTTAAATGGTCATGCCCCATTTTGGATTATTAGTATTGAAATTTTATTATTTATTTTTAATTAAGTTATAAATGGTCATGATAAAATAAAAATAAAGGGATTGGAATAAGAAGATAAAAATAAAAAAAAACTGAATACATGAGTGTATGAGATAAAATAAATCCAATACACCTTCCCCCTTCTATTTACATCTCACTACTAAATAGAGGGTTTAACCCAAGTTTAATATCCCCATGGATTGTTTTCAATTCCCTATGGGTCTATGAAAATAAAAATTTATAATACTGAAACTATGATACTCAATTAATTAAAATTTATTATTAGTAAGATTTCGGTCGAACCCATAGAGAAAGTGAATTAGTTTATTTAGTTTTTAAAGAGATTTAATTTAATTAATTTTTAAAAATGAACTGAGAAGAGGTTTATTTTGATTGATGGATTAAATAAAGTGGTAAATAATTATATTTTTTTGTTTGAAACAATTTTTATAAACAAAATAATAAAGCAAAGCATAGTATATTTATTGGTTTTATATCATATTTTGAAAGCACTCTAGGGATTTCTAATTTTTGGGTTCAAGTGAAATTGGATTTTAGAAAATATGTTGATTGACTCAATATTTTTGTCAGAGTAGAGATGAGTAAGATCCAATGTTCATGTAATCTCCTCCTTAATGCAGAAATACCCTATTTCCTATAGTTCGATAATTTAATGTGTTTCAGAATCAAGTTTGTATTGATACCATTTTTAAACACGATTTCCGCTAATTTCAACAATGGTCTTGACTCATTTAGGATTTTCAAATTGTAAAATTTTATTATTCCTTTTTAATTAAATTTTCAATGGTAATGATAAAATAAAAATAAAAGGATTAGAAGATGAATATAGAAATTAAACAAATCTAAATACATGAATAAATGAGACAAAATAAATCCAATGGACTTTCCCCCTTATATTTAAATAAACCTAGAACATTGGGGGTTTACCCCCTCATCCAAGTGATTAGAGAATAATAAGGAAGGAGTAAATAAAAATAAATCATAATGGAAAGGAGATATGAGCTCGAGGAGGGCCATACATAATGCAGCTTGCCGCTCTAGGATTGTGGTCTCCTGATTTCGAATCCCCCAATAGTATAAACCTATCCATCTTTTTATAAGGGACATATGGGTTCTTGGAATTAATGAATTCCATAATGTAATGGTCCAACGATGGTCCGGGTAGGTCCCACAACAATTCTTTGGTCAACAAAATTAATATTTTTTAATTGAGGGTGAACAATTTTCATATGGGAAATTACACCATGTGTAATTTTCAAGATATTTTTTTCTTTAAAACATGTCCTTATTTTCCTAACATTCATCGGAAAATGACATGTAATGATTACTTGATGTGTAATTCCATTTTCTTGCTCTAGAAACCAATTTTTTCTCTGTTCTTCAGTTTTATGACCTAAAAGTACTCCATGATCATCCCTAAAAATTTTCTGTCACACCACTTGGCTTCACTCATGGAGAAAAGTGCCTTTTAGGTAAATAATACACCTATTTTTTCCTTTTCTTAGAATCATTTTATCCTTCCATAAAATCATAAAACAAGATTAATTTTCCATCATTAGAAATAATTATCAATTAAATACATAAATAATACATTAAAGTTCTGTAAAATGTATACATGAAATATAGATATCAAATAACACCACACTTAAATTCATACAGGTCTTCAAGTATAGAATCTAAACATACTAAAAGGACATTCACTGTACCATACTTCAAATTAATTTTCAATAAAAATAATTTATCAAATGGAAAATAAAATTTTCTAGCATCACACATTGAAAATTTATCCATGCCTCATTTTTCAAAGAATAAAAATCAACCATGTATTTTAATTTTCCTCATTTGAAATAGAAAATACTATTAAATAATCCATTTTTATTTTTCAATTCCTTTTTAAAATGCATTCCACTTGCAATTTACCTCACTTTGAATTTTCCACTCATTTTCAGGTTGAAAATGAATAGAGTGATGCACATAAATCAAGAACATGTAAATTACCACAGGCTTGAAAGGCGTCTAACATATACACCATGAGAATACATAATCATAATTAATCATGTGGGATTCACCAATTAGGATCAAATGAAACTGATGATTAGGTAAGGCTGGTAAATGATATAAATCAAGTAAGGATTGAAAAGGAGGTTCAACTCTAAATTACTTTTCATGATAATCTAAAATCATTAAATAAATGTCTCATTTTCCCGAGTATCTTAAAATATGCTTGTAAGGAGATGAAATACAATAAATGAAACACCCTATTTTATTATTATTTTTTTAATTTTTTTAAAATTTGTTATTTGGAAAATCCTCTCATCCACCACTGAACACCTAATTATCTCTTTAAAACACTATTTTTAGTAGTTATAACAAGAACATCGGTCAAGTAAATGGTGTTTTTTTAATTTCTCTAAACACAACCGAATTTTATTCTTTTTTTATCTTTTTTAAGAGGGTGTGGAATAAATAAAATGAATGTTCCTTCCCCAAATCTCATGAAATTTTCCCCACACTTATTCATTAAAAATTATATATCCCTTCCACCAATCACCATTTCCCCCCACTGTTATGTTTGAAAATCCTAGAAAATATTTAACTTAAGCTAGGGATGGATTGAATGGGATTATACATGGATTATTTCCTAACAAGTATGTTCATGCCTTCAAGAGATGAAAATGGATTAATTTAATGTGGGTCTTTGGATAAGGGGTTAAAAAATGATTCCCTCAATCATTTTAAAAGTGATTATGTTTAGTAATATCATCAATAAGATGAAAAAATGTTACAGAAGAAAACATGCCTGAGTTGCTCAAGAAATATATGAAAGAAATAATGGAATCTGTTAGATCAATGGATGTCTCAGTAATTAGATGAATTATTGGGATAACCACTCAGGGAAATTCATATGAATAATTAAATCAATGGATGAAAATATCAAAGAATCATATCATGGACAAATATTAGAAACATTTAATTTACATTATTTAACATGATCTTAAAATAATTATTTTCCAAATCCTAATCCACATTATTATCTCTACTAATTATTTTCCCCATTTTCTCATTCAAATTTATTGACAATGAAATTTAAATTTATTGCATGAAAATAACTTGGGTATTATAGGTTTCCTAGATAAATTTATTAAATAATGAATTAAATGTGGGGAAATCAATTTGTGTTTAAAGCACTAATTATATGTTGTTAATAAAGTAGAAAAATACAAAATTTAAACTCTTTCTCCCCTTGAAAATTATTCATCAATTATCATTGTGCAGGATCTTACTATGGATGATTCATGATGTTTAATTTACATTAATGGTGTGTAATTTTTCTACAGCCTCTTCTTTTGGTTCCTACTACATGGTGTTTACTTGGGACATGATGGTCCTATAAATTGAAACTAAATAGGGGAAGGAAAAGACCATTATCAATGAATTTTTTAACAGTTGGAGTGAGATAATTCATGGATATAAAAATAAAAAATAAATAAATGTAAATAAAAAACTCAGGTTTTTTATTAGAAGATTTTTGTTTACCATTATTGGCTAAACCTTTCCTATTTCATCTACAGCTCATGTGATAGACGGAAGAATTTTTTTTTACCTCTTTGGGGTCTATATATGGTTTTAGTTTTGTTATATCCACATAGGTTGTCCCCTTTCATTCTTCTCTGAATAGATTATTTCCTCTGAATGGTTGTACTTTCTTGATATCCATTGGACTAACCCACCATTTTTCCATCAATACTTATGAACTAAATGGATGTTCATGAAAAATACATACCTTTTTTCCTTTCTCAAATGCAGTGGTTTCGGTCGCTCCTCTAATGTCAGTGTTCTTGGTATCCATATTTTCTTTCTTTTAAAGTTGAGAATCCTCTTCCACAAAAAATTATAACTCATGTACATCTTCACTTTTAGCAACATCTTCAACTTCGGGTTTATTTTATTATCCAAAATTTTGTCCCCTTTTACATTATATTTCTTAAAATCTTGTTGGATTTTGAAACTTACTTGATCACTACATACCCTCAAATAGAGTTCTCCACTTTGAACATTATTCAATGCATGTCCTGTAGCTTGAAATGGTCTTCCTAAAATGAGTATATTTCATTCTTCTTCCATATCTAGCACTAAGAAGTTGACGGGGAGGATAAACATTTCAACTTTGACCAAGATAACTTCGATGATTTATCATGGGGATTTCACTATTGATTATGATAACTAAAGAAGTAATCTTGCAGGATTTAGTCCACTCACTCTAAAACTCTTTAATGTTGTGTATGAAATGATATTGACATTTGTACCTAAGTCACACAAATCTTTTCCACGTTTTTGACATCCGATATAGATGGGAATTGAAAATATACCTGGATATCTTTGCTTCTTAGGTAGGTCATTTAATACCACCAATGAACACTCCCTTATCAGTGTAATGGTTCCAATACCTTCTATCTTATTCTTGTTGGTTACAATATCTTTCATGAATTTTTCGTATGTTAGCATGTTTTCAAGAGACTATAAAAAAGGTATAATAATATTAATGTTTTTAAAGTTTTCAAGAAATTAACCTTTTTGCACATTATTCTTCACTTTCACCATTTTTTATGGAAAAGGTAATATTAGTTTTTACTAAGGTGTTTCATATTTTTCTTCTACGTCTACTTGTTCTTTGATAATTTCATATTTCACTTCTCTTTATTTCACTTTTTATTTTCATGAAAATTCTATGCCACTTTATTTTGTTTTCTTCCCAATTCTAAAATATATAGTTTTCAAATATTAATGTGGTCATAGTTTAGGTCATCCTAGAAGTGTTCTTCTTGGTCTCTCTCTAATATGATCATCAATTTGTCCAACATAGCACTCTAGATTATGCAATGAATATTTTTGGATTGATGCTTCTAATTTAAATCATTGAGTATATCCCTAGAAGTAGTCATGAATGTTCTTAATGAATCTTAAAGAAAAATGGGCATGGATTTTCAGTGTGGGCCCTTTGGGTGCTTTTTGTTGGTACCCTTGTGGCCTTTTTTGATATCCTTTTCCTTTTTCTTATTTTTGAGGCCGCCATCCTTGAGATTGATTACCCTAATTATAATCTCAATAATTAGAATCCTTAATGCACATACCTTAGGGGTTTTACTGATAGCTTATCATGATGTCTATCTTATCTGTTAATGACTCCAATTTTACTTCCATCTAGTCATTTTCATTAACTGCTTGAACACCTTTTCATTGTTTTCCTTCTCATTTCCACCGTAAACTATTACTTTCCATTTAATCTAATAATTTGTAGCTTGATTCAGGTGATTTATTCATTAATGATTCTCCAAATACAATGTTTTGAATTTACCTGATTCACTATGAAGAACCCTTATAGAATGTTCATATTAGAAGCCATATCTTTATTCATTGATGGGGAATTTTTGAGTAATATCTTTTAATATTTCCAAGGAAGAATATATAGATTTATATTCATATTGAAAAAAGTTAAGAATATTTACTAGTATCTCCATTGAATTATAAGGATTAAATAAGAGAGTGAGGAAGTTCCTGGATAGATCATCCCTTGTATTGATTGAAAGTGCATGCAGACTATGAATCCAATTTTGATCTAGATCACGTATTGAAAATTAAAAAAAAGGAAAAGTCTTACTGCATTGCTTGAAACATTTTGGAATTTAAATGTGTCGCATAGCTCAATAAAATTTCCCAAAGGGTTTTTTTGATCCTCATGGGGAATTCTGGTGAATTGTATAGTTTTTGTGATCATAAAAATTATTGTAGGCTTGATCTTGAAGTGATATGCTGCAATGGGGGGTGCTAGGGTGCTCGGTTCCAATCCTGTGTTTGATGTCTTCCCATAGTCTATGAGCGTCCTTAGTCTTTGATCTCCTTAAATAATCCTTGAAAGTTGATTTTTATTCAGCTCCCACTGTGGTTGTAAACTAATTACTCTCAAGTCTTGTTTTAGAATGGTTTGTGCTCTCCGTGGTTTTTGTTTTCTTTGACCGAGTGTTTTGGTCATGCATTTCAAAATATTTAAATATGAAACTCATTGAATAAAAACAACCAATGTAAATAACTAAAAATAAGTCAATAAAATTAAATAAAAAGTTTAAATCCTAAAAACTGAAAAAAAAAATAATCCCCAGAAATATCGCTAGTTTGATAGGCGCAAATGAAATCATTAGTTCCCTATGGGTACATGTAAAAATATTTATAAAAAAACTCAAACTATGATACTTATTTAATTACAGAGTCTTATTAGTAATGTTCTAGGTTGAACCCATATAGATGTTGAATTAGTTTATTTAGGTTTTCAAAATATATAATTTTATTAATTTTTATGAAAGAAGTGATAAGAGATGGATTTTTATTTATTGATAAAATAAAGGGGGAAAGAATCAGACTAGTTTGTTGGAAAAAAAATTGATAAATGAATAAAGAAATAAAATAACAATAGATTGATAGCTTTTGAATTAGATTTTGAAAGAGTCCTAGGGGTTTTTAATATTAGTTTTTAGGTGAAATTGGATTATAGAAAATAGGTTGATTCACTCATGATTGGTGTTAGAGTCATTATGAGGATGATCCAAGAGTATTGGTCTCTCCTCCTCAATTTGGCAATACCATATTTTCCTTGGTCTGATAATTTTTGGTGTTTCTGAATTAAGTACCTCTCGATACAATTTTTAGACCTAATTTCCAATAAATTTTACAACATTTATGCCTCATTTAGGATTTTCAATTACAAAATTTTAACATTCCGTTTAAATTAAATTATTAATGGTCATGATATAATAAAAATAATTAGATTGGAAGATGAAGATAGAAATCCCACAAAACTAAATACATGAATAAATGAGATAAAATGAATCCAATGCACATTCCCTCTTTTATTTACATCACCATAGAACATGGTGGGTTTACCTATAATTTGATAGCCCCATGGAACATAATTAATTCCCAACAAGTCTATTCTATAAAACCTAAGCTATGGTACCCACTTAATTAAAATTTAGTATTTGTATGTTCAAGGTCGAACCCATAGAGATGGCGAATTGATTTATTCAGTTTTTCAAAAGTTATAATTTAATTAATTTTTATGAAAGAAGTGTGAATAGGTGGATTTTGATTGAGTGATTAAATAAAGGTGGAAATAATCAGATTGGTCTATTGGAAATTTTGTTGAGAAATGATAGAAGAATGAAAACAACGAAAGATTGATTGGTTTTGAATCATATTTTGAAAGTTCTGGTGTTTTTTAATTTCAGGATTCAAGTGTAATTGGATTTTAGAAAATAGTTATATTGATTCATTATTACTGTTAGAGTCATGATATGGTTGATCCAATAATCATGGAATCTCCCCCTCAATATTATAATACCATATTTTTCTTGGTCTGGTAATTTAAGATGTTTCTAAATCATGTTTGTCTCCATACCATTTTTAAACATAATTTCCCCTAAATTTGACAATGGTAATGACACATTTAATATTTTCAGTTACACAATTTTAATATTCTTTTTTATATAAATTATCAATGGTTATGATAAAATAAAAATAATGGGATTGTAAGATGAAAATAAAAATCATGTAAAACCAAATAAATGAATAAATGAGATAAAATAAATCCAACACACAATCCCCCTTATATTTACATCACCATATCACATGGAGGGTTTATCCCCTCATTCCAATTATGAGAAAATAAGAGGGAATGCAGAAATGAAAAGAATGAATAAAATAAATAAGAGATGATCTTAGAGAGGTAATTCCACAATGTGGTTTCTTTCTTCAGGATTTTGGTCTCTAGATTTCGAATCCCCTAGCATGAGAAACCTAGCACACCATTTATAGTATACATATGGGTTCATGGAATTAATGAATTCCATAATGGAATTGTCCAATGGTGGTCCAGGGTGGGTCCCACTTCAAATATTTTTTCAAAAAAGAATATTTGGTGAATCTAGGAGAAGAATTCCCATATAGGAAAACACACCATGTGTAACTAGGATACACCACGTGTAATTTTCCATGATGTTTTTATTTTCAACACTCCATGTCCTTATTTTCACCACATGAACTGGTATATATTTTATAATGTTTACATGTTGTGTAATTCCATTTTTCTACTTCAGTAGCCTCATCTTTTCTTGGTTATTCAGTTTTATGCCCTGACAGTACTTCATGGTCATCCTTACAATCCTGGTGTTGCGCCACAACCTTCGCTCGCATTGTGAAATGTTTTTAGGTAAAAAATCTACCTGTATTGGTTACTTTTCTAAGAATCACTGTATATTACCATAAAAACATTAAAAAAGTAAAATTATTCTACATTGGAAAGAGTAATCAATTAAATACATGACTTAATATATTAAAATTCAATAAAATATATGCATGAAATACAGATATCATATTACTAGAGGAAAATGACACCCAACCTCAATAAATACATAAAATGTTCTATATATATTTATTTAGTAAGTACATGCCAGATCCAATTCATGTTCTCACTTATGTTGAAATATAATTGGAACAAGATTTATCTTAATGTGAAGAGCCTATACAAATTATGGACAGTAGAGACCAAGTGTTTAAGAATCGAAAGACTTGATTAATGAAATTACATTGGATAAATCATAATATTGAAGAGGTGATGTGGGAACCTAATGAAGTTATAATGAATAACTACCCAAATCTATTCATGAAGTTAGTTTACAGAAATTCCAAGAATGAAAATTATTAAATAAGGGAAAAATTTAATGCTCTATCTTCAATCATAGTAAGTTTTTCTTTTTAGGGAAATAATTACAAAATATACATAGTTTTATTCAAGAATTTTTTTTAAGAACTAAATTATTAGATATTATAAATTTAAAAATATTAAATTAATTTTATTTTTGAAATCATCTTAATAAAATTCGGTTAAGGTTATGTTTTTGGGTTTTCTAAAGAGCTTTGTTTGTCAATAAATAATTAAAATAAAGATTTATTTTTTAAAATTGACATTCACTTTCGTTGAAAATACATATAATATATTGAATTTGATCCAAAATTAAAATAATTTTCATTTAAATATAAATAATATAAAAAATCACACAAGAAACAAAATTATACATGATCTTAGTATGAAAATACATTTAGTAATAAAAATAAATTTTTCTTCTTCAAATTTTTTTCAATATGTTTTATGATATTTTATAAAATGAACGTCTTAAAATTATAGAGATTGAATTTTGTAAAATGGATTCCATATTTTTAATAATCAAAATTAATATTATTTATTAATTTCACGTTAATATATGGATCTAATAAATTTTATGAATAATTAATATTTTTCACCACAAAAAAATGTAAATCAGGTTAACCTAGGTTTAAACCAAGTGATAAGGTCACTATTTTTCATCACAATTCTTATTACATGAACGTATTTATACCCTTAAAACCTTATGATAGATATTTATTTGTTTATTGGACACATTTCAATTAAAATTACCTATATAATTGTTTACGGGAAACTTGTTCCTGATTGTAACTTATTTAAAATTTTTAGATATTATATAATTATTTGGACTCGACTATAAAATTCAAATTATCTAGTGTCATTAGAAAAGAAATAAATTTATTTCATCCCCAATTATATTTTCATTTTATAATTTTAAATAATTCAGTCATAACTCTTACATTACAAAACCATATTTTATAAAGTGGACACTTCAGATAAGTATGTATTCTTAAAATCTAAAACTATTAAATTAAATCATGATTTAATTTCATGAAAAATATTCATGAAATTTAAAATGACCTCATAATTTCCCTTAACAATCCTTATACCTTATGAAAAAAAATTTAAAACACGTAATGAGCATTAAAATCTTAGTAATGGACATATAAAGAAAGAAATAAAATATTAGTCCATGAATATTTAAAAAGATTACCTTTTTCAAAATAATCATTGGGATCAAAATAATCATTTTCTTAACCAATAAATCGCCATATATTACAAAATATTTTCATAAATCATTTTATAATAAATCTTAATGGAAAAATAAAAATTATAAAGGCTTCTTTGAAATCATTAGAAACTAAAAATGATTTTTTCACAAAGTAATACTTTTCATCCCTATGAAGGAACAGATATTTTTATTTACCTTCTGAAATCATTTTATTTTCATGAAAACCCATGTAAACCATAGATTAGTCATGTAGGAAAGATAGAAAATAATTTTTATATCACTCTTATTTAAAAATGGAATAACCATAATTTTTATACTTGGAGTAACCATCATAGTTATACTTGAAATAACCATCACAATTATACTTGGAATAAACATCAATGTCTATTCCCATAATATATTATGAGAAACCTAATTGGTTAAATCTATCCCTTTTACCAATGAATTTGAGTACTATAATGGGATCATCCATTTGTAGTTTATAAAGGAACCACCCATCCTTATAAACAATTCCCATGAACAGTGAAAAAATATATAATATCTTACATCATAAAAATGTTCTTTCCAACCATAAGAAAACATTTTTTAGATATAGATATATTATTTATATTTAAAAATCATTTTAAAAACTAAAATTCCTATAAAAAGGGGAGAGTATTATTTCATTGAATAAAAATAGAACCTTATAAATTAATCCAAGATTCAAATAATGGTTATATTGGTGAGAAAAATCATTTCCCTTGTAACTGTTAAAATATAAGATCACTTTTATCCCTCGTAAAGAAAGTCCAAACATTCTATAAAAAGATTCATTTTAAAAAACATTGGAAAAATTAAAAAGAGACATTAAATTTCATTTATAATTATTTTATATCCATATAAATACATATATATGATAATTTAACAAATATGGATATGGAAGAAAAAGATAGTTTTAAGGGAAACTTTAAAAGAGGGTTTTTAATAATTTGTCTCTTACCTTGAGTCAAACTCATCACATACGTTATTTATCTTCATAAATAATTTACTTATTTAAACTATTTACTTTATTATTAATCATAATAATTTTTTTATTTCTTTTATCTCACTTATAACCATGTTATAATAATTAATTTATCATTTAAGTTCAGGTCTGATGTTTTGACGATATTCAGTTTGTAAGTCTAAAATGACTTCAGTAGGTTGAGAATGATCAAATAGGTCATTATAACATCATATATATATATTAATAATCATGATATATGTATAATTTTTACACATCAATTATAATTTTAAATCCCACCATTAAATATGGTTATGTAAAATTAACTATTATATTGTCATAGAAATGGTGGGTCATACGTATATATGAGTAATAATATAATTTTTTTTAAATAATCATTATGGAAAGAAGGTAGTATTATTTTAAATATTTTAAATCATAATAATATCATAAATATAATATTAATTAATTAAATATACGTATATATAACATAAATTTGATATGGTGATGAATAATGAATCACATCTCTTTGTGGAGGTGATAGTCCCCACATACGCACGAACGACGTTATCATTTTTAGTGAATGTACAGGTAAGAAGGTAAATGATATATTAACTTTGAATAATGATAAATATGTCACTAATATAATATATTATCATTAATTATATAATTATAAGTTATCAATGAGATATTGTGATGGAGAAAAAATTACACAGGTCCACGAGGAGACAATCCACCATACACATGGAAAATGGTTTCATTTACCATTTTATAGAATATTAGATAGATATAGTTTATTCCATTAACATAATATTATATAAATATATTTAGTATATTTTTTTTATTTTATAATAGTTTAAGTATATTTTATGTAGGTGTAAGAACAAATAAAACCAGAGTATGTATTTAAATCTATTCATCTTCTCCGGAAAGTCTCATTTCCTTGACACATTAATACCTCTAAGATTGGTATTATGCCCAATATAAAACATCTAGACCTTCGTGAGGGAAGTTATTATGGTATTTGGTATGATATTATCCCAAAAATGAGTTTTAAAGTGTGAGTTAATGAAAATATTTTCCTTTTAATAAGAGGGGAGGAGCACTCTTGGAATTTTTAAAAATATTTCAATAATATAAATTATTTTTTAATTAAAAATGGCCCAAAACTAATTTATTTATAATATAGGATGCTTATGGGTTGAAATAATCTAATATAATAAAAAATACTCAAGTTTTGACTATGTTTTTACCCTAATATTTTGGTTTTAACCCCTTTCACTCTTATCATGACAACAAAGATTTTTTAACCTTTTGAGGGTCCTGATATTTAATATAAATGAAAAGACCAACCATAAATAAACCATAATTGATATTATAAAAAATTTAATAATGATATTACATAATATAATATTTTTATGAATTTTAAATCATTTAAGAATAATATTTTTTATTATAAAATATCCCTAATATCAATTTTTAGAACTATTAATTACTTTTAATTTAATAACATGAAATCCCATCATGAAATTTGAAAACAATATTTTATTACATCCATGAAATGTAATGTTATTATATAAAATGACTACATTACATTATTTTTAAAACCCCAAGGTTTTAAAAACTAAATTTAAATTCATGAAACTTAGTTTTAAGTATATTGTTATAACTATACTTTAAACATGATTTTTTCACTTCAATGATTTTAATTTCAAAATTCGATCATCTACAGTTTTGATTAGTAATTTATTTAGAGTCTGATAGAACCAACTTGTTTTTTTGGTGAATAGTAACATACCCTTATAAATAGTAATATAAATAGTATTATAAGACTTATGAAATTAAAATTATAATATTATCATAATTTATTTAGGCTATAAGATAATGAGATGTTGAATAATTTTTTCAAGGTGTTAAAAAATGATTTATAGATTTAAAATTTTTATTTTTGAATAAATAATGATTTTATTTAAAAATTAAATTAATAATATTAAGAAACTTATTTTCAAAAAATGGATTTCATTTTTGAATTCTACTTGTTGAAAAATGGATAGGGGGAATATTTAGGATTTACTTGAAATTCTTGAATTTTTTATGAATATAATAATCCGATAAATTAAGATAAATGCAAAATACTTGTTTTACTGCATAATAGGTGATGCAAGGATGATTTTAGCCCACTTGGTTCTAACTAATATAAATTTATTACTATTTAGGGTCACATGAATCAATACTAATCATATTCTTGAGAAAAAATATTATAATAATGATTAAAATAATGTAAAATCCCACCTCTCCTCCACTATAAATACCACCCTCTATCCCCTCCTCATCACACACCTCTAAAGACATTATCATTGTATATGTTCTTTAAAATTCCCTCCCCAAGGATCTTCCCCATTTACAAGACCTGATGGTCTCACCAAAAGGATAAACCAAAGGCCTTAATAAGGATCTCATGGAGAAGATATCAAGAGGTAAGAATCCTCTTCCATTTTCATGTGTTTTATTTCAAATTTTATTATTTTCTTATACTCTCTTCCCCTACACTTAACTAGGAGGTATGAAATATCAAGGATAATATATATAATTTATATTATTTTTTCAGGTAAAATATTAATCATCTTTCTTCCTCTTCTCTCCCTCTTATCCTAAAAATAAAAACACTGTCTGTGGTGTGCTGATTTACCAAAATCTTGGACGATGTGTTTCCAATTTCCATTACTTCCTTAAAATCTGGACTTAAAAACCATTTTATGGTTGAATTTGATTTTATAGTTTATTTTGAAACCTATTTTATGTTCTGGAATGTTCTTATTGTTGGATCTGAATCTACGGATTACACACAAGAGGGGGGGTGAATTGAGTCTTTTCAAAATTATTACAATCTCTTCAATTTAGACAAATTCTGTCCACTATGCTTTAGCACGATTAAATATGTAGCGGAAAAAGTAAAAGCATGAACACACAGATGTATAGTGGTTCGGGGAACAGAAGGCCCCTAGTCCACTCCACCAACGCTCAAATCCACGAGCTTGGCGATTTTCACTATCTGGTCCTCGTTTCCACAGACCTGTTCACAACTGAGTACAGGCAGTTGACACCTTTACAAGTTTCAGGCAAACACAGCCTTCCTGGTTCAAACACGAACCCACACAGCTTAGAACGAGAAGCTGATCACTCAAAAATAAAAAGAGTTTCGATAATGAAAACACTTCTCCAGTTGTTCTTCACAATTGCAACAGAACGCAATTGACAGTAGATAGATCGTCTTCTTCAGAAAATAAAGATCTGTAATCAAAACAGTTCTGAGTCGATCCAGTTGCAATAGATATTACCAGAAACTTCACAACGTCAGCAGCAGTAGATTCACAACAGATAGTCGATGTAGAATACGTGAATCTGTTATCAAGATCTTCTTTCGGTCAAAAGGATTTTACACTTCTTCTCGATCACAGAAAAGAATGCCTTCACACAGTCTCTATTTCTTGCTTGTTTAGAAGATCAATCTCCTTATTTCACACACTTTCCTGTGTATATATATATATCCGAAGTTTCCAAGATAGAACATATATATTCAAATCTGAGAAAATCTTCCGCATAAATAGATCCATAAAAATCTCCTTTAGATTCGCGATATTAAATAACAATAGAGCTGTTATAACTCCCCTGAAGAATCGGCATAAAAAGCTCTGTTTAAATCAATCATTAATCCGTTGAAAAACGTCTTTGATTCAGTCAAATTCGTACTTAAAAATCGGCTCGAAATCGGCTTAATAATCCGCCTGTTTGACCAATGCAAACGGTAATATCGTCTGTCAAAAATATCCCGACGCCAAACGTAGGGTTGATGACGTGGCTCCAAACGTAGGGTTCACAAACGTAAGGTTCAGAAACGTAAGGTTCAGAACGTAAGGTTGAACATACATACTTTCTCTTCAGCATTCAAACGTAGGGTTGATCATCCATACTTTGTCTTGCTTCAACTCTCCAAAGAACGTACGGTTGATTATAAACGTAAGGTTGATGATCCATACTTTTGAGAAACAAACTCAACACTGAAAACTAACGTACGGTTTCTCTTCCATACTTGTCCAATAACAAAAACGTAAAGTTCCTTCCAGACGTAATGTTCTTCTTCCATACTTTTCAGCAACGTAAGGTTCATTAACCATACGTTCCAAAATAACGTAAAAGGTAAACTTTTCATCCATACGTTACGTTCATCAACGTAGGGTATGAACAGTGATTCCAGTACGCGCTAAAATTGATCTCGTGCTACAGTGATTCCAGAACGCGCTAAACTTGATCTCGGAATAAATGAAGTATGAAATCTCGTTATATGAAATAAATAAATGAAATAAACTCCTGGAAAATACTCAACGAAATAATTAGTAAATAATTAAGGGTATTTGTGAGCATCAAAATCATCATAAAGAGACAGAGTACTATTTAAAATAATCTCCTCCTTTAAAAAACATTATTTTGAATTGTTTGAAAACAATACGTTGCTCAACAATCTCCCCCTTTTTGATGATCACAAAACCCATAAAATAATAGAACTAATTTAATTGCAATCTTTATTGAAAAAATTAGTTTTATAAAATTTTAGAATTTTGAAAGGATTAAAACAATATTTAACTATAATAAAATTTCTCCCCCATAAAAATAAATTTTCAGCTAAAAAAAATAAAAGATAAATGTCGTAGATATCCAAATTCTCCCATATATCCAATTTTCTTCATAGGATTCATAGGAAAAAAATGAATTTAAATGTTGTGTTTATCCAAATTCTCCCCCTTTTTGTGATATCAAAAAGAATGAAAAATTACGGATTTGAACACATTCAATATTGCACTGAACTATAAGTAAATGCTATAATTAACTGTGTAGGAATAAGTGAAGTTGTTATACTGGCTAACTTAATCATAAATCAATAAACAACAAAACAAAAAAAATATAAGAAAATAATTTTTCATTCACAAGCTGTTATATATAAATGATTGTGATATACAGAGGAATCAAGGTTCATAGATAAGACAGGGGAAAAAGGTGTCTATCTCTTTTGAATCGTAGTCTTGATCTCTGTAAACTATTCTCTGAGCCTCTTCATCATCCCATCTCCTAACTTGATGATAAGATCTCTGTTCTCTTGAGTCATATGAATATCTTCAATCAAATTAACTCTGAAAAACTCATGCATTCTTTCTTCTTTTTCAACAAAAAGAGCCAGTTTTTCTGATAACTGATTCAAAAGAATCCTAATCGGTTGCTCTCCAGATGTCAACTGATCCACTAAAAATTTCTGATTATCTAGAAAAACTGACCAAGGGGCACTATTACACTGAAGATCGTGTAATCTGTCACTCATATTGCTCAGTGCTTCAGTAATTGCTTGAAATCTCCGAATCAAATCAGGTGAATAGCCTGATCCACTTACAGCACTGTTTGCAACAGACTCAAATTTATTCTCCATGTAAACCTTCAACTCAGATAAATCATCTTTCTTTACCATCTCTAATTTTAACTGGTCAACAGCATGCAGCATATCAGTCTTAAACAAATCGACTTCCGGTCTTGAAACAGTACAATCTTTCAGTTTCTGAAACTTCAACTGTTCTAAGTTCAGAGAATTTCTGAGACTAACATTCTCAGATTCTAACTGAGAGATACGCTTGTACAGCTCAACAACTTCTTCTTTTCTCGAATCAGGGGCACCATGTGCTCTATTCTTATGTCCAGAAATAGGTTGATGAGGCAAGGCAAGTGGTAAAGAATCTGCATCTGATTGTTCTTTGTCCTTGTCCTGACAAGGTTGATCCACTGAACTAGCTTTTGAAGCCTGAAACTCTTCCACTGAAAATTCTTCCTGAAGTACTTCTGTATTAGCTTCAGAAGTATGTTCATCACGAACAGTAATCTCTCTGACTTCTATTGATTGGTCAAGAACAATATCTTCATGTGAATCTTGAGGTCGGGCCACTTCTTCACCAGGCACTGCCTCCATAAGTTGTTCTTGTGGAATTACTGTTTCAACAGCCACAGCAGCAGATTGAGGTTCTTTTTGGATTTCCGGTTGAGCTGCTGGTTCCTCTATAGGTGCAGTCTGCTCCACAACTGCTTCTCTCGGAAATGAATAACAAATTACCGGTTCAGAGGATTTCAACGCAGGAGAGATAATTTCTTCATCAATTGACCTCTTCCTTCTAGATTGAAGTCCTTCTTGACTTCTCTCTTCCTCAACTTCCTCCATCTCAAAACGAATTCTCCTTGCCACTGTACTAACTCTTGATTCTGCTTGTCCCTCCTTGGACTTAGCCGGTTGAGCCTGAGCACTCTCCGATGTTTCCTCAGCTCCAACAGGTAAGAGTTTTCCTTTAATTGTGCTCCAGAAGTATCCTACTTTCCTCAAAGTCCCAGCATTAAAAACATTACTGTGGTGACATTTCACCCCAGCATCTACCAATCTGATCATTCCTCTTTTAAACAAAAACAAAGAAATGAACCTTCCATAAGGGAAAAAGGTCATTCTTGCTTCACTCTGACAGCAGTAACTCAAATATCTTATCATAAACCGAGGAAAATTAAACTTAATATCACACATCAGAAGATACATTATGTACATGTCAGGGTATAGGATTTTCTCCATCTCAGCCATTCTTGGTGCTAAACCAGTCTGAACAAATTTTACCAAAATTTTCTGATCGGGTTCCAAATCCTTGATAAACATCTTCTTTATCACTCTGGTTCCAAACAGAAAAGACATAATGTCTTCAGACTTATGTACAGAATCTCCAATATTCCGTAAATCAAAATGAAAAACTCCTTCATGAGGGAAGTTAAGAATTTGACTTATCTCTACAGATGATATTGAAAAGTCCTTATCCTCTATTTGAGCCAATAAACTATCTTCCGTATCTCCAAGGCTAAACTGAACAGTTCTAAAGAAATGTCTCATTTCTGCCTCATAAAGAAACTCATAATTTTCACTATTAAAAGCTTGCTCAAGGCTTTGAAATGATAACGCTTGCTTCAACAGTAAATTAGTTTCAAACAGCCACTCTAAATCGATGACTTTACCTTGCAGAATTTTCCGACCAACTACTTTAGGTTTCTTTGCAGCACTGCTCTCGGCTTCATCGGGACGCTTAGTCTTTTCCATTCGAACAATGATTTCTGAAGGTTCGGAAGTTTAGGGTTTGAAGATTCAGAAAAGGGTTTTGGAGCAGATGTGCGGGTTTAGGTTTTTGAAAGGGTTTCCGAAAAAGGTGAAGCAGTTTTAGAAGGTGAAACGGTTCTGACAGCCTTGATTCCCGTGTAATCACTAATCATTACTTTTATTTAAAATAAAATAAAATTACTTATAGCGGGAAACTGAAATTAAGCAGAATTCGAAAACAGAATAAGATTTAAAAAAAATTATTTAAAATTAAATAAACCTAACTCCCCCTTAATAAATTTAAACCTTGCCGTGGGAAGTGGTTTAGTAAAAATATCTGCTAATTGATTTTCTGTATTTACAAATTCTAAAAATATATCCTTTTTAAACACATGATCTCTTAAAAAGTGATGTCTTATATCAATGTGCTTAGTTCTAGAATGAAAAATAGGATTTTTTGAAATATTAATTGCACTTGTATTATCACATAAAATAGGTGTATTATTGAAATTTAATCCAAAGTCCATAAGAGTGTTTTTCATCCACAACACCTGTGCACAGCAACTACCTGCAGACACATATTCTGCCTCGGCTGTTGACAGGGAAACTGAGTGTTGTTTCTTACTAGACCATGATACTAAAGACTTTCCTAAAAAGTGACATGTTCCTGAAGTACTCTTCCTATCTAATCTACAGCTTCCAAAGTCAGCATCTGAATATGAAATTAAATTAAAATCAGAGGTTTTTGGATAAAGCAGAGATTGAGAAATAGTACCTTTTAAATATCTAAAAATTCTTTTAACAGCAGTTAAGTGGGATTCTTTGGGATTTGATTGAAATCGAGCACAAAGACATACTGAATACATTATATCTGGTCTACTAGCAGTAAGATATAACAAACTACCAATCATACCTCTATATAACTTGTTGTCCACTGATTTTCCAGTTTCATCCAAATCAAGTTTTATATTAGTACACATAGGAGTTGTAAATGGCTTGCTGTTTTCAAGTCCAAATTTCTTAAGTAAATCAGTAATGTATTTGCATTGATTTAAAACATTTCCAAAATCATTTTGAAATATTTGAAGACCCAAAAAGAAATTTAATTCTCCCATCATACTCATTTCAAATTCTTTTTGCATTAATTCTGAAAATTCATGACAAAGAATTTTATTGGTTGATCCAAAAATTACATCATCAACATAAATTTGAACCAACAAAACATTATTTTTCACAGTTTTCTTAAAGAGTGTTGGATCTGCTAGTCCAACAGTAAAATCATTTTTCAAAAGAAAAGAACTTAGTCTTTCATACCAAGCTCTAGGTGCTTGTTTAAGGCCATAAAGAGCTTTAGTAAGTTCGAAAACAGAATCTGGTTTTTGAGAATTTTCAAAACCAGGAGGTTGCTCAACATAAACTTCCTCCATTAAATAACCATTTAAAAAGGCAGATTTAACATCCATCTGAAATAATTTAAAATTCATATAAGATGCATAGGCTAAAAGGATTCTAATGGCTTCTAACCTGGCTACAGGTGCAAAGGTCTCATCATAATCTATTCCTTCTTCTTGATTATATCCTTTAGCTACTAATCTTGCTTTATTTCTAGTTATTATCCCTTGATCATCCTGTTTATTCCTAAAGACCCATTTAGTTCCTATTACTGGATAATCATGTGGTCTTTCAACTAATTCCCAAACCTTATTTCTCTTGAACTGGTTCAATTCATCCTGCATTGCTATTACCCAGCTCTCATCATCTAAGGCTTCTTCTATGGTCTTAGGTTCTTGTTGGGATAGGAAAGCAGAGAACTCAACTATGTTTCCAAGGTTTCTTCTTGTTTGAATACCAGTCTCTAAGTTACCTATCACAGATTCTAAAGGGTGATTCTTTAAGGTTCTAGACTGTATAGGCATTACATTCAAAGGTTCTTCAGTGTCATGTTCTTCTGAACTGGACTGAATTTCTTTTATATCATTTTCAAAATCATTCTTTAAATTCTCAAGTCTCATGTTTTCATTAGAATCAGGTCCATCTATTTGTTCTATCCTTTTCTCAAAAGGATCAGATTCATCAAATTTCACATGAACTGATTCTTCAACAATCCTTGACTTTTTATTATAGACTCTATAATCTTTGGAGGTTGCAGAATATCCTAAGAAAATACCTTTATCAGATTTTGGATCAAATTTACCAAGATTATCTTTGGTATTCAAGATGTAAACCTTGCATCCAAAAACTTTAAAGTAATTTACTTTAGGTTTTCTGTTATTCCATAGTTCATAGGGTGTCTTTTTCAAAATAGGTCTTATTAAAATTCTATTCATTATATAACAAGCTGTATTAACAGCTTCTGCCCAGAAATATATAGGTAGGCTATATTCATTTAACATAGTTCTAGCTATTTCTTGAATAGTTATATTTCTTCTTTCTACAATCCCATTCTGTTGAGGTGTTCTTGGAGCAGAGAAGGTGTGTTTAATACCCATGTTTGAGCAAAAGGAATTAAATTCCTGGTTCTCAAATTCTCCACCATGATCACTTCTCAATGAGATTATATTAAAACCTTTTTCATTTTGAATAGATTTACAAAAACCTTCAAATAAACTAAAAGCTTCACTTTTATATTTCAAAAAGAAAATCCAAGTAAATCTAGAATAATCATCAACTAATACATAAACATATAATTTACCAGCTAAACTTGCTACTCTTGAAGGTCCAAACAAATCCATATGGATAAGTTCTAGAGGTTTAGTTGTAGCAACTTTATTAACAGATTTGAATGATGATTTGTGTTGCTTGCCAAGCTCACATGCATCACAGAATCTGTCATTTTCAAATTTGAGACTAGGAAAATCAGAAACTAAATGTTTCTTAGATAATTTATGTAAAGCATATATATTGCAATGACCAAGTCTTCTATGCCAGATCCAGGATTCACTTATATTAGCAGTTAAGCAGTTTACTTGTTGTTTACACAAGGAATACAAATCCAAAGTATAAACATTATCAGTTCTGGGTGCTCTAAACTTAAACAGTTTATCTTTAGAAACAGTACAACTATTGTTAGTAAAATCAACAGTGTATCCATCATCACAGAGTTGAGAGTTACTTATCAGATTGTGTTTTAACCCTTGTACATAAAGTAATTTGTTGATTGAGACTGTCTCTGGATCTCCAACTGTTCCAATACCAATAATCTTTCCTTTGGCATTGTCACCAAAGGTGACAAGTCCTCCTTCCTTTCGAGTAAGAGAAGAGAAATTAGCTGAAGTTCCACTCATGTGTCTTGAGCAGCCACTGTCCATATACCATATTTCTTTCTTTCTTTGGTGACCTGCTACCTCATCAGTTTCAGCCATGAAACACATATTTGCTTTTAAATAGGCTTCCTCCTTCTCTAAGATTGATTCAGAAGAATTACTTGAGTCTTCAAAAACACTCCAAGTAGCTTTCATAGCTTTCTTGTCTTTCTGCTCATAATCATCTCTTTTGAAGAATTTCTTCTTTTTTGCATCTTTCAATTTTGGGCAATCCGGTCTGATATGTCCCATCTTTTTGCATTCATAACATCTCACTTCCTTGCTATCCTTCTTGAAGGATTTCTTGAAGTCTTTCTTCTTACTGTAGAACTTTCTGAATTTTCTGGCTAGCTGAGCCAGTTCTTCATCCGAATTTGAAGAATCAGAGCTTTCTGATTTAGCATTTACTTCTCTGTTCTTCATCTTTCTATCCTTTTGTTGAGAAGTCGCTTTCAAAGCAGTATTTTCCCTTTTTATATAGACTTTATGCTCATTTACCTCATCTTGCATTTCAGCCTCGTACATCATCAATGTACCAATCAGCTCTCTCATAGGTAGATCTTTAACAGAAGTTGATTGTCTGATTGCTGCAGAGATTCCATTCCATCGAGTAGGAAGTACTCTCAGTACCTTTAATGCTTGATCAGCCTGCTTGATTGGTTCTCCTAGAGCTGTTATATTATTGACAATTTCTGTCAATCTTCCATTCATCTGAGTGATGCTCTCTCCTTCAATCATTCTGAAAGTATCGAATTTTAATTTAGCAGTTTCATATCTCATCTGTCTTACATTATCTGTTCCTTCATAAGCAACAGCTATTGTTTGCCACATTTCATATGCAGTCGGGCATTGAGATACTCTGTTAAATTCATCCGGTCCTAGACCACAGATGATTGCATTCATAGCTTTTGAATTCATGTCATACTCAGCCTCTGTAGCAGCACTCCATGTATCGGGATTTTCAGGAATTTCATAGGGAGTCAGAATCTTTGAATAGACTTTGTAACCAAGATTTTTCAGATAAATAATCATACGTGACTTCCAGCAGCCATAATTATCTCCATTAAAGTAAGGTGCTCTGACCATTGACATTCCCTCTCTCGTATCAGCCATGATACACTATGTATAATCTTTAAATACTTCTAGCTTGATAAAACTTTAAAAAATAAGAATCTCCTCCTTTGATACCAATTGTTGGATCTGAATCTACGGATTACACACAAGAGGGGGGGGGGGTGAATTGAGTCTTTTCAAAATTATTACAATCTCTTCAATTTAGACAAATTCTGTCCACTATGCTTTAGCACGATTAAATATGCAGCGGAAAAAGTAAAAGCATGAACACACGGATGTATAGTGGTTCGGGGAACAGAAGGCCCCTAGTCCACTCCACCAACGCTCAAATCCACGAGCTTGGCGATTTTCACTATCTGGTCCTCGTTTCCATAGACCTGTTCACAACTGAGTACAGGAAGTTGACACCTTTACAAGTTTCAGGCAAACACAGCCTTCCTGGTTCAAACACGAACCCACACAGCTTAGAACGAGAAGCTGATCACTCAAAAATAAAAAGAGTTTCGATAAAGAAAACACTTCTCCAGTTGTTCTTCACAATTGCAACAGAACGCAATTGACAGTAGATAGATCGTCATCTTCAGAAAATAAAGATCTGTAATCAAAACAGTTCTGAGTCGATCCAGTTGCAATAGATATTACCAGAAACTTCACAACTTCAGCAGCAGTAGATTCACAACAGATAGTCGATGTAGAATACGTGAATCTGTTATCAAGATCTTCTTTCGGTAAAAAGGATTTTACACTTCTTCTCGATCACAGAAAAGAACGCCTTCACACAGTCTCTGTTTCTTGCTTGTTTAGAAGATCAATCTTTTTATTTCACACACTTTCCTGTGTATATATATATATCCGAAGTTTCCAAGATAGAACATATATATTCAAATCTGAGAAAATCTTCCGCATAAATAGATCCATAAAAATCTCCTTTAGATTTGCAATATTAAATAACAATAGAGCTGTTGTAACTCCCCTGAAGAATCGGCATAAAAATCTCCGTTTAAATCAATCATTAATCCGTTGAAAAACGTCTTTGATTCAGTCAAAGTCATAATTAAAAATCGGCTCGAAATCCGCTTAATAATCCGCCTGTTTGACCAATGCAAACGGTAATATCGTCTGTCAAAAATATCCCGACGCCAAACGTAGGGTTGATGACGTGGCTCCAAACGTAGGGTTCACAAACGTAAGGTTCAGAAACGTAAGGTTCAGAACGTAAGGTTGAACATACATACTTTCTCTTCAGCATTCAAACGTAGGGTTGATCATCCATACTTTGTCTTGCTTCAACTCTCCAAAGAACGTATGGTTGATTATAAACGTAAGGTTGATGATCCATACTTTTGAGAAACAAACTCAACACTGAAAACTAACGTACGGTTTCTCTTCCATACTTGTCCAACAACAAAAACGTAAAGTTCCTTCCAGACGTAATGTTCTTCTTCCATACTTTTCAGCAACGTAAGGTTCATTAACCATACATTCCAAAATAACGTAAAAGGTAAACTTTTCATCCATACGTTACGTTCATCAACGTAGGGTATGAACAGTGATTCCAGTACACGCTAAAATTGATCTCGCACTACAATGATTCCAGAACGCGCTAAAATTGATCTCGGAATAAATGAAGTATGAAATCTCGTTATATGAAATAAATAAATGAAATAAACTCCTGCAAAATACTCAATGAAATAATTAGTAAATAATTAAGGGTATTTGTGAGCATCAAAATCATCATAAAGAGACAGAGTACTATTTAAAATAATCTCCTCCTTTAAAAAACATTATTTTGAATTGTTTGAAAACAATACGTTGCTCAACACTTATTTTAATGACATAAATTATATAATGAAATAAGTTCAACATTATCAAGGGACCACTAAAAAGGATCTAAATAAACATCATTAATGTTATATCTAATGATCCATCATCATATATGATAAAAACTGATTTATCATATCATTATATATTATGGAAACATATTAATACAATTTAATTATACTTTTGTAATTTAATTTCTATACGACAAGAAAATAAAATACCAACCGGCCATGGGAATCATGTAAATAATTCTCCATGAATAATGGAAGGAACAAAATACTAATAATTAAATGGAGAAATGATGTCATGAAATGATCATATAAGGAATTATAAACATTAATATATTTATCTCTGATATTAATAACACATTTTGAACCATTATACAGTAGTTTTAAAAAAGTTTTAAGTAAGACAAAATCGAGGTAAGGGAATTCTTAACCCAATTTACATTCTTTTGGTTATCTTCAACTTAATTAATTATGTGATGCCGATATTATATGTGTAATGTTTTTTTTGATTATATTATGTTACATTATTTTTATATAAAGTTTATAAACATATTGCTTTTTTTTCTATTTTATTCTCATATCAATTATATTTTATTTGTAAGTCACTTTTCTTATAAAATATTCCTTTATAATTCTCTTTTTAAAAATTCAAAAGAAATGTTTTTATGAAATTATTCATGTTGTATGATTATGTTCTAATTCATGGGAATTTTTTATAATAATGTTTGGGAAAAATATATCCTTATAATGCATTGGGTATGTCTAAGTTGTTGTTCAGTCGTATGTTAACTCCAAGAGTAACTATGATGGTTACACAATAAGGTTCTCGTGAGGGTTACATTGTATGGTAGTCTTGAGGGTAAAAAATAATAAGGTAGCTAAGAGTGTTAGAAGATTATTTAAGTAATAATCCAAGATACCTTTAAAGTTCAATTTATGTTCTATATGTTTTGAGTAAATCTCATGGAAATCTCAAGTTTCACAATGTAATTTTATATGGGTGACAAGCGTGTCTTTTTTGAAAATGATTTCATCTTTTATAAGTATTCATGGAATAATTATTTCATTCATTATTTCTATATCCATTACTAAGATTTTTTAGTCATCCAATGATTTTAAATTATTTTCACATGTTATAAAGATTTTTAGACAAATAAGGAAGTGAAGTTAAATTTTATGATGATTTTTCAAAGAGGATATGTTTTATTTGAAAAGTTTTTTATTTTGGAAGAAATGGATACTATTTTCGTGGTAGATGCTCTATATGAATGTAGAATGTTATTTATCTATTATATCCCATTTCTATAAAACTCTAAACTTTAGAGGATCCTCAACATGAAATTCAATGAGTTCTTGACTAAAATTCCAGATTATGTAATGTAATAAGGTCGGGTCCTTATATTTGGTATGAGAAGATGGTTTAGATAAATTTAGGGGTTAAGATGATGATAATAGAATACAATAAATATTTTTTACTGTATGGTTAATATGAAATGATATCGAATTTAAATATTACCATGTTTCTTCAACAAATATATATTTGTTTAGAATAGTTTTCTGTAGAAGAAACAGGGAAACTGAAGAGGAGAAGCACCGACAGAATGATATCCTTCAGAATCTGCATCCCGAAATAGTGGGATTGGAACCGATTAGTTTGTGCCAGTAATGGATCAAATAATGTATGAAATAATTTTTAGAAGTATCCATGCATGAGAATAACTAGTGGTACCACAATGGAATATGATGATGGTGGAACATTTTATGAGACAACACCCTCGTGTATTTAGTGGATCTTTAGACCCTGTAGTGGCTTAAGGATGGATTAAAGACCTTGAAAAGATATTCTATGTTACGAGATGTTCAGATAATTAAAATTTAAGTATTTACATTTATTTTTTTGAAGGTCAAGCTGATCGGTGGTGGTCAATGGTCAAAAATATCATGGATATAGAGGAGATTGATGCCTTAGAGTGGGCTTAATTTAAAATTCTTTTAATTGAAAACTATTTTTATAAGGTAGATAAACATAGGATGGAGAGTAAATTACTAGAATTCAGGAAAAAAAGGAATATTTCATGGAATTGTTTTAAGAAAACTTCACCCGACTAGTGAGGTAATCTACAAATCTTATTCTGGATCTTGATAGAAAAATCAACAGCTTTTACTCAGGATTAAAGAGATGGTTTCAAAGGGCATTGGCCTCCCGTGAATTCAAATGTTATTATAAGATTTTATGATGTGCTGAGAGGGTAGATGTAGAGACCCAAATCTTGACGTACATGGTCATTACATTACTTTGGCTGAATACTTAATACATAACAAAAATAGACACCAAAGGACTGTAATAGTTTACTATATTTAGAAACATGGAACATAATCTTCTAAACATGGTGAAAGATCTTCCTCATCTTTCATAAAGATCTTCCTTTTTTCTTACCTAAAACCTTTCTTTGTATCCTAGGGAAAAGAAAACTTATAAAGGGTGATCTCAAATTCTCAGTAAGGGTAAGAATAGAAAAAATAAAACAAAACATATACATTTCAACTTCAAAACATAAATATAATGTTTAAACATCAAAATATTGAGTTGTGAAATAAATATTGGTAGTACGTAAGGCATATATCATAATGAAACATCAATCATGATAACATATCATGGGAATAAAACATTTAATTGTGGCAAACCATTAATCACATGATATGATTTCAATAGTAGCCTAGGCATTGCTACCATGACCATCTTAGTGAACAAAGTCCCTTTCTGAATCGAGTTCACTCCTCGTTCCAGTCCTGTATCACTGAACCAGATTAACTTACCATTCTAGCCATGTCTATCTCATGAGATATTAATAATTACCTAATTCATTGGAGGTATATATAGATCTCACCCATCTCATAATGAAATTATTCTTACTTTTTCCATAACATAAGCATAAATCATTCATCATAACCCAATTAATAAAAATGAGTTTCATAAACATCATCCCATCATAACATAATCCATATAAAACAAATGGATATCATTTCATCATAAGAAAAGTTAAACCATGTAAATCATAGATATATTATACTTGAAACAAACACATATAAAATAATGTCATCTTAGATGGAAAATGGTTTTGATAAAACACTTGAAAATAATTCTTGAGGAAAATATCCCTTCTTCTTAAAAATAATTTTCTTTTCACAAAATTCCACTCAATTTTAAAAGAATTTTGTTGAAAATAGTCATGAAATCTTGTAGATTATGATTAAACAAAGGCGTTATAAAACCGTAAAAATCCATTCATTCCGTATAATTTTAAAAAAATATTCTTCTCGTACTTTTTCCGGAAAAGTCAAAAAGTACCTCCTATGGTAAACAAAATAAAGATTTATTACATACCATGTAGTAAAAGTCAAAAATGTAAAAAAGGGTCTTTAAAAATACATGAAAAGAATTTTAGAAATTAGGGCCATGGATGATAAATATAACCGCAGTAAATACTTATGAATAAACAATCTCGGATAAAACATGATTTGAAAAGTTATCCCTTCCCGTAGGTCGAATTTCATCCATATGTGTCTGAAAATCCTGTATAGTGGGTTTAAAAATGTTATTAACTTGTAATAGAACCCTAATAATATTTATGATATCACATTTTATTGACTTAGGTCTTTATATTACCCTTTAATTTGTCAGTTCCATGTTAACACAATGTTTTGGGTATTAATTGTTTTATTTATCATACATGTTTGGACTTGTTATTCTTGATATAATTACTTATATCATGATTTACTTAATTCCATAATGTAAAGAATTATTTATATATCATATATATTCAGTATATATATATATAATAGATAGATAAATGAAATGAAATACACCGTTCATAGAGACGGTAGGCTGTACGTACGCATGAAAACTATTTTCCTTTCCTTATTGACTTGAATAGAAGTAAGTAGATGATATATATATATATACACATAAATAAAATAACTTCACTATGTCATATATTTCATTACTATTCAATATATATACTTTATAATCATTCATGAATGGTTAACATGGAGAATGAATCTCATCTCGTCGTGGAGACGGTAATCCGTACGTACACACGAGCGAGGATATCGTTCCCATAATTATTGAATAGAATTGGAGTGGATGATATAATATCTCCGAATTAGTATGATGTTATAATAACTATATATAGTTATTCTTTACACCATTATACCAATCCATGTAAGGTGGTGGTGGAAAAACAGATTACACCACGGTGTGGAGACGGTATTCCATACGCACGCTCGTGCGGTGATTTTGTTTTTCATAGGATGGATATAAGGTGAAATAGGGTTGTTTCATAATTATAATAACATATCAGTATATGATTGATACTGATGTTATTAATTTATTATGAAACAAAAAATGAATAAGAAGTATAAGAAGAAAGAAACTTGATTGAATCGGTAGAAGAGATTACCTCTTCTTCAACGCACCTCTTTTAAGCTTCCTCTTAAGGCACTACAGTTGGTCATTTGAGGAGACCAAAACCTCTAAAATATTTCTAGGGTAGTTTATAAGGTAAATTGTCAGGGGTTGGGTGAGCTTGAAGGCTCAAAATTGTGTATAGAGAAGAGGGAGGAGGTGCCCTTTTATAAGGGAGGAGAGGGAACTTTAGGAAAAACTTAAAATATTATTTTTATAATAAAGTCATATTCGGTTTATAATGGTTTCAAAGAAACCTATTTCAAATATTAAGTAGGTATGGGACTAAATACACTCAACCAATAGGTTTTATAAAAGTTTAGGTAACTATTTTAACCTTATCATTTATATTTAACTATAAGTTAAATAATTTAACTTTTACTATGTCTTCTTGTTTTCTTACACTATAAGGTTAATAAACATACTATAACAAGACAAAAGAACCCCAAGTGTTTCAGTATTAATATATATAACCTTATCTAAGTCATGTGGCTGAAAATTATATTTTTATGAATAGAATAATAATTAATAATATAATATTTGTTTTAAAAACTATTTTATGTCAATTTTGACAGTATTTGGTAATTGATTTTGTGAAAATCATAACAACATGATTAGTTCTAAAAAAGTTAATTGAATAAATAATAACATGTCATTATAACCAAAAAATTTATTGGAATTTATAATTAGTCTCAAATTACATTTATTTGGGTATTTATTACATTAATTATGTTAATATTTCATTAATAAGGTAATTACTCCATCACCATTGTGTAATAAATAAATTAAATTTTTTAATGTCTAAAAATTATAAATAAAATACCATTATGTCGGAAATATTTTTATCTTTATAATTAATATTTATAGTCTAAATTATCTTATGTATAACCCTATATTTAAAAAAAATTGTTATTAAACTTTGATTTTAACTATTTTAACTCTTCTTTAAATAACATAATAATAAATGTCCTAATCTAATCCAAGTAGACCTAAAGAATAATATTTTATTCCGAATGTTTTCTTTGGTCGAATTATACTTATCCAATAGAATTAGGACTTGTGTTAGGGTAATAATAATATCATTTTTTCCCTTAATTACCCTATTTACTTTTAACCGTGGTAAAAAAAGTAAAAAGTAACTATTCACCAAAAATTATTTTTATCTTATTGAACAACATTTTACTTATTGACAATTACCATGTCTCTCGGATTTTTTAAATTATACTCATAGAAGCTGTAAAATTATGTTTGATATAAATTTTCAAATTTTCCTAGGAGGTGGGTAAAAGACGGTGAAAAGGTCAATAAATTTTTATATATCTAAAATTATTATAAAATGACTCCGATGAATTACATTGAACTTATATAGTTATTATGTATCAATTTTGACCTAAAATAAATTTAAATAAAATAAACAATTATTTAAATAAAAAGTTGGTTTTTAAATAGTAACCCAGTGTTTTCACTATTCATCAAAAATTGAACGTTTTCAGAAAAATACGAAAAATTCACCCTAGTCTAATTTCAATATTCCGAATCCAAAAATGAAGTCCATTTTGAAAGATAAAATTTATAAAATTTTAAAAAGTGGGTATTACTATTCTTAACTGCTAGATTATATAATATTTTAATAGCATATAGTTGTTTAGTGAACCCCGGTATTGCATATTACACACGCTACCCAGGAAGGTCGTGATTGCGTGTAATGCAAGAGAAGTCATGGTTGCGTGTTGTGCAACTCCCTTTATTGTTGCATATAACATAATCCAAACTTATTTAATTTATACATTAAACAAAATCTATACATAATGTTGCGTAGAATAAATTCTACAAAATGAACATGAAATTGTGTGTACATGATCAAAGAATAGTGTTGCATATATTTAAAGCTAATACGGTGTTGCATATAGTGCAAGCTAATCTTGGTGTAGCATACAACACAGGACATCAATTAAATTAAAAAAATATTTCTCATAAAATCTCGTGGTGTTACATTCTACCCCCCTTAAAATGAATTTCGCCCTCGAAATTCATCGGGGTTATAAATGGTTTACTAATTGAAAGTTTCCTTCATTGAAACCCACATAATAAAAAGGAATACTAAAATATAATTTTAAAAAATGAACGTTAGAAAAAAAAAGGATTCCCAAAGTATCTCATCACTTGGGTTCCCACATAGGAGAACAATGGTGAAAATATGGATATGGAAGAGAAATCTAACCATCAAGTTCTGATGGAGAGTGGTAGAGAACAGTGTTATGAAAAAATCCAACAGCCACAATGCCATAAATTTGTGATGATCTAAGGTATCATCTGATTCATCAGATTTGAGAGTACAAGGACAACATTTTTGGTTTCCATGATCATTTCCCTAACGTTGATGAACTTTTACATAAGGATAAATACTTACATGATTTCAGTGTAATATCATCATTGGTCATTCCATGAACAATTTCCACTTCATCACTATTTAATGAAATGAAGCTGAATTTTTTCATTCATGATGTGTTAGCAGACCATTCAATGGAATGATAAGTCATCTCATCTGTTTCTATCACAAAAAGGTTAGCATAAGTTATTAAATATACATAAGTCCATCTACGGTGAGATTAATCATATATGATTCCAACAATGGACATATACTTCATCTATCATACCACTTAATAAAATAATACTAGTTTATACTAACCAGGGACTTCCTATAGGCCAGTGGTAGGCGATAAAGGCCTATTGCACTTCGGTTGTGGGTTCGATTCCCACATCATTGTCCGACGCGACGGGTTGTCGCCCAACCTGCAGGTTATCCATTTTTTTAAAACTATTTTATAATAACATTCCTGTAATAATATCGAAAAAAGTTCTAGCCTTAAACAATAATATCTTATGTCTAACTTAATTTATTCCAATATTTAGGCTTATCCAAAATACTTTTGTCCAAGCTCATAGTATAAAGAAAACAATCACTAGAAATGTCATCAACCAAGCATGTGAATACCATCATTTATCCCCCATATATCATATGATATATCTTTCTGGTCACATTCCAAACATGTGAATACCTTAATCTTGTATTCTGTTGAATCAAAGTTAAAAAAAATGAATTCTATCACAAGGTACCTCTTTCCATATACCAAAATCCCGAAAATTCTATATACTCAAACCATGATATCACTTTTTCCTTATTTTAGTAATGAGATCATTAATACTATCAAACATTTCATTATCTCCTTATACCATCTTTATGCGCATAATAGGTGCTTTCCAAAAATATCTAAATAACCTTTCATGGTTACATATACCATTAAACATATACTTTCAAAAACATAATGAATAACAATAGTGTACCAATCCTTAGATGTCTCTTTATTCCATAGTACCATGAGATTATTTATACAACATTACTCTTGATAAACTTGTAATCATTCAACTACCTTCCTAAACCATTGACCAATCTTGAACAATTATTTCATCTCACATATCATTTTTAGTCTCTTCATCATCATCAACATAAATAATACCCATATGACCATAATTATTCTCTTCATGAGACTTTCCCATTAGGTAATTGGTTTGTATGATGCCTGTATATTCCACATTTAAAACATTTAACCATTGTTTATGTCTTAGAAATAGCATTATCCTTGTCCATGGTGTTAACTAAACCTTTTCCTTTACAATTACTGGCTTTGTGTCCCTCTTTTCAACACCCAAAACATTTTCCAGTTCCTTTGAAACATTCTCCTTGATGCCTCTTCCCAAAATTGAACTTTCTTTCCACTATGATCATCATGAAACTCCATATTTCACTTATTAGCTGAGTCAGGATACTTACCAATGTTGAGATTATTGATCATATTAAGAGATTGTTGATTAGGCATAATAATTATGTTTGAACATGAAAATCCTGTTTTATTTGGTTTCCCATGAAGAATATAATTCCATTGTCCATTATATCCTCCATTATCCTGAATCTTCCTGTTTCCATCCATTTTCTTAAACCCAAAAAGAATAGTGTGAGAGGAAAAAATCATAATCAAAGGGGATTAACTTCAATATCTAACATCTTAGGTTAAATTATTATATCATTACTGTAATTCTGGGAATATAACCTATACATATACTTAACCTTAGGTACATTTCTAGACATACCTTAGAAATATCTCTATGGATATCACTAAAGTTTTCGCATCCTAGATTCCAAAGGTTAACTAAACCTTTCCTCTGATACCAACTGTAGAGACCCGTTGCTTTACGTACATGGGAATTACATTACTTTTGCAGAATACTTAATACATAACAAAAACAGACACCAAAGGACTGCAATAGTTTAGTGTCTTTGGAATCATGGAACATAATCTTCTAAACATGGTGAAACATCTTCAACATCTTCCATAAAGATCTTACTTTTTTTCTTACCTAAAGCATTTCTTTATATCCTGGGGAAAACTAAACATATAAAGGGTGATCTCAAATTCTCATTAAGGGTAATCATGGAAAAAATAAAACAAACCATATACATTTGAACTTCAAAACACGAACATAAAGTTTAAACATCAAAATCTTGAGTTGGGAAATAAATCTTGGTAGTACGTAAGGCATTGATCATAAAGGAACATCAATCATGATAATATAGCATGGGAATAAAACATTTAATGGTGGAAAACAATTAAGCACGTCATATGACTTCCATAGTAGCCAAGGCATTTCTGCCAAGACCATCTTAGTGGACAAAGTCCCTTTCTGAATCGAGTTCACTCCTCGTTCTAGTCCAGTATCATTGTACTAGATTAACTTACCGTTCCAGCCATGTCTATCTCATGAGATATAAATCTTTACCCAATGCATTGGAGGGATATATAGGTCCCACCCATCTTATAATGAAATCATTATTACTTTTTCCACAACATAAACATAAATCATTCATCATAACCCAAAGAACAAAAATGGGTTTCATAAACATCATCCCATCATAACATAATCCATATAAAACAAATGGATATCATTTCATCATAAGAAACTTTAAACCATGTAAATCATAGAAATATTATACTTGAAACATACACATAATAAATAATGTCATCTTAGATGGAAAATTGTTTTGATATATCACTTGAAAATAATTCTGGAGGAAAATGTCCTTTCTTCTTAAAAATAATTTGCTTTTAACAAAATTCCATGCGATTTTAAAAGGATTTTTTTGAAAATAGTCATGAACTCATGTATAGTTAGATTTATAAAAATAAGGTGTTATAAAACGGTAAAAATCCGTTAATGCCATATAAGTTAAAAAAACATTCTTCTCGTACTTTTGACGGAAAAGTCAAAAAATACCTTGTATGATAAACAAAAGAAGGATTCCTTACATACCATGTTGAAAAAGTCAAAAATGGGTAAAAAGGGCATTCAAAATACATGAAAACATTTTTAGAAAATAGGGACATGGATGATAAATATAACCCTAGTAAATACTTACGAATAAACAATCTCGGATAAAAATGAGATTGGAAAAGTTATCCCTTACCGTAGGTCCAATTTCTTCCGTATGTGTCCAAAAATCCGGTATACTGTGTTTAATAATATTATTAACTTGTAACAGAACCCTAATAATATTTATGATATCATATATGATTCACTTAGGTCTTTATATTACCCTTTCATTTGTCAGTTCCATGTTAAAGCAGCGTTTTGGGTATTAATTGTTTCATTTATCATACATGTTTGGAATTGTTGTTCTTGATATCATTACTTATATCATGATTTAATTAATTCAAGAATGTAAATAATGATTTATATATTATATATATTCAGTATATATATATATAATAGATAGATAAATGAAATTAAATACACCGTTCATGGAGACAGTAGGTCTTACGTACGCATTAATGCTGTTTTCCATTCCTTATTGACTTGAATGGAATTAAGTAAATGAAATATATTTATACATAAATACAGTAGCTTCATTATGTCATATATTTCATTATTATTCATTATATATACTTTATAATCCTTCTTTAATGGTTAACATGGAGAATGAATCTCATCGCGTCATGGAGACGGTAATCCATACGTACGCACGAGCGATGATATCGTTCCCATAATTATTTAATTGAATTGGAGTGGAGGATATAATATCTTGAAATCAGTATGATATTATAATAACTGTATATAGTTATTATTTACACCATTATTCCCATCCAAGTAAGGTGGTGGTGGAAAACCAGTTTACACCACGACGTGGAGACGATATTCCGTCTGTACGCACACGCGGTGATTTTGTTTTTTGTAGGATGGATAGAAGGTGAAATAGGGTTGTTTAATATTTATAATAACATATCAGTATATGATTGATACTGATGTTATTACTTTATTATGAAATAAAAAATTAAGAAGAAGTATAAGAAGAAAGAAACTTGAAAGAATCGGTAGAAGAGATTACCTATTCTTCGACGCACCTAATTTAAGCTTCCTCTTAAGGCACTAGAGTTGGTATTTTGAGGATACCAGATCCTCTATAATATTTCTAGGTAAGTTGAGAAGGAAAATGGTCAAGGATTTTCCAAGCTTTAAGGCTCAAAATGTTTTAAATAGAAGAGGGAGGAGGTGCCCATTTATAAGGGAGGAGAGGGACACTTTAGGAAAAACTTAAAATATTATTTTATAATAAAGTCATATTTTGTTTATAATGGTTAAAAAGTAACTTATTTCGTAGATAATGTGGGGATGGTTCGAAATCCTCTCAACCAATAGGTTTTAGTGAAGTTTAGGTTACTATTTTAGCTTATCATTTAGATTTAACTCTAAGTTAAATAATTTAACTTTTACCTTGTCTTCTTGATTTCTTACACTATATGGTTAATAAACATACTATAACAAGCCAAAATACCCCCAATTTGTTCATTATTAATATATATATTCTTATCTATGTCATTTGTCCGAACCATATATTTTTAATAATATAATAATAATTAATAATATAATATTTGTTTTAAAAACTATTTTATGTCAATTTTGACACTATTTGGTAATTGAATTTGATGAAAATCATAACAGCATGATTAGTTCAAAAAATGTTAATTGAATCAATACTAACATGTCATATTAACCTAAAAATTTATTGGAATTTATAAAAAGTCTCAAATTATATGTATTTGGGTATTTATTACATCAATTATGTTAATATTTCATTAATAAGGTAATTACTGCATCACCATTGTGTCATAAATAAATTAAATTATTTAATGTCTAAAAATTATAAATAAAATAACATTATGTATTGAATCTTTTTATCTTTCTGATGAATATTTATAGTCGAAATTATCTTATGTATAACCCTATATTAAAAAATGTTTTAGTTTTTAAACTTTGATTTTAACTATTTTAACTCTTCTTCAAATAAAATAATAATAAATGTCCCAATCTAATCCAACTAGACCTAAAGGGTAATATTTTATTCCTAGGGTTGTTATTTGTTGAATTATACTTATAAAATAGAATTAGAAAATGTATTAGGATAATAATAATATCATTTTTACCCTTAATTACCCGATTTATTTCTAACCGTGGTAAAAAAATGTAAAAAGTTACTATTCACAAAAAATTATTTTTATCTTATTGAACAAAATTTTACTCCTTGATATTATCTGTGTCTCTCAGATTTTTGAAATTCTACACACAGAAGAAATAAAATTAAGTTATATGTAAATTTTCAAATTTTCTTTGGTGGTGGGTAAAAGACGGTGAAAAGTTCTATAAATCTTTTATATATGTAAAATTCTTATAAAATGACTCCAATGAATTACTTTGAACTTATATAGGAATTAGGTATCAATTTTTACCTAAAATAAATTTTAATAAAATAAATTATTATTTAAATAAAAAGTTTGTTTTTAAATAGTAACCCAGTGTTTTCAATATTCATCAAGAATTTAATGTTTTTAGAAAAATACCAAAAATTCACCATACTCTAATTTCGATATTCCGAATCCAAAAATGAAGTCCATTTCGAAAGATAAAATTTATAAAATTTCAAAAAGTGGTTATTACTCTTCATAATGGCTAGTTTATATAATATTTTAATAACATATCGTTGTTTAGTGAACCCCGATATTGCATACTACACATGCTACCGAGGAAGGTCGCGATTTCATGTAATGCAAGGCAAGTCAAGGTTGCGTGTAGTGAAAGCTCACTTATTTGTTGTGTATAACATAATAAAAACTTATTTCATTTATACATTAATCAAAATCTATATATAATGTTGCGTAGAATAATTTCTACAAAACGAACTTGAAATTGTGTGTAACACGAGCCAAGAATAGTGTTCCGTATACTTCAAGCTAATACAGTGTTGCATATATCACAATCTAATATTGTTGTAGCGTACAACACAAGACATCAATTAAATTAAAAAAAATATTTCTCATAAAATCTCAGGGAGTTACATTCTACCCCCCTTAAAATGAATTTCACCCCCGAAATTCGTCGGGGTTATAAATGGTTCACTATTGAAATTTTCTTTCATAGAAACACACATATTAAAAAGGAATACTAAAACATAATTTTAAAAAATGAACATTAGAAACAAAACGCATACCCAAAGTAACTCATCACTTGGGTTCCCACATAGGAGAAAAAAGGTGAAAATATGGATATGGAAGAGAAATCTAATTGTCAAGTTCTGATGGAGAGTGGTAGATAACAGTGCTATGAAAAAAATCATATAGTCACAATGCCATAAATTTATGATGATCTAAGGTACCATCTGATTAATCATATATGAGAGTACTAGGAAAAAATTTTTGGTTTCCAAGATAATTTCCCTAATGTTGATGAACTTTTACATAAGGAGAAATACTTACTTGATTTCAGTGTAATATCATCATTGGTCATTCCATGAACAATTTCCACATCATCTATATTTAAAGAAATGAAGCTGAATTTTTCATTCATGATGTGTTAGCATATCATGTGATAGAATGATAATTCATCCCATCTGTTTCTATCACAAAAAGGTTAGCATATGTTATTAAATATACATAAGTCCATCTATGGTGAGATTAATCATATATGATTCCAAAAATGGACTTATACTTCATCTATAATACCGCTTAATAAAATAAAACTAGTTTCTACTAACCAGAGACTTTTTATAGGCCAGCGGTATGCGATAAAGACCTATTGCACTTCGGTTGTGGGTTCGATTCCCATAGCCTTTTCCAACGCAATGGGTTATCTCACATCCTGCAGGTTGTTCCTTTTTCTAAAACTACATTATAATAACATTCATGTAATAATATCAAAAAAAGTTCTAGCCTTAAACAATACAATCTTATGTCTAACATAATTCATTCAAATCTTTAGGCTTATCCAAAATACTTATGTCCAAGCTCATAGTATAAATAAAACAATTAATAGAAATGTCATCTTATGAGCATGTGAATACTATCATTTATCCCCCCTATATCATACGATATATCTTGTTGGTCACATTCCAAACATGTGAATACCTCAATCTTATATTCTCATGAACCATAGTGAAAACATGAATGTTGTAACAAGGTAACTCTTTGCATATACCAAAATCACAAAAATTCTATATACTCAAACCATGATATCACTTTTTCATTATATTAGTTATAAGCTCATTAATACTATCAAACATTTCATTATCTCCTTATACCTTCTTTATGCGCATATTAGGTGCTTTCCAAAAATATCTGAATAACCTTTCATGGTTACCGGTACTATTAAACATATACTTTCAAAAACATAAGGAAAAACAATAGTGTAACAATCCTTAGATTTCTTTTTATTCCATAGTACCATGAGATTAATTATTAAACATTACTCTTGATAAACATGTAATAATTCCACTACCTTCTTAAACCATTGACCGATCTTGAACAATTCTTTCATCTCACATTAATTTGTAGTATCTTCGTCATAATCAACAGAAATACTACCCATATTACCATGCTTATTCTCTTCATGAGACTTTCCCTTAGGGCATTGGTTTGCATAATGCCCGTACATTCCATACATAAAACATATTAAGCGTTGTTGATGTCTTAGCAATACCATTATCCTTGTCCATGGTGTTAACTGAACCTTTTCCTTTACAATTACTGGATTTGTGTCCCTCCTTCCCACACCCAAATAATTTTCCAGTTCCTTTGAGACATTCTCCTTGATGCCTCTTCCCACATGATTTTCATGGGGGAAATTGAACTTTCTTTCCTCTATGATCATCATGAAACTCCATGTTTCCCTTATTAGCTGAGTCAGGAAATTTACCAAATTTGAGATTGTTGATAATATTATGAGATTTATGATTAGGCATAATAACGTTGTTTGAACATCCAAATCCCGTTTCATTTGGTTTCTCATGAATAATATCATTCCATTGTCCATCATATCCTCCATTATCGCGAATCTTCCTCTTTCCATCCATTTTCTAAAACCCAAAAAGAATTGTGTGAGAGGAAAAAATCATAATCAAGGGGGAGTACCTTCAATATCTAACATATTAGGTTAAATTCTAAGATCGTTACTGTAATTCTAGGAATATAACCTATACTTATACTTAACCTTAGGGACATCCCTAGACATACCTTAGAAATATCTCTTGGGATCTCACTAAACTTTTCACATCCTAGTTTCCAAAGGTTAACTAAACCTTTCCTCTCATACCAACTGTAGAGACCTGATGATTGACGTAAATGGACATTACATTACTTTTGCAGAATACTTAATACATAACAAAAATAGACACCAAAGGACCGTAATAGTTTAGTGTCTTTGGAAACATGGAACATAATCTTATAAATGTGGTGAAATATCTTCAACATCTCCCATAAAGATCTTCCTTTTTTCTTACCTAAGACCTTTATTTATATCCCGGGGAAAAGAAAAAATATAAAGGGTGATCTCATATGCACAGTAATGGTAATCATGGAAAAAATAAAACAAACCATATACATTTGAACTTCAAAACATGAACATAAAATTTAAACCTCAAAATCATGAGCTGTGAAATAAATCTTAGTCGTACGTAAGGTTTAGATTATAAAGGACCATCAATCATGATAAAATAGCATGGGAATAAAACATTTAATTGTGGAAAAACAATATGCACATGATATGATTTCCATAGTATCCAAGACATTGCTTCCAAGACCGTCTTAGTGGATAAAGTCCCTTTTTGAATCGAGTTCACTCCTCGTTCCAGTCCTGTATCACTGAACCAGATTAACTTACCCTTCCAGCCATGTCTATCTCAGGAGATACAAATATTTACCCAATGCATTAGAGGGATATATAGGTCCCACCCATCTTATAATGAAATCATTCTTACTTTTTCCACAACATAAACATAAATCATTCATCATAACCCAAAGAACAAAAATGGGTTTCATAAACATCATCCCATCATAACGTATTCCATAAAAAATAAAAGGATAGCATTTCATCATAAGAAAAGTTAAATTATTTAAATCATAGAGATATTATACTTGAAACAAACAAATATGAAATAATGTCATCTTAGATGGAAAATGGTTTTGATAAAACACTTGAAAAGAATTGTTGAGGAAAATATACTTTCTTCTTAAAAATAATTTGCATTTCACAAAATTCCATGAAATTTGAAAAGTATTTTATTGAAAATAGTCATGACATCATGTAGAGTAAGCCGCATAAAAATAAGGCGTTATAAAACTGTAAAAATCCGTTCATGCCATATAAGTTAAAAAAACATATCTCTCGTACTTTTGCCGGAAAGGTCAAAAAGTACCTCGTATGGTAAACAAAAGAAATATTACTTACATACCATGTAGTAAAAGTCAAAAATGGGTAAAAAGGACATTAAACATACATGAAACCATTTTTATAAAATAGGGACATGGATGATAAATATAACCCCAGTAAATACTAACGAATAAACAATCTCGGTTAAAAACGAGATTGGAAAATTTATCCCTTACCATAGGTCCAATTTCTTCCGTATGTGTTCAAAACTCATATATAGTGGTTTTAAAAATATTATTAACTTGTAACAGAATCCTAATCATATTTATTATATCTTATATGATTCACTTAGGTATTTATATTACCCTTTCATTTGTCATTTCAATGTTAAAGCAACGTTTTGGGTATTAATTCTTTCATTTATCGTACATGTTTGGACTTTTTGTTCTTGATATCATTACTTATATCATGATTTACATAATTAAAGAATGTAAATCATGATTTATATATAATATATATTCAGTATATATATATATATATAATAGATAGATAAATGAAATGAAATACACTGTTTATGGAGACAGTAGGTCGTACGTACGCATTAACAATGTTTTCCTTTCATTATTGACTTGAAGGGAAGTAAGTAGATGACATATATATATATATACATAAATATATTAGCTTAATTATGTCATATATTTCATTATTATTCATTATATTAACTTTATAATCATTCTTGAATGGTTAACATCGAGAATGAATCTAATCGCGTCGTGGAGATGGCAATCCGTACGTACGCACGAGCGATGATATCATTCCCATAATTATTTAATTGAATTGGAGTGGATGATATAATATCTTAGAATCATTATTATGTTATAATAACTATACATAGTTATTTTTTACCCCATTATACCCATTAAAGTAATGTGGTGGTGGAAAAACAGATTACACCACGGCGTGGAGACAGTATTCCATACGTACGCACGCACGGGGATTTTGTTTTTCGTAGGATGGATAGAAGGTCAAATAGGGTTGTTTTATATTTATAATAACATATAATTATATGAGTGATAATTATGTTATTACTTTATTAGGAAACAACAAATGAAGAATAATTATAAGAAGAAAGAAACTTGAATGAATCGGTAGAAGAGATTACCTCTTCTTCGACGCACCTCTTTTAAGATTCCTCTTAAGGCACTAGAGTTGGACTTTTGAGGAGACCAGAACTTATATAATATTTATAGGGAAGTTTTTAAAGGAAATGGGCAGGGGTTTTCCGAGCTTGAAGGCTCAAAATTGTCTAAAGAGAAGAGGGAGGAGGTTCCCTTTTATAAGGGAGGGGAGGGGCACTTTAGAAAAAACGTAAAATATTATTTTATAATAAAGGCATATTAAGTTTATAATGGTTCCAAAGTAACTTATTTCGAAGCTAAAGTGGGGATGGGTCTAAATCCTTTCAACCAATAGGTTTTAGACAAGTTTAGGTTACTATTTTAACCTTATCATTTAGATTTAACTCCAAGTTAAATAATTTAACTTTTACCGTGTCTTCTTGTTTTCTTACAGTGTATTGTTATAAACCTACTACAACAAGACAAAATAACCCCAAGTGGTTAATTATTAATATATATAACCTTATCTAAGTCATTTTGCAGAACCTTATATTTTTAGGAATAGAATAACAATTAATAATATAATATTTGTTTTAAAAACTATTTTACATCAATTTTTACACTATTTGGTGATTGATTTTTGTGAAAATCATAACAGCGTGATTAGTTCAAAAAATGTTCATTGAATCAATAATAACATGTCATATTAACCTAAAAAGTTAGTTTAATTTATAAAAAGTCTCAAATTACATTTATTTGTGTATTTATGACATCAATTATGTTAATATTTCATTATTAATGTAATTACTACATCACCATTGTGTCATAAATAAATTAAATTATTTAATGTCGAAAAATTATAAATAAAATATCATTACGTATGAAATATTTTTATATTTCTAATCAATATTTATAGTCGAATTTATCTTATGTATAACCCTATATTAAAAAATGTTATAGTTATTAAACTTTGATTTTACCTATTTTAACTCTTCTTTAAATAAAATAATAATAAATGTCCTAATCTAATCCAAGTGGACCTAAAGGGTAATATTTTATTCCTAAGGTTGTTTTTGGTCTAATTATACTTATTCAATCTAATTAGGACATTGGTTAAGATAATTATAATATCATTTTACCCTTAATTACCATATTTACTGTTAACCGTGGTAAAAAACTTATAAAGATACTATTCACCAAAAATTATTTTCATCTTATTGAACAAAATGTTTCTACTTGATATTAAACCTGTCTCTCGAATATTCAAAATTATACTCACAGAAGAGGTAAAATTAAGTTTTATGTAAATTTTCAAATTCTCCTAGGAGGTGGGTAAAAGACGGTGAAAAGTTCAATAAATTTTTTATATATCTAAAATTATTATAAATTGACTCCAATGAATTACATTGAACTTATATAGGTATTCTGTATCAATTTTGACCAAAAATAAATTTAAATAAAATATATAATTATTTAAATAAAATGTCGGTTTTTAAATGGTAACATAGTGTTTTCACTATTCATCTAAAATTGAAAGTTTTCAGAAAAATACAAAAAATTCACCCTAGGATAATTTTGATATTTCAAATCCAAAAATGAAGTCCATTTTAAAAGATAAAATTTATAAAATTTCAAAAACTGGGTATTACTATTCATAACAGTTAGTTTATATAATATTTTAATAACATATCGTTTTTTAGTGAACCCTGGTATTGAGTACTACACACGCTACTGAGGAAGGATGCGATTGCGTGTAATTCAAGCCAAGTAAAGGTTGCATGTAGTGAAAGATCCCTTTTTTGTTTCATATAACATAATCAAAACTTATTTCATTTATACATTAAACAAAATCTATACATAATGTTGCGTAGATTAATTTCTACAAAAAGAACTTGAAATTTTGTGTAACACGAGACAAGAATAGTGTTGCATATACTGCACGATAATACGGTGTTTCGTATAGCGCAAGCTAATCTTGGTGTAGCATACAACGAAAGACTTCAATTAAATTAAAAAAATATTTCTCATAAATCTCAGGGTGTTACATTCTACCCCCCTTAAAATGAATTTTCCCTTGAAATTTTTCAGGGTTATAAATGGTTTACTAATTGAAAGTTTCTTTCATAGAAACCCACATCATAAAAAGGAATACTAAAACATAGTTTTAAAAAATGAACATTAGAAACAAAACAGATACCCAAAGTTACTCATCACTTGGGTTCCCATATAGGAGAAAAAAGGTGAAAATATAGACATGGAAGAGAAATCTAACCGTCAAGTTCTGATGGAGAGTAGTAGAGAACAGTGTTATGAAAAAATCCAATAGTTATAATGCCATAAATTTGTGATGATCTAAGGTACCATATGATTCATCAGATATGAGAGTACCAGGATAACTTTTTTGGTTTCCCAGATCATTTCCCTACCATTGATGAACTTTTACATAAGAAGAAATACATACTTGATTTCAGTGTAATATCATCATTGGTCATTCCATGAACAATTTACACTTCATCTCTATTTAATGAAATGAAGATGAATTTGTCATTCATGAAGTATTAGCAGATCATGCGATAGAATGATAAGTCATCCCATCTGTTTCTACCACAAAAATGTTATCATAAGTTATTAAATATACATAAGTCCATCTATGGTGAGATTAATCATATATGATTCCAATAATGAACTTATACTTCATCTATTATACCACTTAATAAAATAAAACTAGTTTCTACTAACCTGATACTTCTTATAGGCCAGTGGTAGGCGATACAGTCCTATTTCACTTCAGTTGTGGGTTCGATTCCCACATCCTTGTCTGTTGCGACGTGTTTTCACCCAACCCGCAGGTTGTCCCTTTTTCAAAAACTACATTATAATAACATTCCTGTAACAATATCAAAAAAAGATCTAGCCTTAAATAATAATATCTTATGTCTAACTTAATTCATTACAATCTTTAGGCTTATCCAAAATACTTCTGTCCAAGCTCATAGTATAAAGAAAACAATTACTAGAAATTTCATCTACCAAGCATGTGATTACCATCATTTATCCCCCATATATCATACGATATATCTTGTTGGTCACATTCCAAACATGTGAATAACTTAATCATGTATTCTCTTGATCCATAGTGAAAACATGAATGCTGTCACAAGGTAATTCTTTCCATATACCAAAATCCCAAAAATTCTATATACTCAAACCATGATATCACTTTTTCCTTATATTAGTCATGATCTCATTAATACCATCAAACAATTCATTATCTCATTATCCCTTCTTTATGCGCATATTAGGTGATCTCCAAGAATATCTGAATAAACATTCATGGTTAATGGTACCATTAAACATATAATTTCAAAAACATAAGGAAAAACAATAGTGTAACAATCCTTAGATGTCTCTTTATTCCACAGTACCATGAGATTACTTATACAACATTACTCTTGATAAACATGTAATCATTCCACTACCTTCTTAAACCATTGACCGATCTTGAACAATTATTTCATCTCACATATCATTTTTAGTCTCTTCATCATCATCAACATAAATACTACCCATATGACTATGATTATTCTCTTCATGAGACTTTACATTAGGGAATTGGTTTGTATAATTCCATTACATTCCACATTTAAAACATTTAACCATTTTTGATGTCTTAGAAATACCACTATCCTTGTCCAGGGTGTTAACAGAACCTTTTCCTTTACAATTACTGGATTTGTGTCCCTCTTTTCCACACCCAAATCATTTTCCAGTTCCATCAAAACATTCTTTTTGATGCCTCTTCCCACATGATTTACATGGGGGAAATTAAATATTCTTTCCTCTATGATCATCATGAAACTTCATCTTTCTCTTATTAGATGAGTCAGGAAACTTACCAAAGTTGAGATTACTGATCATATTATGAGATTTCTGATTATAAATAATAATTATGTTTGAACTTACAAATCCCGTTTCATTTGGTTTGTCATGAAGAATATCATTCCATTGTCCATCATATCCTCTATTATCGTGAATCTTCATGTTTCCATCCATTTTCTAAAACCCAAAAAGAATAGTGTGAGAGGAAAAAATCATAATCAAGGGGGAGTACCTTCAATATCTACCATCTCAGGTTAAACTCTAAGATCGTTACCATAATTCTAGAAATATAACCTATACTTATACTTAACCTTATGGACATCCCTAGACATACCTTAGAAATATCTCTAGGGATATCACTAAAGTTTTTTCATCCTAGTTTCCAATGTTTAACTAAACATTTCCTCTGATACCAACTATAGAGACCCGAAGCTTGACGTACATGGACATTACATTACTTTTGCGGAATACTTAATACATAACAAAAACAGTCACCAAAGGACCGTAATAGTTTAGTGTCTTTGGAAACATGGAAGATAATCTTCTAAACGTGGTGAAAGATCTTCAACATCTCCCATAAAGATCGTCCTTTTTTTTCTTACCTAAAACATTTCTTCATATCTTGGGGAAAATAAAATGTATAAAGGGTGAGCTCAAACGCTCAGTAAGGGTAAGAATATACAAAATAAAACAAACCATATACATTAGAACTTCAAAACATGAACATAAAGTTTAAACATCAAAATCGTGATTTGTGAAATAAATCTTGGCAGTACGTAAGGCATAGATCATAAAGGAACATCAATCATGATAAAATAGCATGGGAATAAAACATTTAATTATTGAAAATCATTAAGCACATGATATGATTTCCATAGTAGCCAAGACATTGCTGCCAAGACCATCTTAGGGGAAAAAGACACTTTCTGAATCGAGTTCACACCTCGTTCCAGTCCTGTATCACTGGATCAAATTAACTTAACATTCTAGCCATGTCTATCTCATGAGATATAAATCGTTACACAATGCATTGGAGGGATATATAGGTTCCACCCAACTCATAATGAAATCATTCTTAATTTTTCCACAACATAAACATAAATCATTCATCATAACCCAAAGAATAAAAATGTGTTTCGTAAACATCATCCCATAATAACATAATCCATATAAAACAAATGGATATACTTTCATCATAAGAAAAGTTAAACCATGTAAATCATAGAGATATTATATTTGAAACATAGACATATGAAATAATCTCATCATAGATGGAAAATGGTTTTGATAAAACACTTGAAAAGAATTCTTGAGGAAAATATCCTTTCTTCTGAAAAATCATTTTCTTTTCACAAAATGCCACACATTTTTAAAAGGATTTTGTTGAAAATAGTCATGAAATCTTATAGAGTAATCTTCATAAAAATAAGGTGTTATAAAACTTTAAAAATCCGTTCATGCCGTATAAGTTAAAGAACGATTCTTCTCGTACTTTTGTCGGAAAAGTCAAAACGTACCTCATATGGTAAACAAAAGTAAGATTCCTTAAATACCATGTATTAAAATTCAAAAATGGTTAAAAAGTACTTTAAACATACATGAAACCATTTTTGGAAAACAGGGACATGGATGATAAATATAACCCCAGTAAATACTTACGAATAAACAATCTCGGATAAAACGCGATTGGAAAAGTTATCCCTTACCGTAGGTCCAATTTCTTATGTATGTGTCTGAAACTCCTGTATAGTGGGTTTTAAAATATTATTAACTTGTAAAATAACCCTAATAATATTTATGATATCATATATGATTCACTTAGGTATTTATATTACACTTTCATTTGTCATTTCCATGTTAAAGAAGCATTTTGGGTATTAATTGTTTCATTTATCGTACATGTTTGGACTTGTTGTTCTTGATATCATTTCTTATATCATGATTTACATAATTCTAGAATTTAAATAATGATTTATAGATCATATATATTCAGTATATATATATATAATAGATAGATAAATGAAATGAAATACACCATTCATGGAGACGGTAGGTCGTTTGTACGCATAAACGCTGTTTTCCTTTCCTTATTGGCATGAATGGAAGTAAGTAGATGACATATATACATATATATACATAAATATAGTAGATTAATTATGTCATATATTTCATTATTATTCATTATATATTCTTTATAATCATTATTGAATGGTTAACATGGAGAATGAATCTCATCGCGTCGTGGAGACGGTAATCCGTTCGTACGCACGAGCGATGATATCGTTCCCATAATTATTGAATTGAATTAGAGTGGATGATATAATATCTCAGAATCATTATTACGTTATAATAACTATATATAGTTATTCTTTACACCATTATACCAATCCATGTAAGGTGGTGGTGGAAAAACATATTACACCACTGCGTGGAGATGATATTCCGTACGTACGCACGCGCAGTGATTTTGTTTTTTGTAGGATGGATAGAAGGTGAAATAGGGTTGTTTCATATTTATAATAACATATCAGTATATGAGTGATACTGATGTTATTACTTTATTATGGATCAAAAAATTTAGAAGAAGTAGAAGAAGAAAGAAAAACTTGAAACAATCGGTAGAAGGGATTACCTCTTCTTTGATGCACCTCTTTTAAGCATCCCCTTAAGGCACTAGAGTTGGTTTTTGAGGAGACCAGAACCTCTATAATATTTCTAGGGAAGTTGAGAATGGAAATGGGAAGGGGTCTTCCAAGCTTGAAGGCTCAAAATTGTTTAAAGAGAAGAGGGAGGAGGTTCCCTTTTTTAAGGGAGGAGAGGGGGACACTACTAGAAATAAGGCTTTTCCCAACACTTGCATACCAACGGTTCAAAAAAACCGTTGGTATAGGTAGTCTTTCCCAACGGTTTCATCAAACCGTTGGGAAAGATGTTTTAAAAGTCTCTATTCCCAACGGTTTGATGAAACCATTGGGAAAGATGGGTAAAAACATCCCTTTTCCCAATGGTTCCATTAAACCATTGGGAAATATTGACTTTCCCCAATGGTTTTTAAAAACCATTGGGAAAAAAATTCCCCAAATTAGACAGAAGCCTCCCCACGATTCCAGAACCATTCTGCTGATCTCCAGAAGCTCTCCAGAAGTGATTCCTTTGCAGAAACCCTTGAAAAGCGCCACCTTTTCCATCGAATCAGCTGCTTCCAGGTTACACTCCTTCCATATTTTATTAAGGATATAGTTCCTCCCCTTATCAATCATATCCTTCTATTCTCAAGGATATGGTTATTCCCAAATTTTAGGGTTTTGGTAATATTTTATGATTCACTAATCCATGAATTGTGTACTCAAATCACTACATCGGTGTTTGTCCAATTAATGTTTTCATTACACATTTACATTTATAAAGGCATGGTGTCTATTGTGTTCTAATTTTAAGGATTCATAGTTTTTTTAATCTCAATGCTTCAAATATTACATATTCATGTATATAAATTCATAAGAAATTGTTTGTAATATTTATTGATATCATTTCATGAAAATCACTCCTTTCATTAAGATCATGTCAAACATGAATATCTTGTTCATCTTAATTTTTTTACACTATGTGTATTACATAACAAGTATGTATCATGTTTCTATAAATAAATAAATATATATATATATATATAATGACACACTGTTCACTTATCCTTTGCACAATAGAACATATGGAGTATCTTCTTGAACTTTGCAAAATAGTATGTGGTCCCTAATTAGTACTTCTTCCTTCTTCATGAAACTAATTCATAGAATGTCAAATTCAAAATATTAGTGAATATTATTTTTTCTAATATAACCATTAATCATTTTTCCTTCGACATCATACATGTGTTATTAAATCACCTTTTTAAAACACAATGACCATTTTCACTGATTTGGGGTTCGTCAAAATGCTTGGGAAAATCAAAAAAATGCATGTATTTAATCGTGTTTCTCATATGGTATCATAGATACAAGTTCATCTCAAAAATCATGACTGCGTGGTTCAAATATCATGAGTACCGTGAGATTATAATTTTTCAAACAAATGAAGTTGTTTTCTGCAACTATGTGTTTTTGTTTTCACTTTTGATTTGGCCGAAAGGGGATATTTGTGGTCATTAATCATGGTTATGGGTGGTCATTTAGGATGTAAGATAGTGAGAAATAATTTTACTTGATATATCCAATATTATTATTTATTTATGTTCAATTTGATTATCTTTAACAAGTGATGTTGTTTAATAAGTTATTATTAATGGTTGTAATAATGACAATCTGGCCCCCCTGAACACCCCCCGGACAGCCCCTAGGACAGCCCCCCGGACAACACCCACCCTCCTCCCTGGACCCCAGACAGCCCCCCAGACACCCCCAGACACCCCCCGAACAGCCCTCAGACAGCCCCCAGACAGCCCCCGGACAGCCCCCCCCCCCCCACCCTCCTCCATGGACCCTAGAGAGCCCCCCCATACACCCCCCAGACAGCCCCCCACTCTCCTCCCTGGACCCCAGACCGCCCCCCGGACACCCCCCAGACAGCCCCCGAATAGCCCCCGAACAGCCCCCTGGACACCCCCCGGACCCCCCCTCCTCCATGGACCCTAGACAGGCCCCCAGACAGCCCCCCAGACAGCCCCCTAGACACCCCCAAGACATCCCCCCCAACCTCCTACTTGGTACTCGGACAACCCCCCATACATGACCCCAGACAGCCCCGGCCAGCCCCCCGGACACCCCTCGGGACCACTCAAACTTTCTCTCTTTCTTTCAAAATGGAAAAAATTTTAAGTGAAATCAACACTGACATTCGGGAAACTGACCAAACACCTTCATATTCTATTGAAACATTAGGAAAATGATCCATGGGTCATATGGGACGTGTAGGAGTCAACCTCACCTCAATACGAGGCGTTGTGTGGCCGACACCACCCAAACTGTCTCTCTTTTGTTTAAAATGGACAATATTTTACGTACATACGCCAAAACGAGTAAACGCCTACGGATTATGTTTAAACGTTAGTAAAATGATCTGTGGGTCATATGTGACGTGTACGAGTCAACCCTGCCACAAACCGAGCCGCGGTGTGGCCGGTACCACTCAAATTGTCTCTCTTTTGTTCAAAATGGACTAAATTGTAAGTGAAATTAAAAACTGACATATGGGAAACTGACCAAACACCTTAGTATTCTGTTGAAAATTTAGGAAAACTATCCATGGGTCATATGTGATGTGTTCGAGTCAACCCCGCCTCAATCCGAGGTACCGTGGGGCCGCGACCACCCAAACTGCCTCTCTTTTGTTCCAAATGGACAATATTTTATGTACATACGCCAAACCAATAAAATGGAATCTGATTGTGTTGAAACGTTAGTAAAATTATCCATGGAACATATGTGACATGTACGAGTAAACCCTGCCTCAATCCGAGGCCCGGTGTGGCCGACACCACTCAAAGTGCCTCATTTTTTTAAATGTAATTAATTTTAAGTGAAAACAACAACTTTCATACGGAAAACTGACCAAATGCCTTCGGATTCTGTTGAAACTTTAGGAAAACGATCCATGGGTCATATGTGACGTGTACATGTCAACCCCACCTCAATCCGAGGCACTGTGGGGCCGGGACCACCCAAAATGCCTCTCTTTTGTTGAAAATGGACTAAATTGTAAGTGAAATCAACAACTGTCATACGAGAAACTGACCAAAGGCCTTCCGATTCTATTGAAGATTTATGACAACGATCCATGGGTCATATGTGATGTGTAAGAGTCAATCCCGTTTCAATCTGAGGCGCAGTGTGGTCGACACCACCCAAACTGTCTCTCTTATGTTAAAAATGGACAATATTTTATGTACATATGCCAAACCAATCAAACGGATTCTGTTTGTGTTGAAACATTATGAAAACGATCCATGGCTCATATGTGACGTTTACGAGTCAACCCCACCTCAATCCGAGGCCCAATGTGGCCGACACCACTCAAAGTGTCTCTCTTTTTTTTAAAATGTACTTACTTTTAAGTGAAAACAACAACTGACATACGACAAACCAACCAAAGGCCTACGGATTCTATTGAAACATTAGGAAAATAATACATGGGTCATATGTGACATGTACGAGTCAACCCTACCTCAATACGAGCCGTAGTCTGGCCAGGCCCACTCAAACTGTCTCTCTTTTGTTCAAAATAGACTAAATTGTAAGTGAAATTAACAACTGACGTAAGGGAAACCTACCAAACGCCTTCGGATTCTGTTGACACTTTAGGAAAATGATTCATTGGTCATATGTGATTTGAACGAGTCAACCTCGCCTCAATCCGAGGCGTCGTGTGGACGGGACCACCCAAAATGTATCTCTTTTGTTCAAAATGGACAATATTTTATGTACATATGCCAAACTGATCAAACCGATTCTTATTGTGTTGAAACTTTAGGAAAATGATCCATTTCTCATATGTGACATGTACGAGTCAGCACCGCCTCAATCCGAGGCCCGGTGTGGCCAAAACCTCTCAAATTGGTTTTCTTTTGTTTAAAATGGACTTAATTTTAAGTGAAAACAAAAACTGACATATGTCAAACCAACCAAATGCCTTCGGATTCTATTGAAACATTAGGAAAACTATCCATGGGTCAGATGTGACTTGTACGAGTCAACCTCGCTTCAATCTGAGCCGCGGTGTGGCAGGGACCACTGAAACTGTCTCTCTTTTGTTTAAAATGGACATAATTTTAAGTGAAAACAACAACTGACATACACCAAACCAACCAAACAACTTATGATTCTATTGAAACTTTAGTAAAACAATCCAAGTGTCATATGTGACGTGTACAAGTCAACCCCGCCTCAATCCGAGTTTCGGTGTGATCGGGACCACTCAAATTGTCTCTCTTTTGTTCAAAATGGACTAAATTGTAAGTGAAATCAACAACTGACATACGGGAAACCGACCAAACGCCTTCGGATTCTATTGAAACATTAGTAAAATGATCCATGGGTCATATGTGACGTGTAAAAGTCAACCACGCCTCAATCCAAAGCACCGTAGGGCCGGGACCACCCAAACTGCCTCTCTTTTGTTCCAAATGGACAATATTTTACGTACATATGCCAAACCGATAAAAAGGATTCTGATTGTGTTGAAACTTTAGGAAAATGATCAATGTCTCACTTGTGACGTGTACGAGTAAACCCCAACTCAATACGAGGCCCGGTGTGGCCGACACCACTCAAAGTGCCTCTTTTTTTTAAAAGAATTACTTAATTTTAAGTGAAAACAACAACTAACATACGGAAAACCGACCAAATGCCTACATATTCTATTGAAACATTTGTAAAATGATCCATGGGTCATATGTGATGTGTACGAGTCAACCCCGCCTCAATAGGAGGCCCGGTGTGGCCGACACCACTCAATGTGCCTCTGTTTTGTTTAAAATGGACTTAATTTTAAGTGAAAACAACAACTGACATATGCCAATCCAACCAAACACCTTCGGATTCTATTGAAACATTATTAAAATAATCCATGTGTCATATTTTATGTGTACGAGTCAACCCTACCTCAATATGAGCCATGGTGTGGCTGGGACCACTCAAACTGTCTCTCTTTTGTTCAAAATGAACTAAATTGTAAGTGATATCAACAAATGACATACGAGAAACCTACCAAACACCTCCAGATTCTGTTGACACTTTAGTAAAACGATCCATGTTTCATATGTGATGTCTACGAGTCAACCCCACCTCAATCCAAGGCGTTTTGTGGCCAGGACCACCCAAACTGCTTCTCATTTGTTCAAAATGGACAATATTTTACGTACATACGCCAAACCGATCAAACGGATTCTGATTATGTTGATACTTTAGGAAAATGATCCATGGCTCATATATGACGTGTAAAAGTCAACCCCGCCTCAATCCGAGGCCCGGTGTGGCTGACACCACTCAAAGTGCCTCTCTTTTGTTTAAAATGAACTTAATTTTTAGTGAAAACAACAACTGACATAATCCAAACCGAACAAACAACTTCGGATTCTGTTGAAACTTTAGGAAAACGATCCATGGGTCATATGTGCCATGTACGAGTCAACCCCTCCTCAATCCGAGCCACGGTATGGCTGGGACCACTCAAAATGTCTCTCTTTTGTTGAAAATGGACTAAATTGTAAGTGAAATCAACAACTGTCATACGGGAAATCAACCAAACGCCTTCGGAGTCTATTGAAACATTAGGACAACGATACATGGGTAATATGTGATGTGTAAGATTCAAGAACGCCTCAATCTGAGGCGTGGTGTGGCCGACACCACCCAAACTCTCTCTCTCTTATGTTAAAAATGGACAATATTTTATGTACATATGCCAAATTGATCAAATGGATTCTGATTGTGTTGAAACATTAGGAAAACTATAAATGGCTCATATGTGACGTGTAAAAGTCTACCCTACCTCAATTCGAGGCCCGGTGTGGCCGACACCACTCAAAGTGTCTCTCTTTTGTTTAAAATGGACTTAATTTTAAGTGAAAACAACAACTGACATACGCCAAACCAACCAAATGCCTTCGGATTCTATTGAAACTTTAGGAAAACGATCCATGGGTCATATTTGACGTGTACGAGTCAACTCTGCCTCAATACGAGCCTCGGTGTGGCCGGGACCACTCAAACTATCTATCTTTTGTTCAAAATGGACTAAATTGTAAGTGATATCAACAACTGACATACGGGAAACAGACCAAACGCCTTCGGATTCTATTGTAACTTTAGGAAAAAGATCCATGGGTCATATGTGACGTGTACGAGTCAAACCCGCCTCAATTCAAGTCACCATGGGACCGGGACCACCCAAATGCCTCTCTATTGTTCAAAATGGAAAATATTTTACGTACATACACCAAACTGATCAAACAGATTCTGATTGTGTTGAAACTTTATGACAATGATTCATGGATCATATGTGACGTGTACCAGTCAACCCCGCCTCAATCCGAGGCCTGGTGTGAGACTTATGGAGTCACAAGTGATGGGACTCCTAAGAGAATACTTTTTCACAATATATTAGAAAAGTGGTTGTAATATGAAGATTGAAATGGGTGAAAATAATATTTCAGTTATTGAAACTCTTATTCAACTATACTGGATGATTTTTGTCATATGAAGATTCAAATGGGGAATTATTCACCATGTCTCTCATCAAAGAGGTGGTGTTCTTTTTTGCTGTTTTAAGTTTGTCACTGTTTTAAGTGCTGTTTTTTATGTAGGTGTATGCACTGGAGGGTCTACTAAAGGGGCTACTATGCAACAATTCTGGAAATACACAATACCAATGGTTCAATAAACTATTGGTAAAAAAACTATCCCAACGGTTACAAACAGTTGGTATTGTATTTTTTATTGAACATATGCCAACGGTTTCATTGAAACCGTTGGGAAAAAACTATACCAACGGTTGTAAACTGTTGGTATAATATAAATATCATAGAATTCCCAACGGTTCTAAACCTTTGGGTAAACCTATACCAATGGTTCAATAAGAACCGTTGGCAAATCAATACATAGAGTGGGTTATTCCAATGGTTTAGTTCAAACCGTTGGTATAGATCTTTCCCCATGCCTTACTTCCCTACGGTTTGGACAACCGTTGGTATATAATATACCAACGGTTTTCCAGCCTATACTAACGGTTTAGAACCATTGGAATATCCTCCATTTCCAGTAGTGGGACTTTAGGGAAAACTTAAAATATTATTTTATAATAAAGTCATATTCTGTTTATAATGGTTCCAAAGTAACTTATTTAGAAGGTAAAGTGGGGATGGGTCTAAATCCCCTCAACCAATAGGTTTTAGACAAGTTTAGGTTACTATTTTAACATTATCATTTAGATTTAAATATATGTTAAATAGTTTAACTTTTAATGTGCGATCTTGTTTTCTTACACTATATGGTTAATAAACTTACTATAACAAGACAGATGAACCCCAAGTGGTAAATAATTAATATATATAACCTTATCTAAGTCATTTTTCCGAGCCATAGATTTTTAGGAATACAATAACAATTAATAATATTATATTTGTTTTAAAAACTATTTTATGTCAATTTTGACACTATTTGGTAAGTGAATTTTGTGAAAATCATAACATCATGATTAGTTTGAAAAAAGTTAATTGAATCAATAATAACATGTAATAGTGACCTCAAAATTTATTGTAATTTATAAAAAGTCTCAAATTACCTTTATTTGTGTATTAATTACATCAATTATGATAATATTTCATTAATAAGTTAATTACTACATCACCATTGTGTCATAAATAAATTAAATTATTTAATGTCTAAAAATTATAAATAAACATCATTATGTAGGAAATCTTTTTATATTTCTAATAAATACTTATAGTCGAATTTATCTTATGTATAACCCTATATTAAAAAATGTTTTAGTTATTAAACATTGATTTTAACTATTTTAACTCTTCTTTAAATAAAATAATAATAAATGTCATAATCTAATCCAAGTGGACCTAAAGGGAAATATTTTATTCCTAAGGTTGTTTTTGGTCGAATTATACATTTCCAATAGAATTAGTACATGAGTTAGGGTAATAATAATATCATTTTTACCATTAATTACCCTATTTATTTTTAACCATGGTAAAAAAGTAAAAAGTTACTATTCACCAAAAATTATTTTTATCTTATTGAAAAAAAATTACTCCTTCATATTAATTGTGTCTCTCGGATTTTGAAAATTCTACTCACAGAAGTGGTAAAATTATGTTTTATATAAATTTTGAAATTCTCCTAGGAGGTGGGTAAAATATGGTGAAAAGTTCAATAAAATTTTTATATATCTAAAATTATTATAAAATGAACCCAATGAATTACATTGAACTTATATAGGTATTATGTAAAAATTGTGACCTAAAAAAAATTTAAATAAAGTAAATAATTATTTAAATAAAAAGTTTGTTTTTAAATAGTAACCCAGTGTTTTCACTATTCATCAAAAATTGAAAGTTTTTAGAGAAATACAAAAAATTCACCCTAGAGTAATTTCGATATTCCGAATCCAAAAATGAAGTCCATTTTGAATGATAAAACTTATAAAATTTCAAAAAGTGGGTATTACTATTCATAACGGCGTGTTTATATAATATTTTAATAACATATCGTTGTTTAGTGAACCCTGATATTGTGTACTACACACGCTATCGAGGAAGGTCATGATTGCGTGCAATGCAAGCCAAGTCATGGTTGTGTGTAGTGAAAGCTCCCTTTGTTATTGCTCATAACATAATCAAAACTTATTTCATTTATACGTTAAACAAAATCTATACATAATGTTGTGTAGAATAATTTCTACAAAACAAACTTGAAATTGTGTGTAACACGAGCCAAGAATAGTGTTGCATATACTACAAGCTAATACGGTGTTGCGTATAGTGCAAAATAATCTTGGCGTGGCATACAACACAACACACAAATTAAATTAAAAAAACATTTCTCATAAAATCTCGGGGTGTCACAGTAGTGATGGAGTTTAATGATGATCATGTGGAATTTTACAATAACATTAAGAAGAGGTCCACATGGAAAGCGATGAGGAATAATCAACTAATAAAATATGATGTACGAAATTTTGGTTTTATGTTTGTGAAAAGTGTGGAAAAAAGGACCCTGGGGAATTCCTTACCGAAAATGGGAAGTGTTTTTGACGTGGTATGTTTGGAAATATGGCTAAAAAATGTAATGAAAATGATCCTAAGACTAATATTGATAAATAAACTGTTACATATTTCTAATGTGGAGAGATTGGTCAAGATTGAAATGTCTTCCCCAAGAGAGATATGAATGTTGAAAAGAAACCACACTATAGGAAGAAAGGTGTAGTGAGAACCTTTATGACTACATCAGCAGACGTCAGTCCATCCATTAAAGTTGTATTAGGTACCTTTTTTGTTTACTTGGATTTTTATAATGTTTTTTATACAGGTTCGACATATTCCTTTATTTCTGAAGAATTTTATGGTAAATTAGAAATATCACCTCAACAAATGAGACCAAAACTTATTTTTAAAACACTAGGGGGAAATATTATATCAAATAAGAATTATAAAAATCATTATATTATGCTATGTGGAAAGACGTTACCTGAAAAAATTCTTATTTTCCATTATTAGAGTTTGATGTCATTTTGGGAATGGATTGGATTTCTATTTATTATTCTAAGATTGACTGTAGAGGGAAAGGATTTTTTTCTAGAAAGAGTGTAACTTTTTTTACAAGAACGAACCCGTAGAATTGATAACATATCAGGAAGATGAGAAACTGTTGAAATATGGAAATGAAAGTCATATTGCTCATATTGTTGAAAATAATGGAACTTTTTATATTAATGATGTGCCAGTGGTAAATGAATACCATGATGTTTTCCCTGATTAGTTACCTGGTGTCATACCTAATCGGCAATTTGAATTCACAATTGACTTAGTCTTTGTTGTTAAGCCAATTTTAAAACCCCCTTTCCGAATGGATCAAATGGAAATTTGAGAGTTGCAAATTTTGTTTCAAAATCTTCTTAATAAAAGCTTCATTTATCCTAGCACTTAACCATGGGGTGCTTCTATTTTTTTCAATAAAAATAAAGATGATTTCCTGAGACTTTTAATTGTTTATTGATCCTTGAATAAAATCACTATTAAAAACATATATCATTTGCCTCATATCAATGAATTGCCTGATCAGCTCCAGGGAGCTCATTACTTTTCCAATATTGAGTTGAGATCCAGACACCATCAGTTGAAGGTAAAGGAGGATGACATCTAAGAAATATATTTTTGTACTAGATATAGGAATTATTTATTTCTTGTTATGGCATTTGGGTTAACTAATGTACCTATTGTATTAATGGATCTTATGAGTAGAATATTTCATGAGTTCTTGGATAAGTGTATGGTTGTAAATAAGTATGGAATAACAGTTGATCCTTCCAAACAAAAAGTGGTTGATGAATGGCCAAGACCTAAAAATGTTACAGATAATCGTAGTTTTATTTGTACTATAGATTATACCAAAAGTTTGTTAAAACTTTTTCTCAGTTATCTAACCCACTAACTAAGTTAACGTGGAAATTGAGTTAAATTTATTTGGAAAAAAGGATGTGATGTTTGATTTTAGGAACTGAAGAAGGGATTGGTGAATGATCTAGTTTTGTCCTTGCCTTCCCAAAATGGTGTGTTTCTCATCAATAGTGTTGCTTCATTGAAGGTATTTGGTTGGGTTCTGATGCAGAATGATAAGGTAATTTCTTATTCTTCAAGACAACTAAAACCTAATGAGTTAAATTATCCCACACTTGAGTCGAAAACAACATGCATCATTAACCATGTTATTTTTGGAACATGATTTATTGATTTATGATTTGATAAATTTTGGATTAAGAGTTATTAGTGCTGTAAGGACCTCTATTTCTTTTAGGTTTTATTGTAGTCATCGTTATCGGACAGAATTAAGAAGGTGCAGAAGGAAGACCATGAGCTCTATAAAAAGGCAGAACTGGTTAAAATGGGTAAGTTTTCATAATTTAATATATTTAAGGATTTTTTTTAAGATTTGAAAAATGTTTGTGTTTGTCTTTTGATTATCAGTTAAATAAATAATTATTTTGAGATGCTCATAGTTCTCCATTTTCAATTCATCCTAGCTCTACTAAGATATACAAAGACCTTCAGTAGTATTACTGGTGTGATGGAATGAAAAGGGATATTGTAGAATTTACTATGAAATGTTTGACATGTCAACAGGTTAAAGTAGATTGGAAATTAACAAAGGGGAGGCTTCAGCCTTTTCTCGTGGTAGAGTGAAAATGTGAGAATATATCCATGGACTTCATTGTAGGGATATCTTATACATGTCAAGGTAACAATGAAATGTGGGTTATTGTTGACTGAATGAATAAATGTACACATTTTATCTCTATTTGAGATATAATGTCTTTGGATCAGGTTTTTTGATTGTACCTCAAAAAGATAGTGAGGTTATATGGAGTTCCTCTTTCAATTGTATCTGACTGAGATCTCAGGTTCACTACTAACTTTTGGAAGGGAATTTAGATGTTTTTGGCCATAAAATTAAATTTCAGTACAACTTTTCATGATCAATCATATAGGAATTCAGAATGAATTATTTAGACTTTGGAGGATAGTCTTCTAGCTTGTTGATTAGACTACCATGGAACTTGGGATCAACATTTTATTTTGTTAAGTTTTCTTGTAATAATAGTTTTCAGTCCAATATATATATATATGTATCCTATTAAGGCATTATATGGGAAGTGGTGTAGAACTCCATATTTTTGGAATGAATTTGGGGAAAGGACGTTGATGGGACCAAAAAAGTAGATGATGTTGCTGAAGAAATGAAGATGATCCATTAACACATGAGGGTATGTCAGAGCAGGAAGAAACTTTTTGGAGACAACAGGAGGAAAGAATTTTCTTTTGGGGAATGCAATCATGTTTTTATTAGAATCTCACCATGGAAAAGTGTTATGCATTTTGGTAAGAAATGAAAGGTAATTCCATGGTTTAGTGGACATTATGAAATTATAGAGAAAGTTGGACTAGTCCCCTAATGAGTAGCTTTGCCTCAGAGTTTATCTCAAGTAAATTTTTTTTTCATGTTTTGATGTTGTGAAAGTATGTGCTAGATTCATCTCATTTCTTGAGTCCAGAAGTCGCTCAACTGGAGGATAACCTTTCTTATAAATAGAAACTAGTTCAGATTCTTGATCAAAGGGAACAAGTATTGCAGAATAAGGTAATCCACCAGGTAAAGGTTTTATGTAGAAACAAAATGGTTGAAGAACCAAATGGGAATCTGAAAATTCTATTAGGGAAATGTATTCTCACTTGATTAATAAGTAAATAAAATAGTGAGGGTGGAGTTTCCAGTCGGTGGGGATAATATAACACCCCATGGTTTTAAAAAATATACTGAAATTCATGAAAATTTATTTTAATTATATTGTTATAAGTATCCTTTAATCATAAGTTTTTTTTATTCTGTGATTTTAATTTCAAAAAACTATCATTTATGGTTGTGATCTGGATGTTATTTGAAGTCAAATAGAACCAACTTGTTTTTTTGGTGAATAGTAACATACCCTTATAAATAGTAATACGAATAGTAACATGAATGGAAATATGACCTTTTTAAAGACCTGAAAAATTCATGGAAATTTTTTTCTTAAATACGTTGTATTTTTATGAGTCTATGGCTTTTGACGGCACCTGATTCCGAGGCCCGGTGTGTCCGGAATCAATTTCCAAAGTTTAGCTCGGGTACATTCAGTAATCGAGCAAGCAGGTATTTCTATCTTTTGAACCAGTGCTCGGAATCAAAATCGGAGGGCACCGATGAAATCGCAGTTCCGGTTTTCGCTTAAGGAGACCTTCACCACAGTTGCGTTTTATGTGAGTCGAATGTTATTAATTGGGGAATTAGCTATAAATAAATAAATTTGGTGTGTACAATTTTATTTATATCTGAGGTAGTTATATCCGACAATGGGGAGTTAAGGGTGGGACCCACAACCACCTAACTACCCAAGTGTGGATGTTTGAGAGGTGGGGCCACACAAGCCCCAACCTTTCATTTTCCCCTAAACTCCTTAAACCCCCTTCATTAAATTGGCAACACCCCTTTAATTTCCAAACTCTCCACCTTCCTCACTCCATTAATTCTTGACAAATCCTTTAATTTATGAGGGCCTTTCCTCTTCCTCTCCCTCTCTTTAACTCTGGCCAGCATACCTTAATTAATGAATGGAACCTCTTCATTTAATTAATTAAGTGTTTGAATGTTTGAAATTTTAAATGGATTGTGTTAATAAAATAATGAGGGTATCTTATTATTTTCTTTTGGAAGGGGTTTCGTTGTGTTAAGGAAGAGAGATCTCTTGAGAGGATAGTTTCCTTCTCTGACGAAGAACGATGACTTTTTCGACGAAGAATGCCGGTTCCACAAAGAATGATGATGCACAAACCATTCTCTTCTCTGCGACAAGTGAGGAGACGCCGCTTCCTCCTTAGACGAACTCCGACGTCACCTACGAATCCTTTCCTCGTGACGCCGTCTTTCGCAATGCCCGACGTGCATCGTCAATTATCGAGGTAGGGGACTAAGTTCAATTTTAATGGATTAAAATTGTTCCACGGTTCTTCATTGTATAACCTTGATTTTTCTTGGCCTATTGTTATCGCTTAACATGAAGGGCGTGGGATGAACGAACACGGACTGACAACCCTCCGTTTGATCTTGTTTTATTATATAGAATCAATGATTGTAGGCGGAACGAAAAAGAGACCGACACCCCAATGGATGCCGTCGCACATGCCAAGAAAGTCGTGGCCAAGCGACCGCCACGGAGGAAGCACAAAGCGATGGAGGAGGAAGTCAGCGCTGTCGTGCTGGTTGTGCGGAAGGAACTGCAGCCTGCTTCGCGGGCCGCTTCGACCGAAGGATTGGCTGGCCCGTCGGCCGGCCGGGCGGAGCAAAGCCATGGCGCCAGGAGGGCGCCACGCCGGATGAGCCATGAACCGCTCGTGCGGGCCGTTTTCACCATAAGTCTGGTCGGTGCCATAAAGTGTTGCTGGTTCTGACAGTCGCGGGCCCTCACCCCCCTGACCGCGCCGGGCCGAGCAGGTCTGCGCAGGGCCGCGCCGCGCCGGGCTGGTCCAAGCCACTTCGGACTGAGCCACACCCTTTTTGGGTCGGGCCACACCCTCTTCGGGCTGGGCCACACCCCTTAGGCCGGGCCGTGTGAATATGTGGGCCGGTCCAACACCCCTACCAGGACGGACCTTCCAACTCTGGGTTTACCCGACCCATCAGCCCACCGTGCTTAACAGGCCGTGCCCTTTATCACTTAAACGTGAATAACATGAAATCCACGTGTCCGGTCTATGTTTCTTCTGCGGAACTGGGAACCTCACGACGAGGCGGTCCTTTTTCAATACTCTAAGTGATTTTGGATGACTTTGGAAAATGGTCGGGTTTGGAATTAGCATAATTCAAACCCGGCCCTCAGAGCGGAAACACTTATAACTTAAGGGTAGGATGTCTGATTGATGTGTCGTAGACTATGTTGGTTTCCTATTGATGAGATTGTTCTTTTGGAATACTTCAATTAAGGTTTGGACATAGTTGGAGTATGGGCAGGTTGGATTGTACCCGAAATCCAATAGGGCCCCTGGAACAGAAATGCTAATAACTCATAGACTGGGATTCCGATTGAAGCATCATCTATTGTGTTGAGAACCCTATGATGAGGCGGTCCTTGGAGATACTTCCACGTGAGATTACATAACACTTGGAAGTATTTACTAGTTGCTCGTGGAGAAGTTCCTCCAGGAGACGAGCGTACAGAGTACGAAGACCTTATAGATGGCTGAGACCTGATGACTACTTGTCTGATTCGATTCAGTGTGACTTGAATAGCCCTGTGGGGAGCACCACTGTGTTGGTCTGGCAGACCCATGGTGGAGGAGTGCTACTGTGTTGGGGCGGCAGAACTGCGATACCCAACAGAAGGAGAACCTCTGTAGGCTATGAGGGGGTGTTCTAGGTTGCAGCGGCAGACCCATGGCGGGGAATCGCTATTGTGTTGGGGCGACAAACCCACGATACTCGACAGAGGAGAAGTACCTCAGTAGTCTAAGGTTAGTGAGTATCACCTTGGAGTCATTATAGGACTACTGTGCTCGACAGAGGAGGATTTCTCTAGCAGCCATGTCTTCAACATTAGGAATAAAAATCCTTTTTTGAGATGATTCAATGTCCTTTGTGTTTTCCTCATGATTGAGATGGGTTACTTGATAACTTAGGTATATTTATGGGAATATACTTATGTAAAGGTTATCTGTTGAGGTCAATATTTTTGGTTATCCTTGTTGGATTTTGTGAGACATTGAGGGTCTTGGGGTCCCTACTGAGTATCGTTATACTCACCCCTGCACGGTCTATGCCCGCACCTCATTGTGTTGGATGAAGACGACGGACAACGCTGACAGAGGTCGAGTGTATGAGGACTGGACGTCACCTGGAGGTGGACCTCACGACGAGTCAGTACCCAGAGGTGGACCTCATGATGAGTCAGTACCTAGAGGAGGTTGATAGACGAGGGCGTTGAGGAGGTTATCTGTACCTACCCTTCAGGTAGGATCCATGGTGGACGATCTAGGAGTATCTCTATCTGTACCTACCCATCAAGCAGGATTCGTGGTGGACGATCCATGAGCTTCTTGTCACCTTCCATTTGTTTTTACTTTTACCTTGTACTTTACATTTGGGCTTGTATTTCCATCACCTTACTTTCAGTAATACTTTTGTTTTCAGTTTTTCTTAGTGTTTTCTTCTTCTTGTACACTTGTTGAATGTGTTTACATTTTATAAAGGCAATGCCTTCCCAGTTATAGGGATTTACTCCTTTTTGGTTCTAGTCGCTAGCCTCTGGGCTATGGAAGGCGAGCTTGGGGTAGTCACAACACGGGCCCTGAGGACGGGTCGTGACAAATTGGTATCAGAGGAGTCAGTTCTACCACAGAACATAGGACTCTGATATTTCCTTTCTATGAAGAAATAGTTTTAAGGGTACTATGTGTGGTTTTCAGTTCAGGGAATCCAGTGTTGGTGCAGGCGGCTAACGTATCCATACACTAGGAACCTGGCTTCTGATTTCCAACTTAGTGCAAGAAAACACTGATTGCGTGTGTGTTTTCAAAAGTTTCTTTTAAATCAGCTCAAACCAGCTCAACTCACCATGTATAGTCTTTTGAATGTGTCACATCTGTTTCTTTCAGAATGTCGTCACCCAGACAGTCAGCGTGGGTACCGAGTGTAGAGTGAGATGATAGCTCTCTGAGCAGTGATGCCTTAGTAATGGGCCCTCTTCTAGTTGAGACACCAATGGAGAGATAACACTGCCTTACCGCGTTGCATGAGTTCCAGTAACAGAGGCCTCCGAGGTTTCGAGGCGAGTCAGATATTCAGACGGCTGGGTACTGGCTGGAGTTTGTAGCACGATCTTTCCACACAGTTGGGACACCCGCTGACTTCATGGCTTACCTACCTGTTAGTCTCTTTTAGGGAGCCGTTGAGAGGTGGTGGAGCCATATGCTCTAGTATTGCGATGAGACGACCTTCACCAAGGGAAACATTGAGGTTTTTTTCAAGGTGGATTTTATACCAGCAACACCACACTCTGAGCATGCTCAAGAGATGCTACCCTTGATGCAGGGTTTTGCGACCGTAGCGGAGTCTTCTGCAGCCGGCAGTAGACAGATGACATAGAAGTCTAAGCTGACTAGGCCGACAGGTGGGCAACCTCGGGATACAGGTTCGGTTGTGCGAGGCACACGAAACAGAGCCATCCATATGAGGAGCAGGAAGTTCTATGCAGGCGGAAATTAGGGTCACTTGGCTCAAGACTGCCTGACCTATCCATCAGATGAGCAGCAGGAAGTGGTGGAACCTACCAGACCGGGGCAGAGGAGCTGTCCGTACAGCCGATGGTGTACGACGCTTCGAGGTGTCGCCACCACCACCACCAGGAGGTCCACCCCATCCATAGGGAACGGGTGGATATATGAGAGCACAACTTCAGGCAGCTGAAGCATATGACTCTGGGTCTCCAGAAGCAAGTGGATAGGAGCGAGACTAGTTCCAGGCATGGAGGCCTTTTTTCTTGGTGCTTTTAGTTTCCGTGTTTTTTTTTGTTGTGTTTGCTTTGTGTCTTTGTACTTCGAGCTGCTGTAATAAAAGACACTTATCTTTGTGACGTTTACTTTCATGTTCTTTTTTTATGGTTGATATTAAGAGGTTCCATTTAAAACTGTTGACTTGACCCTCACTTGAGAGATTCCTACTGGAGGAGACCCAGTAACCATGCACTAATGCCGACAATGTGACTCAACCCTTGGAGGCGAGAGTAACGGTTGGATCTCTTAGTAGTAGCGTCGAGGCCTTATGATGTAATTAAAGACATGAATTGTACCGTTCATGTCAGGATTGACTATATTAGGTGAAGAAAGTGGTTCATTCAGGGGATGAGACCTGATTTATCTTTTTGGCAGAGGGGAAATCTCAGCAGCTCTTATTGAACATAGATGAAAAAGGGAGGACATGAGTTCTTACAAATGGCTAGTCTCACACATTGTTCGTTGAGCGAATGGTTTACAGTTGACTCCAACTCAATAGTCTTAGGTGTATATTATCTCATAAATACATGAACCTGAGACAGGGGTGATGGCTTGAGTTCCTCCAAGACTATGACTTCGAGATAGTTCATAATCATGGGGAGGGGAATGTTGTAGCAGATACTCTTAGTAGGAGATCGGGCATTCAGCTATTTGGAGTGGCGAGACAGCAACTGGTCACGTTTCAGATATCCTTTATGGATAGTGATGGAGTCAGAACGTGTAGAACTAGAGATGTTTCATGCTATGACGGAGAAGGTGCAGATCATCCTGGAGCGGATGAAGACTACACAGAGAAGATAGAAGACCTATGCTGATAGGAGAAGGAGACCACTGGAGTTCGAGGATGGTGACCACGTTTTATTATGGGTCGCACCTCGACGTGGTCCATGGAGGTTTGGCCAGGGCGACAAGTTATCTCCATGATTCTTTGAACCTTTCCATGTCCTCAGCAGATTAGCCGAGGTGGCTTATAGCCTAGTCCTTCCACCTCAATTGCACTAGGTGCACAACGTCTTCCATGTATCTCAGCTGAGGAGTTACGTGCTCGACCCTTCACACAACATCGACCATGGGGAGCTGGATAACGATGACGGGGAGAAATTTAGAGAAGTTCCTATAGAGATTGTGGATCGATAGGAGCAGGTCCTACGAGGACGGTCGATTCCTCTAGTGCGCCTTTGCTGGCAGTACGAGAACCTCCAAGAGAGCACATGGGAGTGGGAGGGCCTGATGCGTGCTCTGTACCCCTTTTGTTTCCCTAGCGTGTGTTTTAGCTTTATGGGGACATAAAGCCCTAGGTTGGGAGTAATTTAAAGAAATATAAATTTCAAGTAAATTTTATTCTTAAATACATTGGGATTTTACGAGTCTGTGGCTTCTGATAGCACCTCATTCTGAGGACCAGTGTGCCCGGAATCAATTTCCGAAGATTAGCTCGGATACGTTCAGTAAAAGAGCGAGCGGGTTTTTTTATCTTTTGAACCAATGCTCGGAATCGAAATCTGATGGCACCGATGAACTCACAGAGCCGGTTTTTACTTAATGGGTCCTTCACCGCATTTGCGTTTTATGCGGGTCGAATGTTAATAATTGGGGAATTAGCTTAAAATAAATAAAATTGGTGTGTACAATTTTATTTATATCTGAGGTAGTTATATTCTACAAAGGGGAGTTAAAGGTGGGACCCACAACCACCTAACTACCCAAGTGTGGTTGTTTGAGAGGTGGGGCCCACATGAGCCCCAACCTTTCATTTTCCCCTAAACTCCTTAAACCCCCTTCATTAAAGTGGAAACACCCCTTTAATTGTCAAACTCTCCACCTTCCTCACTCCATTAATTCGTGAAATCTCCTTTAATTTATTAAGACCTTTCCTCTCCCTCTCCCTCTCCCTCTCTTTAACTCTTGCCAACATACTTAATTAATGAATGGAACCTCTTCATTTAATTAATTATGTGTTTTAATGTTTGAAATTTTAAATGGTTTGTGTTAATAAAATAATGAGGGTAGCTTATTATTTTATTTTGGAATGAATATCGTTGTGTTAAGGAAGAGAGAGCTCTTGAGAGGACAGATTCCTTCCCCAATGAAGAACGATGACTTCTTTGATGAAGAATGTTGTTTCCACGAAGAATGACGACATGCTGACCATTCTATTCTCTGTGAAAAGTGAGGAGACGCCGCTTCCTCCTCAGATGCACTCCGACGTCGCCTATGAATCCTTTCCTCGTGACGCCATCTTCTGCAATGCCCGATGTGTGTCAACATTTATCGAGGTAGGGGATTAAGTTCAATTTTAATGGATTAAAATTTTTCCTTGGTTCGTCATTTTATAACCTTGAATTTTCTCATCCTATTTTTATCACTTAACGCGGAGGGCACATACCGAATGAACAAGGCCCGATGACCCTCCGTTTGATCTTGTTTAATTATATGGAATCGATGATCGGAGGCGGAATGCGGAAGAGACCGGCAGTGAAAGGGCCATCGTCACACACGCCAAGAAAGACACGACCAAGTCACTGCGGTGGAGGAAGAATGACACCGTCATGCTGTGCCGGGAACGTGGTGGAGAAAGACGGTGACATCGCGCCGGCTGTGCAGAAGAAACCGCGGCCCTTCTGCCGGCCAGGCAGATCAAAGTCGCGACGCTAGGAGGGTGCCGTGCTGGAGGAGCCACGACCCGCCCGTGCGGGCGGCTTATGCCAGAAGGACGGTCGGCCTAGCCGGATGGTTTGGGAGGGAATCTCCATAAGGTGCCGCTAGTTCGGACAGCTGGGGGGCTGCGCCCCCCGGACCGCTCGGCCTTCGGCCTGAGACGTTTGGCCGGCTGGCCGCGCCCGACTAGGCCACGCCCAGCCGGGCCGCACCCCTATAAGCCGTGCGAATCTTCGGGCCAGTTCGACACCCCTACCGGGATGGACCCGCCAACTCTGGGTTGACCCGACCTATCAACCCACCGGGCTTAACAAGTCAGGCCCGTTTTCACTTAAATATGAATTACACAAAGACCGCACGACCGATCATCGTTCCTTCTGTGGTACTGGTACCCTCACAACGAGGCGGTCCTTTTACGATAATCTAACTTGGTTTTGGATGACTTTGGAAATCGGTCGGGTTTGGAATGAGCATAATTCCAACCGGGCCCTTTGAGAGGGAACACTTATAACTTAAGTGCCGGACATATGATTGACCTTTCGTCGACTATGTTGGTTTCCTCATAATGAGATGGTTATTTTGGAATACTTCACCTGAGGTTTGGATGCAGTTAGAGTATGGCCGGGTTGAATTGTACCCAAAATCCAACCGGGCCCCTAGAACAGAAATGCTAATAACTCACAGACCAAGCGTCCGATTGACGTGCTTTCTATTGTGTTGAAACCCCTATGACAATTCGGTCCTTTGAGATACTTCCACGTGAGATTACGTAACAATTCGATGTATCGACCAGTAGCTCGTGGAGCAGATCCTCCCGGAGACGAGCGTACAGAGTACAAAGACATTGTGGCCAGCTGAGACCTGATGACTAGTTGTCCGATTCAATTCAGAGTGACTTGAGTAGCCCAGTGGGGAGCACTATTGTCTTGGGTTGGCAGACCCATGGCGGTGAATCACTACTTTATGGGGGTGACAGACCCGCGGTACTCGACAGAGGAGGAGTACCTCAGCAGTCTAAGGTTAGTGAGTAGCACCTCGGAGTCGTGACATGACTAATGTGCTTGACATAGGATGAGTTCTCCAGTAGCCATGTTTTCGAAATCATGAATAAAAATCCTGGTATGAGCTGAGTCAATGACCTTTGCGTTTTCCTCATGATTGAGATGAGTTATTTGATAACTTAGGTATATGTATGGGCATATACCTAAGTAAAGGTTATCTGTTGATATCCTTCATTATGGTTATCCTTGTTGGATTTAGTGAGACCTTGAGGGTCTCGGGGTCCCTACTGAGTATCGTTATACTCACCTCTGCACGGGCAATGACCGCACCTCGTTGTGTTGGATGCAGATGATTGACAACACTGATGGAGGTCGAGCATACGAGGACTGGAAAACACCTAGAGGTGGACCTCACGATTAGTCGGTACCCAGAGGTGGACCTCACGACGAGTCGGTACCCAGAGGAGGTTGAAAGATGAGAGCGCTGAGGAGGTTATCTGTACCTACTCTTCAGGTGGGATCCATGGGTGATGATCTAGGAGCTGTGCTCTCTGTACCTACCCTTCAGTTAGGATTCGTGGTGGATGATCTAGGAGCTTCTTGTCACCATCCATCTGTTTTGTCTTTTACATTGTACTTTACAGTTGGGCTTGTATTTCCGGCCCCTTACTTTCAGCACTACATTTGTTTTCAGTTTTTCTTAGTGTTTTCTTCTGCTTGTACTCTGGTTGAATGTGTTTACATTTTATAAAGGCAATGCCTTCCCAGTTATAGAGATGTACTCCTTTTTGGTGCTAGTCGCTAGACCCTGGCCTATGGAAGGGGGGCTTTGGGTAGTCACGGTATGGGCCTCGAGGATGGGTCGTGACAAACTTTATGAACAGTAAATCAGATTTTTTATTATATTTTCATGAGGTTATAAAATAATGATAAGTTGATAAATTTTTTAAAGTATTAAGAAATTAGTTATAGATTTCAAATATTTATTTTCTAATAAATTACGATTTTATTTAAATATTAAATTAATAAAATTTATAAAATTATTTTTTGAAAAATGCAGCTCTTTTTGTAATTTTACACATCAAAAAATGGTTTGGGTGAATTTTTGGGATTTTTCTGAAATTTTTGAATTTTTGATGAATAGTAAAATACGATAAATTACAATAAATGCTAAATACTTGTTATGTTGCATTTTAGTTAATTCAAGGATGATGTAAGACCACTTTATTAGAACTCACATGCAATTATTACTATTTGGGGTAACATGAATCAAAACTATTCCTAGTATTGAGAAAAATATTATAATGTTGATTAAAATAATGTAAATTTTCTCCTCTCCTCCACTATAAATACCACCCTCTTTATCCTCTTCCTCACACACCTATAAAGCCATGAAAATTTCTTAAGTTATGTAAAATTATCTTCCCAAGTCTCTTCCCCACATCCAATATCTTCTGGACTCACCAAAATTCCAAAACCAAAGGCCTTAAGGAGGATCTCAAGGAGAAGAGATCAATAGGTAAGAATCCTCTTCCCTTTTCCTATGTTTTATTTATAATTCCATTTTTTTCTTATACCATCTTCCCCATATACATATCTAGTAGGTATGAAATCTATAGAATATTATATATTCTTTATTTTATCATTTTATGTAAAATATTCATCATCATTCTTCCTCTCATCTCCATCTTATTCTAAAAATAAAAATGGCATCCATGATGTATCGATTTACCAAAATCGAGGATGATGTGTCTCCAATTTCCCTTAGTTCCTTTAAATATGATCATAAAACCTTTTAAATGGTTGAATAAGAATGTAATGTGTATTTTTTAACCTATTTAATGTTTTCAAATGAACTTATCTTCATGAAATTAAATTATATAATGAATCAAATTAATGATTATTGAGGAACCACCAAAAATGATCTAAACAAACACCATTAATGTTTTATTAAATGTTTCATCATCATATATGATAAAAAAATATTTATGGAATCATTATATATTATGGAAACATATTAATACCATTTCATTCCACTTTGGTAATTTAATTTCCATACGAAATGAAAATCAAATACAAACCAGCCATGTGAATAATGTAAAAAATGCACCAAAAATAATGGAAGGAACACAATTCTAATAATTAAAGGGATAAATGATGTTATGAAATGATCATATAATCTATTTTAAACATGAATATGTTTCCTTATAATATCAATGACACTCTTTTAACAATTATATAGAAGTTTTAAACATGTTTGAATTAAGAAAAACCAAAGGTAAGGGAATTCATAACCTAATTTCCATTCTTTGGGTTGACCTTCTACTTCATTAATTATGTGCTACTGATATAATTTGTGTAATTATTTTCATTTATATTATGTTATACTATGTTTATTTATAGTTTATAAACATATTCCTTTCATTGTATTTGATTTTCATATCTATTATATGTTATTTCTAAGGGACTTTTCTGATAAAATCATCCTTTAAAATTCTATTCTACAAAATTCAAAAGAAATGTTTTTTATGAAATTATTCATGTTCTATGATTATGTTATGGTTCTTGGGAAATATTTATGATTAATTTTGGGACCTATATATACCTATAATTCATTTTTATGCATATGTTCGAGGTCATACATATGGTTACTCCAACTGAAACTATGATTATTACACAATAAGGTTGATGTGGGGATACGTTGTAAGGTAGTTGTGAGGGTTACAAATTATAAGGGAGACAAGAGGGTCACAATATTATGCAAGTAATTCACCAAGATACCTTTAAAGGTCTCTTTATGTTCTATATGTTTTGTGGAAATGCCATGGAAATCTCAAGTTCCACAATGTATGTCTATATAGGTAATAATTGTGTCTTTTTTGAAAATGACTTCCTACATTACAAGTATTCATGGACTAATGTTTTCTTTCCTTATTTTTATATCCCATATAGAGATTTTTGTAATCATCCCAAGTTTTTCAATTATTTTCGTAGGTTATAAGTATGTGTAGACAAATATGGAATACAAGTTAAATGTTATGAATATTTGTCAAAGAAAACATGTTTTATTTTAAAAGGTTTATTTTTTGGAAGAACCAGATACTGTTTTTGTGGTATCTCCTCTATATGATTGTGGAATGTTATGTATGTGTTATATCCCAATTCTCAAAAACAATAAACTTTAAAAAATCCTCAATATGAAATTAAGCGACTCATTGACTAAAATTCAAGATTATATAATGTAACAAGGTCGAGTACATATATTATATATCTCAAATTATATTAATTTTAACATTTTTAATATTACTTCTTTTTTATTTACTTGAATATTTAATAATTCATCTTTGTGTATAAATTTAGCGAAATTATTTATTCCCTAAAAACTAAAAAATGTAAATTTAAAGATATATAATTTTCATTTAAAATTTATATTTATAACTAGATATATATTCTATTTATCCTTATGTTAGAAAAATTCTATTTATTAAAAACAACAGTGTGAGATTTTTTATATTTCATTTAATAAAATATTATAATGGTTATAATAAAATACAAATGAAAAATGAATTATATTAGAGCCTTTTTTGTATGTGGATAAAATATACTAATCTAGTGAAATTAATTAATATTTTGGGTCATTTTTTAGTTCTTATCATTTCATTTTTAAATTTAATTACTCGATTTTCCCTTTACTAAGATAATAAATATTTCTAGGGTTACTATTCATATTACCAAAAAATAAAAGGAAAATATTTAATAAATTTAGACCGACTGATTCCAAACATGGAATCCTATTTTAAAATTTTGAAACACATATGTGGATGAATTTACTTCAAAATTAAAATAGAAAATGCAATGAAAAATGGCTTTTTCTGAAAAATTTTATTTTTAAATATAAATGGTTTTTATACTAAATTCAGGTATAAAATTCATTTCAAAGTCCCTAATTGGATTATTTTAAATAAAAAAAACTAATTATACTTTTTAAATAATCCAAAATATGAATTTTATTTGTAAATAATCGAAAAGAATATATAATTTTCAATAAATATCAGTATTTTTCACTATTCATTGAAAAAAATATTTTCAGAAACTTCTCAAAATTTCCATTTAAGGTAATTTTCATATTCTAATTTAAAAAATTAAATTAAAATTTTAAAATATTTTTATAAATGTTTCAAAAATGAAGTGTAATATTTTGTCACAAAAATAAATTCAAATCATTTTTGAAGAAAACATATTTTTGAAGAATAAAATGACTTTACTAAAAATAGAGTTCATATTTTATAAGAATAAATAAATACATTTATATTTATTATAACCTTTGTTTATATTTAAAAAATTAGTTAATATTATTCATTCCCTTAAATGTAACGTCTAGGTTATAATGGTAATATTTAAATAATAATATTTCTCAATTTGTTTATGCTCAATGTTACATATTTTATACACTATGGATTAAAGTATTTATTTTTAAAGACCATGATATTACATTATATATAAGTTAAATAAATGTAATTTCATAAAATTGAAGTCAGGATTTATAATCATTGGTTTAACGTTTGAAAATGCCTTTTTTGACATCTCACATTATATAAATGGTATGAAAAACATCCTCTTAAAAGAGGGAAATGGAACTACAATGGTCATGTAGAATAACACATCACTAGGTTTAGAAATATAATAACATCAATTGGAATAAAAATTATGGAAATTAAAGAGAAAAATAATTTCCAAGGATTAATAGAGTGATATAAAACATGGTCATGAGAATGTTAACCATCACAAAACCTTAAATTTACGAGGGATTAAAAGACCATTGATTTCATAGTAAGAAAAGTAAACATATAAAATTTTTTTGAAGATAATTTTTCGAGATTTTAAGAATTACTTTAACATCTAGATTAATAATATTAGTAAAGAAAGTTATATTATAAGAAAAAATTCATCCTTTAATATTTTTACAATACAATCTTATATTTTTCTCCAAATGACAAGTAAGCAAGATAAATGTTTCATTCATGAAGCATTAGAATAAAATTATAAAAGGTCACATAATTTTGTAAAAGTTTAAAAAAGATATTCCTTCAATATTTATACATTAAGAAAAAAAATTGTTATAAAAATTTAATATAATCCATAAAAGGAATAATTCTAGAAATAAAGAAAATCTACTTGAATCACTATAATTCAATATTAATATCCAAAGGTTGAAGTATATCATTAAATAATTATAATTTAATTAATTTACTTAAAATATATTTGACCACATTTGAAACCCTAAAAATTTTATTTTATATTCCTCTATGAAAAATTTAGAATGTATATCTAAATGAATAAATCATAATGTTTCATAACAAACAATATATTCCCTACCCATATAATCTCCAAAAATATCATAATCATTTCATAAATAAAACCAATCACCATAAATCCGCCTTAAAATCAAATATTACTAAATAATATTACTCAACCTTTAATCCTAAAATAGAGTCCAATAGTTTTCTGTTTACCATAATCATATAAGTTTCCCAAAATAGTTAAATTCTTCATAAAGAACATTAATCATCCAATAATAAATTAACTTTTCAATCCCATGGTTATCTATATAATTTCATATGTTCAAAAAATCTTTATAATCATAAAAATAATGTCATACTAACTTAGACATCACATAGGACATTGGTAGGTGATGCACACTTGTGAACCATTGGTTGTGGGTTCAAGCTTCATGATATTGTTGGATGTGATAGGTTTTCACTCAACCTAAATGTTTCCCTTTGGATAATACTATGGTAATATAGTTCTTATAAAGTTCCCCAAAAAATGATGAAAACCCTAAATATATCATAAATCATAAAATCAAATTTTAACCTCTAAGGAGTTATATATAGCTGATTTTTTCTAAAAAATAAAATAATATTAATTGACTATAATTTTCTTAATATTAATAAACTTTCTACCAAAGGATTATTTATTCATTTTTCATTTGTTCTAAAATATGTGTGTCCAAAAATTACCAGTTTTTGAGGGTATCAATTTCATATAACTTATGTTTCTAAATTTTTAAAACAAAATCTATTATATAATGTTTTATCAAAATATATAAAAATATTATTGATAAACACATCCTTCATTTATCTTATTTCTCACAACCTGAAGAATTATTTATGGTCTTATGAAACATTTCCTTATGATTCATCAATATTAGCTATGTCATGATTCATTCTTAAATCATAAGAAAATAATTAATACCTTAAATCCAGAAATCAAGGTCTTCTTTTATACTATTTATATCCCCATTATCATTCAGTATGAAGTCTGTATGTATAAAAAATAAATTGTCATGCCCCTTGGGGTATTTCTATTTCTAAATGAAATAGATGAGATGATATTTTATTTAAAATACAATTGATTCCATGATCCATATAAATTATAGAGAAATAAAATTTAGAAAATTTAGTTTCTTACAGGTGATTTGGATTTTCAAGAAGATTTCAAAATCATTTTAACAACATTTTCCCATGATAACAATGATTAAATCATTTAGAAGGATAATAAGGTTGAGTGATGACATTTACATTCATCTTGATAAATTTTATTTAATCTCTATAAAATAACATAATTAAAACATGAAATAAATTATTGAATGCTAAAAAGTAAATGATCCTTATAATGAAAACAACAACATAAATTCTATAATTATTTAACTTTAAAATACTCAAAAAATTAATCTTAATCACATTAAAAATAAATAATTTTTTATCCTCATGTATTATCTAAAAAATTTATATGTAAATACCAAAAAATTTAATAGAATTATTCTAAAATAATACTTCATGTTAATTCTAAGGGTATCATATACCTAAAATTAGTAAAATATCTCCCAAAATATCATTATTCACCTTAAAATTACATAAATAAAAATAAAAAAGTGTTTTTTTAACCATAAAACATATAATAAACCCTATACTTATTAACCTATAATGGTATCCCGAACTCTAGATAACTTCACATGAAAACATGATAATCTATAAAGTTATCTAAACCATACTACGATACCAAATATAAGGACCTAACGTTAAACGTCACATAATCTAGTAGATTTAGACTAGAATTCATGTTATTTAGTTCCCAAATATAATTTAAGTTTATTATTTTATATAATTAGGTCACAAATATTTCATTAAAAAACCATATTTCAGAAAGTGGACACTTTTGAAAAATATCATTTTTTCACAATGTAAAACTTTTAAAGTAAATCATGATTTATTTTCATGAAAAATATTTACTACTTTCAAGTTGAATTCTTCCTTTCTCTTACCCATCCATAAAGAATTTTAAAAAAATTTACAAACATGTTATGATCACAAAAAAGTAGTAAGGGATATAAAAATAAAAAAAATTAAACCATTAGTCCATGAATACTTTTAAAAATATGGCTTTTTCAAAATTAATTTTTGTCTCAAAAAAAATTTATTACCCAAGAAATCAACATATATGAAAAACTATTTACATAAAACATTTTATAAGAAATCATAATCTTAAAATACAACTCATAAATGTATTTTTTAATTCAAGAAAAAAAATAACTTTTCCACAAACTTATACTTTTTAACATTATGATGTACCACAAACGTTACGTAATTTTTTGGAATCAAAATATTTCCATAAAAACCCATAGAAGGAATAGATAAACAATGTTGGTAAAGTGAAACATCATTTTCATATCAATATTAGTTACTCATGGAATGACCATCATGGTTATTCACTCAGTAAGCATTACAATTACACATGATATAACAAACATTGTTATACTTGGAATAACCATCGCAGTATATTCCGTTAATATTTTTGGATAAACCAAATATATTAAATCCATAACTTTACCGAATGAAATATTGAGCTATAATAGAAAAATAGTCCCTTCTTCTAAAACAAAAAAAACCCATCTTCGTAAACGGTTCCCAAGAACCATAACTAAATAAATAAAATCATTCATCATAAAAATGTTATTTTCACCCACAAGAAAAACATTTTTTGATATTGGTATATATTTTTTTTAAGAACCCATTTTAAAAACTAAAATTATTAGGATAAAGGGAAGGTAGGGTTTTATTTGAATAAAATTTAGAATATTATAAAGGAACGAAAAATTAAAATAACGGTTATGATGGTGGAAAAATTCCTTGTCATCATATATGTTAAAATAAAATATTTCTTCTGTCTTTTGTAAAGAAAGTAAAAATATTCCGTAAAAATATTCATTTTTCAAATACTTTATATAAAGTAAAATGAGTCAAAAAATTTAATTTATATTAACTTTATTACCATTAAAATACATCCATAAAATAATTTTAAATAAATAGAGATAGCTAAAAAAGTGAGTTTTAAGGGAAAATTTAAATGAGGATTCTTAATGGAATGTATCATACCTTGAGTTCAACTCATAAAATACAATATTTATATTCATGAATAATAAAATAATTTTAATTATATTATTTAATAAGATTGATTTTTATTTTTATTTTTACATTTTATCTTCTTTATTAAAATGTTATCTAAATTATCTAATCATTTTTGTTTGCGACTGATGTTGTGACATTAATAGGTTCATATGTCTAAAATGACATCAGTAGGTTGAATGTGGTCAAATTAGTCATTATTACATCATATAAAAATTTTAATCTTGAAATTAATATCATTTTTAAAAATAAATTTTACTTTTAAATACAATAATGAAATTTTTTTATGAAAAATGAACTATATTACAATCATAGAGATGGTCGGTCGTACGTATGCATGAGTAATGTTTTCATTTTTATAACGATCATTTTAGAAAAAGGTTGATTATTTTTTTTGTTTTTAAAAAACAATAATAATTTAAAACAAATCATATTTATAATTAAAATATACTTGTATATATCTTTTATTTTATGTGGTGATGAAAAATGTATCACATCGCTTCGTGGTAGTGGTAGTCTGCACGTACGTATGAACAACATTATCATTATTCAGTAAATAGAAAGGTAGATGGTAAATGATATATTCTATTTCAGGAAATTATAAATATCTAATGAATATAATATATACATATTAATTAAACCATTAAAATATATACATGACATATGGTGATGGAAAACAAATAACATCGGTCTATAAGGCAGTAGTCCATCGTACACACGAATGAAGGATTCATTACCCATTTGATGGATGAAGAGATAAATGTAGGTTATGAAATTAACATAATAGAATATAATTATATTTGGGATACCAGATTCATTATTTTATCAGGTTTTCCTAATATTTTTAAGAGGTGGAAGAAGAAATAAAACTAAAATTTGTGGTCAGAACTACCCATATTCTTTCGAAAGTCTCAATTTCTTAACAATACAAGACCTCTAAGATTGTTATTATGCAAAATTTTAATCCAATAGAAAATGGGAAGTGACGTTAGGAAGATATTTCGGTAGTTATGTTCCTAAATAATGGGTTTTGAAGTGTGAAGTATTGAAAAGGGGAGATTACATTTTATAAGAGAGGGGAGAGGCACGATTTTAATTTCATAGAATATGAAATTAATATAAATAAATTTTCTATTAAAAATTGATCCTAAAATGACTTATTTAAAATATAGTATGATTATAGGTCTACCAAATAAGAGAAAATAAAATTTAGTCATGTTTGGACTATGTGTTTACACTTATTTTTTGGTTTTAACCCCTCAATAACCCCTTTCACACTTATCATGAAAACAATGATTTTAGCACTTTGAGGGTCAAGATATTTAATATAAATTGAAAAAAAGAACATAAATATACAATGGTCATTTCTTTAAACTATTTACTAAAAAAATTCCAAAATCTTATATTTTTATTAATTTCAAATAATTTAGTAAAATATTATTTTTTATAAAATATCATTAATGTTAATTTTTAGAACTATTTATTACATTGAATTTAATAACATAAAATAAACTAAAATAATTCAAAAAAATATATATTTTATGACATCCCAAATATATTATATTAATATATATAATTCACAAATCACATTATTTATCTCAAATTATATGGAATTTACTATATTTTAAATCATTTATTTGATATTTTATTAATTTAATAATTACTTAATCCGATTTATGAAAGCATTTAAGATAATTATTTGTTCACTAAAAAATTAAAATTAATTATCTTGATGATTATATATAATTTATAATTATAATCTATATTTATAACTGAATATGTATTATTTTTATCCCCATGTTAAAAATATTATATTTATTAAAAACAAGACTGTTACATTTTTTACTTTTCTTTAAAAAAATATTTTAACGGTTATAATAACATCCTAATAAAAAAAGGTCTATATATTCATAATTTTGATGTATATGGATGAAATATTATCATAAAATAAAATTATTTCATATTTTATTTGCATTTTTGGTCCTTTTTATATTATTTTTAGCTTTAATTACTGGATTTACCTTTTAATGTGGTAATAAAAATTACTAGGATTAATATTCATATTGACTAAAAATAAAAGCTATATATTTAATAAATCTATACCAACTAATTCTAAATATTGAATACATTTTTAAAAATTAAAAACACTGAAGACCTATATTTTTATTTAAAATTATACTCGCAAAACACAATGAAAAAATAGTTTCTCCCAAAAATGCCTTTTCAAATTATAAAATGTTTTATACAAAATTTATATATATAATTCATTTAAAAATACATACGTGGATTTTTGTGAACAAAAAGAACTAATATGGTATTAAAACTTATAAAAAATAGAATTTATGTTTTATATAATTGATTAGAAAATACAATTTTTGATAAATATATGTATTTTCACTATTAATTGAAAAATAAATCTTTTTAGAAAATTATAAAAAATTACCCTTAAGCTAATTTTTATATTTTTATTTCAATAATTAATCTCACCTTATCAAATAAATTTTCTAATTGTTTCAAAAATTAAGTATATTACTTTCTCATAAAAACTATAAAAATCATTTATTAAGAAAACATATTTTTGAAGAATAAAATTTATTTACTAAAAATTAAGTTCTTATTTCCAATGAATTTATAAATACTTTTTTATTGATTAAAATATTTACATAGATTAAAAAACGTAGTTATTCCTGTTCATACCTACCAACTTAAGAAATAGATTATAACAGTCTTATTTAAATAATATTATTTTGTTTTTTTCTTAAGCTTAATGTTGTGTATTTTTTATTATATCGATCATATTATTTATTTTAAATTATAAATATATTAAAATAATTAACATAAATTCATACTGAGTATCGATAATATATTTATTCAATTTATAGAAAACTAAAATTATTTTTTTAATAATATATAAAGTTATACAATTGGGTTCAATTATTTTTCTCCATAAGTTTTTTTAGGTAACTATAACATAATATAGATTTATGAAAGGTTTATATTTGAATTATAATCTATCTTTTTATCTTTAAAATCAATTTTAAAAAATAGATTTAGGAATGAGTGTAATGATATTTTATAAAAAATAATATTTATTGAATTATTTAAAAAATATATAAATCTTATAAGAGGATACGTAGGGCTAGATATGGATGAAATTTCATCCATTGGCTGTTAATGATCCAATTTTTATCTTAAAAGTTAAATTATAACTCTTTAATGTTTAAAATATTATTACCATGATTAAGGCCGATTTTGTTTACCAGAGTGTTGTTCTAAATATATAAGGTTTAAAATAACCTAAAATAATTATTTAACCTCAATGGTTTCTGAGGTTTTAAATGTTCAATTATCACCTTTGAATATGATCCATTTTGGATCTGTTTTTCAAATAAAGTGACTTAATAATATTTTTATGCTTTGAAATATTACATGTATTCCACTCACCTCAATTATAGAAAGGCACCTACTCCCATCACTTATTCACACATATTGATCCATAGTTCTAGAAAAAACTTACAATATATCTTTTCAAAAACTTTGGACACATTATATAGGTTTTATTATTTCCAAAATACCAATGTTGTGGTCCATAAGAAGAGATCCAGAGGAGGTTCCTCAAAGAGAAGGTGATCATTTTTACAACTCATTCAAATTTATTTCTTCATCCACTTCCTCAAAATATATTTTACCAATAATTAAATAATAACTATAGTATTATAAATACACTGAGATGTTATTATGATTGTGGTAAAACGATCTTCCATCACTTTCCCATCATAGAAAAAGTGAAAAACATCACTTCTACGTGAGTTTGAATTACTATCTCCATGCATAGCTGAAATTAATCTTTCATCACCAATTTACATGGATGGTTATAAATATGGAACTAATGATTAAATATTATATTTATGTAATATATATTCTTAAAGAATAGAAATATTATATCTACATTTTTAACATTTAAATTGTTAGAAAATGATCACATCGCTCATGCGAATGTGTGGACTACTACCTGCACTAAGTGATACCATTCGTATTTAATGTATGAAATTCATGGATAATTATAAATATATATAATATGATATTTATATCAGGATCAAGATCCTTTATATTATTTAATCATGAGAGAGATACTTTTAATGAAACGACCGAACCAAAACATACAAGGAAAACAAATTAGTTAACACATGCAAACACCAATTTTAATAAATAATTATTAATAAATGGTTATTGAAATTTTATAATTGGATAATATATGATATTTTAATTATGTATATTTTTATGTAATAGAATTATAGTAAATTTAAATTAGTTATACTGGAGGCCAAAATCACTTAGAATAAAAATGAGACCCTGGGTGATGGTTTTTTTCATAATCTCGTCATTATTGGGATTTTTTATATCTAATATTCCATTGGAGGAGTTAAAATTATATTCATATCTTAGGAAAAATATAATTTCTTTTTATATGGTTATTTTTTAAAATTATATGTTTTCCTTTCATTCTCATCTCTTAAGTACACATGATACTCAAATAGATTTTTCATGGAAAATTGACCCTTTTTTCATTCAATAGAGAATTATTTTTCTTCACTTGTCCATATTTTCTTTAATTGGTTTTCAAGAATGGGGTTTTTTACTATTGTAAAATGATTTCTTAAATTCATTTTTACCAATGATTAAATTTTTATTAATTTTCTAAAAGTAATTTTCTTTTCATTTTCCATGTGAGGTTCCTTTTACCAATGGTGAGAACAAAATATTTGTTTTAATGTACACCATAAAAAGTAATTTTCCCACTATAATGATGAATATATAGTTTGATTATTATATTACATATATCTACAGTTATTTTTAAAGAATGTATTTCCATTATATTTTGGTAATATATAGATTTTAATATATGTGACTTCGAAATAAAAGTGGTATTTTCCTTTGAAAATATTCTAGTGACATTTTTAAAGTATTTACATCCTTGTCAACACTATTTCTTTATTATTATTATTTTTTAGGGCCTTAATTTTTTTATTCCATTTTCCTTATTAATTTTTATGTATTTTGATTATTTTATAGTAGAGAAAATATTTATATTTCATACTAGTTTTTCAATATAGATATTAACATTGATTATGTTTCACCCCTTAAATATGATGAATGCACTGGAATTAGAAAGTGATGATAGGGTCCCGCTATATCCCCTAGATGTATCAATAAGTATCATGTGACAAACTATTTTGGGTATTTGGTGTATTCCTTCCTTATTTAGGTGTTTTTCTTTGTGTAAGGACTTGATGACAAGATGATAATGTGTGACATTATGCATTATATCATTATGAAACTAATTATTTTTATCCATGTAATTATTTACGTTTTTTTATTATCAACGGACATATTCCCAATTTTATAGTATTTGTTATATGGAATAACTGATTTATTTATTATCTCATCAATATTTTTCATGTTTAATTTTTTTTATGATAGCATCCATTGTATTCTTCCCATTACAAAACATCAAAGATCACCCTTTATTGGTTGTTCATTTCCCTAGGATAAAAAGAAGGGATCAATTAATAAATTTATGGATTTTCTAGAATAAATAAATGAATTATAAGAATAATTATTATATTATATTTAATGACTTTACATGTAATGTTAGAATCTTGTGAATATCTAGTCTCCCAAGACTACTCAACTATTTGACCCTTTAAATGTGATCTATAATATTTTTTTCAATATAGAAAAATAACCACCTATTTTGTGATACATGAGTCAGGGTATTGAATCATTCTTCTTTGATCACCCTAAGAATCACTTTAAGAAATACTCTCTTTGACCTCTTATGAATTGAATGTGGTGGTGGAGGATGATCCCCCACCGTCCTTGTGTGTGTTTTTGGAGGGGGGGGGGGTTATTTAGGGCTCTGAGATAATTCTCTGGATGTTGTTGTACACAACCCCCAAAAAAGGGAAAAAATTAAAAAAACTTGGTTTAAATATTAGTTGGATTATAAAATAATAATTTCACATGTACCCTTATTATTTCCTTAATACTTTCAGAACCCCATGTCTATAATAATAATAATAGTATAATTGTTTATTGAAATTCATAAATCTATTGAATTAATTAAATATTATTTATTAAAATAATATTTAATATATATTGTCTCTTATTAGACCAATAAACTTGGTTCAATTTTCCTCAAAAATATTAATTAGTACTTGAATAATGAGAATTTATTTAATAAATAAATATTGTTACATTATTTTACAATAAATAAGTAAATACAATATTCCCTAAATAGAAAATAAATATATATTAAATATTATACTCAGAAAATATTGTCTCTAATAACAAGTGGTGACATATATGAGATCAAGAAAACATGAATAATTATTAAATAATATATATTAATATTATTTATTGAGCATGTTATGAAAATATTATTATTCAACCAAGGATATGGATACACTTAGTTTGTAACCCTATAGGAACCTTTTTCAATGGAATTAGGTGAAGCACGATAAATTCCAAGGTTAGAATATGGAAACACACCAAGGAAATCATACAAAAGTAATTTAATGTCACAGTTAAATAAAAAATCATATAGATGATTACTCATTAAATTAATCAATTTATCGTGATATCTCTAATAAATAAGGTTTCATTATCATTCCATTAACCAATATGAATTATGTATTTACCTTTGAATTTTATAGAATTGAATTTTTCAACATATTACCATAATTGTGGATTTATTTATGCCATATCATTTTTATCAAATTGCCGGAGATATCAACTTCTTTTAAATAAAATATGGGAAAAATCCTATCTCTCGCTATTCATTAATGAAATATTACTTGTGACACACCCAACATATTCTACATTGTAGTGATTATTTACCATCATTATTTTCATAAATTAATCAAATAACATGACTCATTATATCCATTAATAATAATATTATTGTCTTAGTATCAATACATATGCCCATAGATAAGAACATCCAATGAAAAATATAAATGAGGATTTCGTACTAGCGGGTATTATTCTCATAATCTCTTACACTATATATTTATAATGATATACACCATAAGAACATGCCTCAACATCTTATGAGTCTCCACCCTTGATAGAATATATCTTTTAATCCCCTTAAATTATTTCATCTGGCTATATAAAAAATATTTAATAATATTGTCATGACACTTTTGGGTTCTCATCATAGTGTGAAACTTCTATGAATTTTCAGATTGGAATCTACTCTTAGGATATTATCATATACAATATCATATAGAAGAATAATCATATATTAAAAACAAATTTATCAATATTAAAAAAATATTAATATATGTATTCATAAAATATACATAAGTTTTTTTAATGCATTAACTTTAAGAGTATCTTACTTGTATTAGAGATTAATACTAATAACCTTCAATTTTCTATCTCCCTCATGATAATAATTATTTTTTATAATAGATATATTTACTGAAGTTAACCATTACATTTTATTAAATGGAAACTCTACTTACCACAACCTTACCCCTCTAAGAAAAATCTATTCAGAGGTGATACTTCTAGAGTGTACTTTGTATGTTGGTGTAACCTTAACACTTTTGTATGATCAACCAGTATAGTATTATCACAATATAATGTGTCATGTTACTTACTACCTGGTACAACATCAATCTCATAAAAACATTTTCGTATCCAAATGTCTTCTTTGGATGCATCAAAAGCTTCTATATACTTAGAATGTGTTATATATTTGGTGGAAACTGGATGGTTTGAAAAATTTTAGATCATAAATCCTCTATTATGACTGAAGAAATATCCCAAATATGAATTCATATCATTTTTATCTATTTGAAAACTCAAAACAGTCTAAATCCTAGTGACAATCTCCTTATATCCTCTATACAGTAGGAACACATCCTTAGTCCGTGTCATATACATAAGGAAAGACTAAACAATAGAACAATTATATTCTCTTGGAACAAAATGATATCTTCTATCCATTCTCAATTCATATAAAGAATCATTTATAGTGTATAACATATCATACATGATTGATCCTATCACAAAATATTATGATATCTTAATCATTCTCTCTTTATCTTGTTGTGTCTGAGATCACATTTTTTTGAAAGATGTATACCATGTGATAGTAGATCCAATCCCATCTGGGATTATTCAATAATAAATCCATGTTGTATATGTTCAATGTATGTACATTCAATTAGTCTAAATAGTCTCTTTGATCTATCACAATTTATATTAACCCATCAAATTTAGGTTGATTCACCAGATTCCTTAAGGGAAAATCAGTTAATTAACCATTCCATAATAGTCAATAAGAATTTTTTGTGATTTCCAATAAATAGTATGTCATCAACATATACTACTATTATAATGACCAAATTCTCACAAAATTACTTGTAAAATGAAGGATCACATTCATTCGTAATGAAAAAAAAATCTTTTATAAATTCATCAAACATAATTTTCCATGACCTAGATACTTATTTTAATCCATAAATGTTTATATATAACTTGCACATCTTTTTTCATCATCTATAGTAAGAAACCCTTAGGGTAGTGTCATATAGACATCTTTTCATAGGTTCCCACTAATGAAATTTATTTTGAAATCCATTTTCAAAATTTTATTGCCAAGGAAAGGTTCTATAGCATGTATAACTCTGATGGATTTAAAAATAGATAGTAGAGAAATGGTTTCATCATAGTCAATTCCATAACATTTTCTAAATACTTTATCAACTATCCTTTCTTTATAGACACTTACTTGACCTTCCATGTTCAGTTTTCTCTTGAATAATCATTTTTACCTGACATTTATTACATAAACTAGCGAATCTATTAGAAACTAATTTTTTTTAATATACATGGAATCTATTTCAATATTCGGGGATTCTTTCCATAATGAATCATATGTGTTATATAATACCTCTTTATAGGAGTAAGAGTTTATTTTTTTCAACCAATAAGTGTTAACATATTCAGTGACTACAAATCCAAATCACTCTAGTTGTATTAACTCTCCAGTACTTCTATGTAGTACTTTTTTTCATGAACACATTCTTCTATAGAGAGTTATAGAATCTACTACTATACCAAATCCTATGTATATTGAGTTCAAAATTTTTTAATTCAATCTTTCTACCACTATCCTTCACGATGATATACACCCTCTCAAGAAATATGGTTGATATGATGATATTCACTTTCTTGTTTGAGGGGTTGTATAGGTATTATCCCCTTATTTCTTTATGATTCCATATAAAGATTAACTTTATACATTAAGATGATACTTTTTAATATAATATGGCCTTAAAAATTCCTCACAACACCATACATGTGCATTTAAAAAAATTGGTTTCGTTCTACTCCATAAATCGAAGGGAAAACTTTTCATGAACCGACCCAAGTCGGGCCTTGATTCGTAACTACCCCAAGCTCGTATCCTTAGGCCAGGGGGTGGAAACAAGAGATTAAATGCATATCCTAAATGTGAGGCCTTTTTTAAAATACCTGTATGGACACACTCGACCATCAAAATGGAAAAGTACGTAGGAATAATAATAAAAATATTCAATCACTAGAAAGTAAACCAACCATGAATAATCTCCAGGGTGTACAAGAGTACGACAATGAAAAGTCAAATTTAAAGGGTAAAGACACACGCCCAACTAGAAATATGTCCCATCATGAAAAATATAGAAAGGTAAATGTAGAGAGTGACCAACTCTTGATCTCTATGTTGTGACCACCATATGCGGTCCAAAGTACACAATATCCCTAAGCTCCCCAGATGTCACCACTGAAATGTCCGTTATCTCCATAAGACATAACATGTGTGGGAAAATACCATGTAGTGGTATGTATAGACATACCTATTCAGACGCCATAAAAGCTAAATTGGGAGTAGTAAGAGATAAAATAGAAAGATGGTAGATTGTAAAAAAGATACAATTTATAGTGAAAATTAATAGCTCAACCCAAACAAAGTGAGAGTAACCTCGTCCAAACACAAGTGGAATAACGAGGTGTCTAGATGAACTACATGTTGAGTCATTTCCACCTATATCAGGAGAGTAGACTCATCCATCCATGAGAAGATAAACACATAAATCATGTGGCATACCCCTCATGTCATTACATCTCATAGAAAGATAGTAATCAAATTCGAAGATATGGATACAAAATGAGATATATATATATATATTATCATTCTAAATAATATCAAACAAGAAAGTAAGGGATATCCATCTCATAGATCATCCGTGGAATAAGATTCCCCAAAATTTCCAAAATTCCATCCACATTGCCTATTATCTCACGCGTTTGTTGAGAAGTGACCATGCAAGTAAATGCATGCCTTTTCACTATGCCACATAGGTGAGTGGCTAGAATCTGTATATAGAGGACATGTGACCTAGTACATTAGAGGATTCAACTAAATACGTATCTTTAGAGGACCCACACCCAAGATAATGTTGGGATCCATTATAGTGTGATGAGAACTCGTTCTTTATGATGAAAGGTGGGTTCTACTCGATGGGTAGAGGACTTATGCCCAGGATGATGGGGGTTCCACCCAATAGGTCGAGGACATGCATTATGGTGTGATAGGGGGGTTATAATCTAGTCCTCTAGGACCTACTCCCTATCCAATAGGGGGGTTCCACTCATAATTCAAGGACCCATGCCCTTGTACAATAGGGGGTTTCCATTATGATCATTGAGGAATCGTTCCCTAGTGCGACAGGGGGTTCCACAAGAGTCATTGACGATCCACACCCTATTATATAAGGGGTTCCACTTGAATGTAGAGGACCCATTCACTAGTACAATAAGAGGCTTATACAATCTTAATTGAGGACCCACACCATATTTTATAGGGGGTTCAACTCGGAAGTAGTTTTAGAGGACCCACAACAATATTGATGGGGTGTTCCACTATATAAGAAACCTTTGGTGATTCTTCCCGATCCCTACCACTATCAAGAATAACCAAATCAATAGATGTGACCTGAAAAATCCATAGTGTATCTCAAAATCCAAAACAGAGGGAACCATCATGTTCTACATGGAAAAACTCCCAGGATAGGCTATGTTTTGGCTAAAATCATAGTTCATAATAAGGAGACATGAAACCTTGAATTTTTCTCAAAAGTAACAAAGAGGTACACAATGTGGGGGGGGGGGACCACACAACTTGTGGTACGACTCCACTTTCAGATTGTGTCCATGTACATCACACACATCCAAATATATGTGGTAGTACATGCCATGTAGTTGGAATACATGGTGGGTCTAGGCCTCCCAACACAGGGTCTTGTCCTCATGACATTGTTTCTGTATTGGCCCTATGTTTGTGTTGATTGATACACAATATGTAGCCTTACACGGGGTGTCACTCGTGTAATCTGGCCATGTCTATGTACTTTGGAACATGACTGTATACTCAGAAATTTACTACCTCATAAATTCATGCCCATATAACCCACCACATGGATTTTCTACCTAGTGATGAGGTACCCAATGTGTAGGAGGGATACACACCATTCCATTATTATGATTTTCTCAAACCCTATACACTTCCACAAAGGGGATACACATTATGTGTTTATTATTTTACTCGATGTGTATTTTAGTTATTATTAACAACTCAATTCCATGATCTACACCTTGAATCTGGCCTCACTGCTTCAAATATGTCTCAATATCTTCCTTGAATAATGTATCTAGTGTTGGTGAGTGGTTTATGGAACTCTAGTATCTGAAAACTCTAATTACAGAAGCTCTGCATGCGTCACCTTGCACATGCACTTCCCATGTCCCTTCTACCCTCAATGATTCATTAATCAGTAGTTCAAACAATCATCCACAACTTGAAAATATACATAATATGTGTCTCATTCATCAATCTGTACATTGATCATAAATATGTTGTGATTATGGGGGTATGATCATGCTTGGTACTACCCGACATTGTTGAACTGGGTCTTCGAGGTCCAACCGATGAAAAAAATTGATAAATATAGGGGGAAACACAAGAAAATGGTTTGAACATCATTTTCCATTATTTTTGGAAAATGATAAGAAAAAAATGTTTTTTCTTATAATAAATTGAAATAATAAATTTTATATGATATGTAGAAGTATAAATAGGTTGAAAAGAGTGAATATCAATAGAAAAGGTTGATTTTCTCAATCAATTTAATAAAAAAAACAATAATTTACAAGTACTACCTATAGTTTCAATCATTCCTCATTGAATAACACAATAACCACTTATTGAATGATTTCCTTGCGTTTACTGCACTCTGATCTTCTATGATCATAAGTTTTTTTTTTCATATTCCGATTTGATTCTCTAATAGGAGGAATAGAATATTTTGAATTCTCACAGGGTTTATACGTTTGACTGGGGAGAATTTTCCATAGAAGTATTTTTATATAATTCCATTTTTGTTGAAATGAATTAAGGGATGAATTTATTAATTAATTAATCCACTAAACGTACTGAAATGGGAGATATGTTCAAACACCACATGTCGACCTATTTTAGGTCGCGAATAGGGTAAAAACCACCTTCCAAACTCAACCAGGGTCTCAGATTTAGGATTTGAGCTTATTTTTTAGATCTATCACATTTTACTTGATAAACTATTCCCTCCTTCAACATTTTCATTGTCAAAATGAAATACTAAAAAAACAACATTGGATACTTAGCACAGAATTAGCTCTTCCACTCCCCGGAACTCTCTTGTATATTATGGTGACAGAACAACACAAAACCCAAGGGGATGGTCCATCCAGGAATGGACCCCTGCTTTTGATCCTTGATCGGCAAGTAGTGCCCTACAAATGTGGATACATCCTCAAGGTCCAAATAACCCAACCTTATGATGTTCATAGGGTCATATACATATCTCTTTAGTTGTGAAACTTAGAAGACTTCATGCACCTACTCTAACTGTGGGGTAGGCACAAGAGGTAAGAAACCTCACCAACCCTCTACATGATCTTGAATGGATTGATGATGTTCATGGATAGTTTTTCTCTCTGGATGAACCAATGCATTCCTCATCATGAGGAGACTCTCGAGAAAATGTGTTCTCCATGCCAGAACTACATTGTCCAACGACGATGATCTACGTATGATTTAATTCTTCTATGGGTTATCCTCATCCAGCCAAAGATGACCTGGAATTTAAGGGTCTAAAATGTTTCCATGATGATGGTCGAGTGGTAGATTGTGTTGTATAAAAACTCTACCAAGGGAAAGTGATCCCCCCTCCTCTGGACAAAGTCTGACACACAATCCCTCATCACATCCTCTAACACTTAGAAAGTTAACTTAGTCTACCCATCAGTTTGTGAGTGAAAGGCTATACTCATCATCATTTTGTTCCCAAATACCTCCTACAACACTCTCCAAAATCATGACATAAACTACACATCATGATCAGAGACAATTGTTGAGGTCACCCCGTGAAGATGAACAATATACCGTATATACAGAAACCCTAAACTCACCACCAAAATCTACTCCCTAATAGAGAGGGAGTATGTTGACATTTTGAATTAATCAAATATCAACCAGATGGTGTCATGGACCTTTGCTATGTGAAAACAGTTTTATCATATTCCATTGATATTCTATCCCACATCTACTCTGGGATCTCAAGGGGATGGAACAAAATTTCCAAAACATGGTTCTCAGCCTTCTCCTATTGATAGGGGAGGCACTGAGATACAAAATCATATGTTCTTCCTCTCATAATGGACCACCAAAACTACCAATAAAGGTCTTTGTACATCTCACCCACACCGGGATGTATAGCTAGGGGATATGTTTGGAACTCTCGCATCACCTCATCCCTTATCTTTATTGGAATGACCACCCATCTCTGGAAAAATATGATGTGATTATATCCTTCATAATATCCATATGGTGAGTCCCCCATGGATATTTGGTTGTGAAGGACCTCAAAATTGATGTCTATCACCATGGACTCTATCCAATTCTATAGAAGAAGAGGATTCAACACCATCGACTATAGAAAAGTTATACCTCACTACTTCAACAATATTAGCTAAAAAGAGGATAACTACTTCAAAACCTCCTACAATAAGTGATCCATAGAGTTCCTATTAAGTGAATTATCTACTAATTATTCCTTACCCATATTATATACCATCTTGAATTCATAGTCTTATAGGAACTCCAACTATCAACATTGTCTTAGGTTCAATTCCAACTTAGTGAAGATGTAACTGAGACTCTTATTGTCTTAGAAACACACAGAGCAATCCCTTAAAATCTAGTTCCTCCAACTACTCAAGGAAAAGACTTCCATTTATAGCTCTAAGTAATGAGTCATGTAGTTATGATTGTGGGGTATAAAATACCCCAACCTATATATGATAACTATCTGTCACTTCATCAGCGCGTAGTAGAGCCTAGTTCTCGAGGCATTTTAATACTCCATGTACACCACACCCTCCTCTAGTAGTATCGACATAAGTGCACTCATCATCCTCAACCTCAACTCCTTAAAGGCCCTCATGTGCTACTCATTCTAGGTAAACGACTTCCCTTTCCGCATCAAAGTGTTTAAAGGGGATGTAATTCTAATGAAGTCTCCCAAAAACCTCTAGTAGTACCCTAGAAATCCAAGAAATCTTCTTACCTTTAACACTATCTTAGGTGGATCATAAAAAATACATTCATTGATCTTCACTAGATCCACAACTAAACCATGATCAGAAATGACATGGCCCAAAAAGTGAAACTAATGATTCTAGAACTATAACTTCACTAACTTTTCATAAAGCTGGAGCTCTCGAGGAAAATCTAGAACCACCCTAAAATTATCTACATTCTCATAATATAATGCAAATTATATGAGTATTCCATCGATTAATATGACCAAATACTAGTCCACGTATGGATAGATACTCTGATTCATCAAAGCCACAACCGTGGAATGGTAATTTGTCATCCTAAAGTGAATCCATATAAACTCATAATGTATATAACAAAATCAGAATTAAAAATTTGGAATATTAGCCTCGAGAACCCTCAACTGGTGGAAGTTGGACTAGATATTGATCTTTAAGAGCCATCTCAAACCACCCAACTAGTCATAGAGGTCTTAAATCCATGTCAAGGGGTACTTGTTCTTTATTGTGGAACAGGTGAAGTCTCTAACAACCCAAGATGTACATACATGGACATTATATTTCTTTTACAGAATACATAATACATTACAAAAATATGTTCCAAAAGACCATATTAGTTTAGTATCTTTGAAAACTAAAAACACATTCTTCTAGCTAGGTGAAATATCTTTAACATCTCCCATAAATATCTTCACCATTTATTTTCCTACCAAAAAACATTATTTATATCCTGGGGGAATAAAAATCATAAATATGGTGAGATAAAATGCATTGTAAAAGAAAACATGGAAACCATAAACATAATAATTTAAAAACATGAACATATATTTTGAGTATAAAAATATTGAGTCATAAAATAAATTTTTGCAGTACAGAAGGAAAAAACCATAAAGGAACATTAACCATGATAACATGGCATTGGTATAAAACATGAAATTATGGAAAATAAATAAGAATAGAAAATCATTTCCATATTAGATAAGGCTCATTACCAAGACCATAATAGTTGAAAAATTACATTACTATACTAGGTTTACTTGCAGTTTCATCCCTTTATTATTGAACTAGATTTACCTGTAGTCTAGACATGTATTACTAAACCAGATTTATTTGTCGTTCCATCCCTTTATTACTAAACTATATTTTATTTCCATTTCAGTCATGTATATCTCATGAGATATAAATCTTTACCCAATTCATTAGAGTGAGATATAGGTCCCACCCATATTAGGATGAAAACTTTCTTACATATTCCACAAATATATAAATCATTTAACAAAGCATATCCAAATAAATAAAATGGGTTTCTTAAACATCATTCCATCATAAGATAATCCTGGTAATATATTATTCCATCATTAAAACAAGAAAATCGTAGTAATAATATGAATAGAAAGATAACCCTATTTAAAGAGAGCCATCTTATTTGGAAATTTATTTTGATAAAACACTTGAACAAAATTGTTGAGGAAAATATCTTTTCTTTATCAAAAATGTTTTCTTTTCTCGAAATGCCATGTGATTTTAAAAGAAATTAATTTAGTTGAAAATATACTTAAATTGTTTTAGAGGAATCTCCATGGACATAAGTCGTCAAAATCCATCCATGTCATGTATGTTAAAAAAACATTCTCCTCATACATTCACCAGAAAGGTCAAAAATTACATCATATGGTATGTGAAAGAAATATTCCTTTAAAACCACATCATAAAAGCCAAAAATGGGTAAAAATAAATTTAAACAAACATAGAATAATACTAAAAATTTTATGAAGACAAATTTAGAAAACATTGATCTGGATGATAAATATACCCATATTAAATACTTACATATAAATAATCTTTCATAAAAATGACATTTCAAAACTATAGCTTACCAATTATAATTAGTAGAATTTTATGCATCATAAAATAAAGAAAATTATATGCCTATGTAAATATCAAACATTAATAATAATAATTATAAAACATTCATGCGAATTATAAGCACCACAGAACAAAAATAGGTGTTGTATAAGGCATATGAACCATAGAAATAAAAGCGAGACAAAATAATCCTTTACTTTAGGTCCACTAACCTTTGTATGTATCTAAACCTAATGTATAATGATTTAAAATATTTAATTGAATTGTTATTGAATAATATTAATTTATATGATATCATATATGATCATCTTATCATCTTTTTGGTACTAATATATCATTATTACTCCTTATTTTGGGTATAAACGACTTTATTTTTTATACATGTTTTGCTGAATAAGCTAAATAACATTTATAGGTTATATTTATATCATTATAAACATAAATTAACATAATAAATATCATATTTATTCATTATTTACATTTATATAATCATTTTAAATGGATATATAGTAGAATGAATCACATCACATCGTGGATACGGTAGGTCGTACGTATGCACAAGCGATGATATCATTATGATAATTATGAAATGGTATAGAAGTGTATGGTATATATGTTAATCCATAATCCATATCATGTTATAATAATCATATATAGTTATTATTTTAATCATTATATCCTTCCAAGTATGATGGTTGTGAAAAACAGATTACACCACAGCGTGGATATGGTAAGTCGTACATACGCATGCGTGGTGATTTTATTTTTCAAAGGATGGACAGAAGGTAAAATATGGTTGTTTCATTATTTTAATAATATATTAATATATTACTGATAATGATTTCATTAATTTATATTGAAACAACTAACTAATAGGAACTTGAAGAATAAAGAAGCTTGAAATAATCTGTAGAAGATATTACCTATTACTCGACATGCTTTCTCTAAATCTCCTCTTAAATGCACTAGCGTTGGTCTTTTGATAATTTGATAACCTATATAATTTGTATAAGGAAGTTTATAAGGATAAATTTTATTTTATGGTCAATAATAGATATTAAAATATAAGTAAATAGGTGAGGGAGGAGGTTCCCTTTTATAATTGAGGTGAGGGAACCCTTGGAAATTCTTAAAATATTAAATTAATATATATTAATTTTTTTATTCAAAAGATTCCAAATTGAAATATATATAATATAAGATGGTTATAGTTCAAAATCCTCCCAATCAATAATTTTTATACATGTATTGATTTTATTTTAATCCTTATCGTTTTGGTTTACCCATAACTATTCTCTTTAAATTTTAATTATTGTTACAAATATTTTTAGTAATAAGTGGTTATAAATTTTACATATATGTGGTCAATTTTCTATAATTGGACACTTAAGTAACTTTTACACCTTATCATAGTCACTTTATGTTTTTAAAATATTTATTATTATTTTTAAATAATTTAATAAAATATTAATTTAATAAAATATATATAGTGTCAATCTTTAATCTATTCACTTCATTAAATTTAAATAAAATTAAAAAAGAGAGATAAATTCGAACCAAACAATTAAATAGTTTTATAACATTTCAAATTCACCTATAAAATTCATTTATGGAATAAATTATCAAAAATAATACTTATTTTAATATTTATAATATCCTTTATTTGATATTTCTCTTAATAAAATAATTACTATATCATTGTTGTGTCAGTATTTATGGAAATTATTTAATATCTAAAAATTATAAATAAATTAAAATGATGTAGATTATTTGATTATATTTTGGGAGACTACTTATGTGTTTAGTTTCATCATTTTTATAATTACATTAAAAATTTTATACTTATAAGAGACAAGAGAGTGTAATGTTCTCACGTTCTTTTATTTAAATAATAATTACATCACTTTCATGGAATAAAGTCCATTAAAAGAATAAATTTTTATTCTTAGGTCCTAAAGTAGAACTTTTAGTTATAAAATAGGATTTTTTAAGGTGTTAGTGTTATTTTATTAAACTTATAAAATTATTTGTTACCCTAATTTTCCTGATTTACCTTTAACCATGGTAAATAAAAATTACCAAATATACTATTCATAATGTCCAAATAATAAAAGGGACCTATTTACATAATTTGGACCTAATTATTAAAAATATTAAATCCATTTTTCTATATTAAAAATACATAATTGGTAGAAATTAATTAAAAATTAATCCCCATTGTCAAAATGAGAAAACATGTTGTTTTTAAAAGTAAAAATAATCAAAAAATTGACATGCGTTTACATCTAACTTCAATGTCAAATTTCATAAAATTACCAATATTTTATTAAATGATAAAAATATATTCAAAATTTACTTTATAACCAATTGAAAATATAATCAAACTATATAAATAAATTAGGGAATAACGTAGTTTTCAATTAATATGTTGTATTTTTTACTATTGATTAAAATATGAATTTTATTAGAAAAATACACAAATTTCAACAAAAATAAATTTGGATGTCATTATTCAAAATAAAAAGCTTATTTAATTAAAAATGGCTTATAAAATTGTAAAAAAATAGGATTTAAAATGGGTTCACCATCAAAAGGTGGTAAAACTATATTTTTTTTTTGAAAAATACTTCTTTTATCCCAGAAATTGAAGTTGTTCCCATATCATACTTAGAAAACAAATATTATGAATTTTAAACATTAATTAGAATATATTACATATATAATTAAGTAAAAAATCCATAAATAGTGATTTTATCATTTTATAAACTCACTTATTTTCATTTAAATAGTTTTTTAGAAAAATATTTCATTTTAATTTAAAAAAGTTTTATTTTCATTTATAAGTAATTGGTCACAAAAGAATTAATTAAATAGATTTATAAACAATATTTTCATAAATCAATTAATACCTTTCTTTGACACCATTTTAACAACTATGTTATAAGGTAACATAATAATATTTAGTTGTTCACTTATACTCGGTCTTTCGTGAAATGAATTATATCAAAATAACGTTATCTTTTATGTAACACAATCCCAGTATAGCATTGCGTATACTTCAAGATAATATGGTGTTGCATATACTGAAGTATTATATTAGTGTAGAGTACAACACAAGACATCAATGAAATTAAAAAGAATATATCTCATAAAATCTCACAGTGTCACACTCAACCACCATTAAAATGAATTTTTTCCTCGAAATTCATCATGGTTATAAACGGTTTACTACTTGAAAGTTTCTTTCATTGAATCTAACATCATAAAAAAGAATACTAAAACTCAATTTTAAAAAGGAATGATAAAAATAGAGTAGTTACCCAATGTAACTAATCATTAGGTTTCCACATAGTAGAACATTGGTGAGAAGTGAAAACATGGATATAGAGGAAAAAAGTTAACCATCATGTTCTCATGGAGATTGATAGAGAAAAAGGGTAGGAAAAGTTAACAATTAGAAAGACATAAACTGTGATGATTTAAGGGACCATCTAATTCATCATATAAGAAGTTATAAGGATAAAATTTTTGATTTTCAAGATTCTTTCTCTAATGTTGAAGAACATGAGAAGAAATACTTACTTGATTTCAGTAAAATATCATCATTGGTCATGAATTCAACAATTTCCACTTCAAATCTTATTCAAAAAAAAAAGATGTTGAATTTTTCATTCCTAAAGTGTTATAATATCATGTGATCCTTAAATTTAATGGTAGGTCATTATATCCATATTTATCACAAAAAGTTTATCACAAGTAATCAAACATGCATATGTCTTTATATGGTGAGATAATTATTTATTCTAATAAACTTTAGCAGATGTTTAACATAAACATTCCAAAAATTAAATAACTATACAATCCTTCTAAAAGATGAAAATCCAAAACTATAGAAAATGCTTCACAAACTCGACTTAACATTTATCCCTCATATATCATAAGATATCTTTGGTTTTTCACATTCTAAACATGTGAACTCCTTCATGAAGCATTATTTTGAGTCACAGTAACAACCTGAATTATCAGATATCCATAATGAAAACATGCATGCTTTCTTATTCAAAAACTTATTGGATATATTTCTTGAGTCCCAAAACAATTTATACTTCATCAATGATAGCATAACCCTCTTTTCAAAAACTCCATAATTAGTTCCCAAGAAATTAGCATCATCTAATTTACTGATTCAATTTCAACATATCTTTATATAAACATGATTATCTTAATATAGGGGACATATTAAGGGTTATCTTTCCCTTAATCATGGGTTTTCCAAGTATATATCTTTACCCTTAAATAACTTTTTTGGATCCTTGGAACAATTCCAAATATCCTTTCCAATACTTAATATAAAACTTATACAAAAATACTTATATATTTCATGATCCATATAACATAATCTTTGAATTATGAAACATATACACCTCAATCATCTATCTTGATTCTTAAACCATTACTCAGGAGCCATCATATTCATCTTACCTAAAATATGAATCATGTATTAAGGTTTATCAATCATAATATTCTTAGTTTTATTGTAAAATATACTATAAGAACATCACATACCTTTTAAATGTCATTTATAGTCTTTTTATTCTCTGCAGTATGACCAATACTTTTACAATATTCACGATTCTCTTCATGATATTTCCAGTTATGAAATCGATCTTCATAAATCTCATACTCTCCACATTTAAAATAGTCAATGGTTTACTATTTTCTATGTATTTCTATGTATTTACTAAGACTAGAAAGAAATGTATAAGATATATATATTTATATCAGATATTAGAAACCCATAAGTAAGGTAAATTACATACAATATTTCAATCAATGATATCATTGGCTTAAACAAAGGTTAGTAATCATTATCATTAAAACCCTAGGATTTTAACCTATACATGACTTATCCTTAGGAAATCTGTAGGAATATACTAAAAAATATCTCTACAGTTCTCACTATTGTTTTCACATAATAGTTTCCAAAAGTTTATTGAATCTTCGCTCTGATACCAACTCTACTGACCCAATCTTAACATACTTGGAAATTATATTTTTTTCAGAATAATAAATACATTAAAAAAATATAAACCCAATGAACATATTAGTTTTATGTATTTGGAAACTCAGAACACATTCTTCTAGCATGGTGAAAGATCTTCAACATCACCCATAAATATATTCATCTTCTGTTTTCCTACCTAAACCATTGTTAATATCCTAAGGGAAAGAAGAACAAAATAGGGTGAGATAAAATGATTAGTAAGGTAAAACATGAAACACATGGAAAAATTAAAAATAATAATGTAAAATTACAAATATATATTTTTAATATCTAAATCTTGAGTCAAAAAATAAATCATGGATGTACGTAAGGAATAAATCATAATTGAACATTAACCATGATAACAAAGCATTGGCATAAAACCTAAACTTTTGGAAAACACATATGCATAGAAAATCTTTTAAATATTATCCAAGGATCATTTCTAAGACCATAATAGTGGAAAACATCCATTACTGAATCAGGTTTACTTGCAGTTTTATCCCTGTATTACTGAAGCAGATTTACTTGTCCTTCCAACACTTTATAACTGAACCAAATTTACTTACCGTTCCAGCACTGTATTACTGAATCAAATTTACTTAACATTCCTGTAATTTATATCTCATGAGATATAAATCTTTTAATAATTAATTAGAGGGAAATATAGGTATCACCCATCTTCTAATGAAATCATTCTTACATGTTCCACAAAAACAAAAATCACTTAACATACCATATCCCAAGAAATAAAATGGATTTCTTAAAAATCATTCCATCATAACATAATCTATATAACATAAAATTAAATAATTAAAAGAATAAAATCAAATTAATAATGTAGATAGAAACATAACCTTATTTAAATAGAGAAATATTATATGGAAAATAATCTTGATAAAACTCTAGTACTTAATTCTTGAAGAAAATACCCTTTTGTCTTCAAAAACATTTTCTTTTAAAATAATTCCACACAATATTAAAATAAAAAAAGTTAGTTGAAAGGAAACATGGGATATTGTATAGGAAGTTTCATGGAAATAAGGCATTAAAATTCATCCATTCCATATAAGTTAAAAACAACATTATCCCCGTACTTTTGTCGGAAAGGTAAAAAAGTATCAAATATGGTAAATAAAAGAAATATTCCATCCAAACAATGTAGTAAAAGTAAAAAATCAGTAAAAATGACTTCAAGTATATATATTGGAATATTTAATTATTTTATAAAACATTTTTAGAAAACATGAATATGGATGATAAATAACCCTCGGAAATTACTTACATATAAACAATCTTAGATAAAAATAATATTGGAAAATTATCCCTTAACAATTAGAATCAGTCGAATCATATGCCTCATAAAATAAAAAAATACTATATGAATATGTAAATATCATAACCTACATAATAATAATCACAAAAAATTCATGGGAACCACAAACACCACACAAAATAAATAGGTTGTGTATAAGGAATATGTCCCATTAAAATAAAAGTGAGACAAAATAATCTCTTACCTTAGGTCTTCTAACCTTTGTATGTATCAGAAACTACTATATAATTATTTAAATGTTGTCCATTACTTATTACATAATCATATTCATATTTATGATATTATATATGATTATATTATCACCCATTTGGTAATAATATTTAATTATTACATGTTATTTAGGTATAAACTGCTACATTTTATTATGCATGTTATGCTGAATAAGTTCTAGTTATCCTTATTAGGTAATATTTATATAAATACAAAATGATATTAAAATAATAAATATAATATTTATTCAATATCTACATTTATATAATGATTTATTATTGGATATATTGTAAAATGAATCACATCACATCCTAGAGACGGTAAGTCGTACGTACGCATGAGCGACAATATCATTCGGATAATTATGAAATGGTATGGAAGTGGATGGTATATATGTTTCTACATAATTCATATAATTTTATAATAATAATATATAGTTATTATTTCCATCATTATATCAATCCATGTATGGTGGTGGTGATAAAAAGATCACACCACAACGTGGAGATGGTATGACGTATGTACGCACACGTGGTGATATCATTTTTTGGTAGGATAGAAAGAAGGTGGAATATGATTGTTTCATAATTATAACAACATTTTATTATATTAGTGATACTTATGTTATTAATTTACAATGAAACACCTAATAAAGATGAAGTATAGGAAAAAAGAAGTTCAAAAGAATCGGTAGAAGAGATTACCTCTTCCTTGATGTTCTTCTTCTAAATCTCATCTTAAAGGCACTTTAGTTAGACTTTTGAGAGTAGCAGAACAAATATAATGTTAATAAGGATGTTAATAAGGTAAAATTTCAGGTTATTTTCAATCATTAGGGCTCAAATTTAAGTGAATAAGTGAGTTAGGAGGTGTTATTTAATAATTGAGGTGAGATGAACCCTTGGAAATTCTTAAAATACTAAAATTAATATAAATTAATTTTTTATTATAAAAACATAAAAATTTAAATATTTATAATAAAATATGAGTATAGTTCTAAATAATCTCATACAATAATTTTTTTACATGTATTGAGTTTATTTCAAACCTAATAGTATTGGTTTGCCCTTAATTATTCTCATTTAAAGTTAATTGTAGAAACAACATTTTTATTATTAAGGGGTTATACATTTTACTTATATGGGTCAATTCCCCATAATTGGACACTTAATGAACTTTCATACCTTATCTCTATCACATCATGATTTTAAAATATTTTTTACTTTTTTTAATAATTTAATAAAATATTGTTTTTATAAAATATCAATAGTTTCATTTTTTACATTATTCATTTTATTAAATTTAAATAAAATTTTTAATGAGGGGAAATTTCACAAAAAAAATAATTTATTAGTCTTATAACATGTCATAATCACTTATAAAATTCATGGATGTCATAAATTATGTCATATAACATTTATTTTATTATTTATAATTTTCTTGTATTTGGTATTTCTCTGGATAAAATAATTACTATATCACTATTGTGTTAATATTTATTGTAATTATTTAATACATAATAATTATAAATAAATTCACATGATTTAGATAATTTAATTATATTTCTGGAGAATAATTATATTTGTAGTTTCATCAAGTTTATCATGACATTAAAATATTTATACTTATAAGAGATAAGAGAGTGACATGTTGTCATATTCTTTTGTTTAAATAAAAATTAAATTATATTCATGGAAAAAAGTTCATTAAATCAATAAATTTGGATCCTTAGGTGTTAAGGGTCAAATTTTATTTATCCAATAAGATTTTTTAATGTTTTAGGGTAATTTTATTATCCTTATCATATTATTTATTACCCTATTTTACCTAATTTTCCTAGAACTGTGGTATATAAAAAATATCAAAGTCACTATTCAAAATGTCCAAAAAAATTAACAGGAACTATTTACATTATTTTATTCTACTAATTTAAAATATTGAATCCATTTTTCCAAATTCAAAATACATACTTTTCATAAATTAATTAAATAATAACCCTCATTGTCAAAATGAAAAAATTATAGGTTTTTAAAGTAAACACCATCAAAAGATTTACTAACATTTATATATAATTTGAATGTGATATTACTTCCAACGACCAAAATTATATTAAATGATAACAAAATGTAAATATAATTTAAAACCAATTCAATAAATAATCTAACAATAAAAATAATTCGCCAAAAAGGCAGTTTTCAATTAAAATGATTTATTTTTCACTATTCATTCAAATATGAATTTTTTCAAAGAAATACAAACATTTCCACTAAAATAAATTTTTATTTCCCAGTTCCAAATAATAAGTTTGTTTCATTATAAATAAATTATAAAAGTATAAAAAAATAGACTTAATATGGGTTCTCCATCAAAAAGAAGAAAACTGTATTTTTTTGAAAAATATTTTTTATATCCAAAAAATTGAATTTATTCTTATATAATACATAGAAAACATATGTGATTACTTTTAAACTTTACTTTGAATATATTACATATATATTTCATTAATAAAATCCATAAAGAGTGATTTAATTATTTTATTTACTCACTTATTTGCATTTAAATAATTTTTTAGAAAAATGGTTAGTTTTAATTAAAAAATGATTTATTTTAATTTATAAATAATTTATCACAAAATAATTAATTAAATACATGTGTAAACAATATTTTCATAAATAAATTAATATTTTTCATTCCCACCATTTTAACAGCTTGGTTTAAAGGTAATATAAGAATATTTAGTTGTTTACTTATACTCAGTCTTGAATGAAATGAATTATATCAAAATAACATTAAATTGTGTGTAAAAAAAAGCCAAGCATAACATTGTGTATACTGAAATGTAATATTATTTTTCATATATAACAATATAATCATGTCATATCGTACAACATAAGACATCAAAGATTTTAAAAACAATCTATCTCATAAAATCTCAGGGTTTCACAATGATAATCCCCAAAAATCCATAAACTCATATCTACCTTTTTCATGTCCAACACAGGATCTACATATGGGTACATACTAATGTGTTTGATGAAATATTTCTCTATAAGGTCCTCTAATTGAAATTGAATCTTCTAGAGCTCGATAGGGTCCATCTGATATGCCAAAAAAAGATATTGGTGTGGTGATGTGATGTAAGCCGATGAAAAACTCCATCTCCCACTTTAGAGGTAATCCCGAGTTGTCCTTGGGTAAGATATCCATATAATATTCCACAATAAAAGAAATCTGTATTCCTGAAGATCCTACTACAACAAGGGATGTAATTTCCAACTGATGGGAGATGGGTAGAAGCCTCCAACTCAAAGAAACCACTCATCCCTCAATGATATTTCTCTCACTAGAGATGGAGAATATCATCCCATCAATGTAAACAGATATAACTTAACCATAGTGATAGTCAATCTTGGATCAAGAAATTGGGTGGACAATCCATAACTAAAATTATGTCATATGGTTCTATTGGGATGAAAAAAGGGATCATGTGGACCTATCCTTAGCCAGTGATAGCTCGAACTGACATTAGATAAAACATAAAAAAGAATCATTCCCTCATGATGAACCTGTTGGGATAAGGCCTCAAATGGGTGCTAAATATCTCACACCAAGAGTGTAGATATGAAGTAATTATTGGAACTTGTGTCTATTAAAACATAATTACTAGTATAATAAACACAAACCATACCTATGATCATCTCATGTGTTGTGGGGTTACAGGCCTCTAAATCATGCATCTATTCACAACCATGACTTCCAACCCTCGAAACTGATGTGGGATTCATTATGGTGGAAATGGAAGGATATCATAGTATCTCCCCCCACCAATATATCCTTCTACTCATCTAATAACTCTGCCTCCATAGGGGCCACTATCCCCTCACCTAGGAGATCCATGATCTGGGCGCTACCTCTACCATGAAGGTTCTTCTTATATTTTCTTATACTACTCAACAATTTTGGTTTAGTCGTATTAAACTCTATTGCCTCACCATATCACAAAAAAATAACCTCACCTCTTTGGACTAACATGGACCTCCGTGTGGCCTTTATCTGTGTTCATGTGCCTAATCATTGGGAGGTCTCCTACATAGAGATCCTGACACCTGATGTCTACTAGCTACTAGCTATGACTCAGCCCTATATATACCCCACTACCATCTCAAGCTTTTTGGAATCCCTCTAAAATAAAACACTCTATCACTAGTTCCCACTCCAGCACCTCGACATAGTTGGGGATGCAAAAGTCACCACGCCAGCATAGATCTCTCTACAGAGCCCCTTCTCAAACTTCACTTCTTGAAAGTATCCATCCCATATCACGTCAGGGGAGTACTGTATAAGGTATGTGAACCTCGATGCATACTCACCCAACACCATCCCTACCTTATATATCTTTAAAAGCACCTAAATATATACTAATCACCAACAAATAGGTGTAGTTCTCCTCACAAAACAGCTAATAGAATTTGATCCACAAGAGTGTGGACTCATCATGCATCTGTGTAACAAGGCTCCACCAATTCCCAAAATCTCTATGGAAAAGGAAAGATTCCATTTCACCCAATGGATCTATTGAAGTCTGAATGAGCCTGAAGATACAGACCACATACTCTAGCCAATCCTATACTACCATTGGATTTCGATCACTATAGAACCTCAATGGCCTCTGGCACTAGATATCATAGAGCACGCTAAGCCTGAACGCATCAACATCCTACTATACTGTGATGATCTACTGCTAGTTAGGTTGAGGAGATGCTAGTTTCCCAACAGTACGTAGAAGATCATATGATGGATTCGAAACTAATGCCTTGTCACTCACCGGATCATCATCATAATCTGGAACTAGTATCATGGCTAGCTGTCACCATGAGGCATCCTGGAATAGTCAAGACATACCTTGATCAGAAGAGAGTATATATATATATATCATCTAAAATGGAGGGATGATTAATGTAGGAAAATAAAATACTCAATATTATATGATGTATGTACCATTGATCCCTATAACCCGTGGCTCGGTATGCTGAGTCGACAAGTAGACATTCAAGGACCTGGTGAATGGATACATCAGCCTCTCACACCGTCACTAGATTCCATGGACAAAAATACCCAATCAAAACACTCTGATACTATTTTCTTAAACCCAAAAAAATAATCATAAGGGGATTAGTGTAGGAAACGTCCCATTGAACGAATAGCTTTAATACCAATCTGTCACAACCAGACCCATGCCAGGGCTTGAGACATAACGACCCAAAGCTTGCCTCTAGAGACCAGGGGGTGGAAATAAGTGTTGAAAGGAATATACTAAATGGTAAGAATTTTCTCTAGTGCCTATATGCACACACTAAACTATCTAAATAAAAAGGTGCAAAATAATAATATTAAAAAGATGAAATCTCTAGAAAGTAAACCTAGAATGAAAAACCTGTAGGTTGTAAAAGAGTATGACATTGCAAAATGAATAGTAAACAGGAAAGATACATGTCCAAACAGAAATATTTACTAACCTAAAAAGAATAGACTATTAAAACCTGAGAGAGGCCAATTCATGATCTAATAGTTGGGAACACCGTACGTTTTCTAAGGTACCAGGTGCCCCTAAATCCTCTGAAGCCACAATTGACCAATCCATTATCTACACAAGGTACAACATGTGTAGGGAAAACCCATGAAGGGTTGACTATATACATAACCAGTTGGACACCTCAAAATATGAAGTGGGATTAGTAAGAGATACAATAGGAAGACAATAGATAGTAAAAAATATGCAAGGTATAGTGAAAAAAATATCTCAACCGAAACCAAGAGGGAGAAACTGCTTCTAAACACAAGGGGGTTAACTAGGTGTGTAAATGAACTACACTTTGAGTCATTTGCACCCATAGAAGAAGAGTATAATTATCCAAACATGATAATCTAATCTCATAAAGCACTTGGCATACACTGCACGACTTTGTATCTCATGGAAAGAGAGTATCCAAATCCAAAGGTATGAATATAGAATAATTCATTTATATTCTTAGTCAAAATAATTCCAATGAATGTGTAAGTGTTTTCCCATCACATAGATCAACCCATGAAGAAGAGTCACCAATAGTTCCAAAAGTCCATCCATGATGCTCAATATCTCACACATCTTCCCAGAAGTAATTGTGCAAGTCAATCCATGCCTCATCAATATGCGACATAGTTGATGGGACATAATCTCTATGATGAAGAATCACATCCAAGATTATTGGGGGTTCCAATCTAGTGTCATGGGGACCTGTACTATATGCTAAAAGGGGGGTTCCACATGGTCAATAGAGGACCCATTCCCAAGCTGACGGGGGTTCCACTCTATAGGTCAAAGACCCACACCATGGTGCATTGAGGGGGGGGGGGGTGTCTAATATAGTCATCGAGGGCCTTCTCCCTATCTGGTAACATGTTCCACTTGGAATTTAAAGACCCTCACCCTGTTACGACTAGGGGTTCCACTCTGGTCATCTAGGACTCTTTCCCAGGTTTGATAGGGGGTTCCACTATATTCATTGATGTTCAATACTCTATCTGATTGGGGGTTCCTCTCGGAAGTTGAGGACTCGTGCCCTGGGACAAAATTGGGGTTCCAATCTAGTCATCGAGGAACCTAACCCTATCTGATAGGGGGTTCCACTAAAATGTAGCTATATAGGACCCACTCCCATACTGATGGGGGGGGGGGGGTTCTACTCTATAATAAGCTTATGGTGATTCTGTTTGATCACTTCCATAATTGAGAATCTCCTAACCAAGATCCATGCCCAGAATATTCCACATTGTATCTCTCAATACAAAAAGAATGAAATATCACATTCATGTGAATAAAACATGTAGGATAGATACTTGTGGGCGAAAATCAAAGTTCAAATGAAGGATATACAGAACAATGAAGTTTCCTCAAAAGGAACCTAGGGGTACATGACCTATGATGGGACCCATACTATGTCTGGTCCTACTTGACCACCTGGTCCTTTCCTTTACTTGCACACAACACCTGATCCGTGTATTAGTACAAGTCATGCAAGTGGACTACATGGCATATCGAGAACTCCCGGTACTAGGATGCATTCTTCTGGCCATGTTTGTGTACTAACCCCATGTCCATGTTCATTGGTACATATCTTGTTACCTAATAAGGGATTCATACCATGAGATCAAGCTATGTCCATAAACATAACTACACAACCATGTACGAAGCTATATACTCCCACACAGAGTCCTAACTGTGTGACCCACTACACAACTCTTCCACCTGGGGATGAGGTACACGACATGTAGAATGACTAAATGTTGTGACATCCTTATGATTTTCCAAAACCCTAAAATCCACAACCAAGGGGATACATGCAATGTGTTTATCCATGTACAAGATAGATATTTGGGGTTTTCTAAAAAACTCAGATCTGTGATCTATGCCTAGAATCCAACCTCACCACATCAAACCTAGCCCTAACTCCACAAAATAATAGTGGATCTAGGGTCGTCCAGGTGGTTTTGGCCCTCAGGTGGCTGAAAACTTGAATTCTGGAAGCCCTGAAAATGTATGTGCATGCCCGGTATCCTTCAATTCTCAATGAATCATCGTTAAATTATTTAAATGATCATCCAAAACTGACAGTGATCCTAGATGTGTAATTTATTCATCAATATGTCCCTTGAACATACATCTTTTTCAATTCTGAGGATTTTATCAGGCTCAGTACCTCCGGATAACGTCGAACCAGGACCAAAGGGTCTAACCAGTGATGAATGTTAAAAAATCGAGGGTGAAATCACATTATCAAAGGTTTAACCATTATTTTTTTGTTTCAGTATATATTTAGTATACTTATTAGGATCCAAATAATTTATTTTATATGAACTAATTAAAATAGGGGGAGGGGTGAATTTTAGTTTTGAATAACTTTAGTTTAAATGAGTTTAAAATAAAACAATTCACAATTTTCTTTGGAGAGAAATATCCTATTCGGACTAGGCCCTCAGTCTATTTACTAAAGTGTCGTAATCAAAGTGATATTGATATATCATAGTAAAAAATTAAAATCATATTGAATATAATTAAATCATAATCATAGTTGATACTATTAATTTAGTGTAAATTAAATGTGATCACATAGTATAAAAATAAATCACTGTAAATAGATCATATTCGGAATTGATACGATTATATGTGTATTGATTGGATTCACAGTAGATACGATTGATAATAAAGGTTATGTTTATCATATTTAGGCTCTTTATTATAAATAAATAATCACAAAATAATTAAAAACATATGAGAAACAATTAAAATAAAAAGAAACAATAAGAATTACTTGGATATTTGAAACAAATTGGTATATTTTATCCATAAGAGTAACGCATCCATAAAACCTTAGCTAAAGGTATAACTTGTTTTATAATTACAAGAAAGTATGTATTTTCTCAAAAAGAAATGTACTCTATATTATGATCATATTTTTTTCTCTTCATATCATAGAAAGTCTTTGATCTGATAGATCAGCTCTCTCTTGTTATCCCCAAAATCCCTCTATCATAATCCAATATCAGATGGAGAAAAAATTTCAAATGTTCTAAAGTAAAAACCTGAACATAGATTCCTTTAATACCAAAATACTGTAAACAATTAAAAAATACTAAGTATAAGATATTCATGACTTTGATAATTTATAGAGATCTTTAATAAGAAAAATGTCAGTACAAAATTCAGAAAAGTGTCTGCTCAAAACTCTTTGAATGAACATGTATTTATAAGAAAATTACCAACGATCATATTTTTTTCACAACAATAGTATTTTGCTTAGTATTTCACAATGACTTTGACACCTATCATTTTGGAATCTCATGCTTCTATGGAATAATAGATTGTCTAACATCGTATTTTATTACACCAGCATAGTGTAAAAGATATTCCAATAATATAGAAAATTGTTTTCTATATTTATAATTTAACCTAAAGTTAGTTTGAAGTAATTTTTTTGTGTAATTAATTTTGATGATATTTATGAGTATAAATCTGATTTTTATTAGTTTTGATATCAATCTGATTATGAATACTTTTTAGTATGAAGAAAAAAACAGAAAGTCATAAATTTTTTCTGATAAAAGGTGAATCCGATTATTATCGGTTGGATAATTTTTAGGATAATCATAATGAAAAAGTTAGTATAAATCTATGAATACTTTAGAACTAATTCCAATTATAGTAAAATGTATATGTTTTCTAAAAAACATTCTAAAAATAATTTGGACAAAAAAATTTAGTAATCGAGTATTTAAGAAAGAGTTTGTGATCTGTAAAACAAAAGGAATGAAAAATTCATAAAGAAACTTTTTACTCAACTTGTTGGATATATTTTCTTGTATAATGATAAAAAACTGATATTTTTGGGTTATAAACAATTGAAATAACCGATTTAATATGGAATGTAGGAGCATGATAAGGTGGAAATTGGAACAATTTAATAGAAAATGTTTGATATTATCATTCAATTTAATCATAAATAAAATAAACCACAAATTGACTATTCCTACATGGTGTTTGGATCGTTCTACATTAAATAATTCACCCCCAATGATTGAATGATATTATTTCATTTTATGCACTCTGATCTGCTCTAATTCAATGTTTTTTCATCATCCAACTGTATTTTCCAACGGAAAGAGGAAGGGAAGCTGGCGAATTATCCTAGGGTTTATGTGACTATCTCTGAGGAATTTCACATGGAAGTATTCTTATATAATTCCATTGATGTTAAAATTAACGAATGAATGAAATAATGAATTTAATAATATATTAATCCACTAAACTTACCACCAATATCCAGATGTCATAACACCCCACACTGACCTACATTAAGTCGCACCTAGGGTGAACACCATTTTCAAGACTCAATTGTGGTATGTGATTTAAGATCTAGGATTCCATTTAATAGAAATCCAATTTTCATTAAGAAACAATCCATTAACAATATAAAATATATTTATTATTTTATTAAATTAATATTGGGAAAACCTTGCCATGGAATCGCATGTCGTCTTAGTGTTTAGCTCTAGTAATATATATAGAAATATTTAAAAGTATTATAAGAAAAAAACCAGGTCTCTACCTCATTACATACTTCAATACTTTCTCCCAAATAAATAAAAACTAAAAAAAACTCAAGATAATTAGTACTCACTTGGATATACAACTCATAGAAACTCTATAGAACATTCTCGTGTTGTGAAAACATGCGAACCAGGGGGATAATATTTCCATAATAGGTCATCTCTTGCAGATCCCCAATATCCATCAGGTGCTCCACAAAGGTGGTTCCATTATCAATGAACACATATCCCAAATCTATGATGTGCATGGGATCATGCACATATCTCCTTTACTGCGATATGTGGAGGATGTCATACACCCTCCCAAACCATAGAGGTCGGGCAAGGTGCTAAGAAAACTTACCAACCATCTACATAAACTCATATGGCTTGATGAAACATGGAGATAGTTTTCCTCCTTGGAAAAACCTCCACGATCCTCATCATGTGGTGACTCTCAAAAAAATGTGGGATCCCTGATCAAACTCTAATGGCTTACGATGATGATCTGCATAAGATTCATTTCTACTATGGGTTGTCAGCATCTACTCATTAATGAATTGGAATTTCTCTATCATCAATTGTACCATATCTAGGTCCACAAGAGATGTCTCATCGATATATTTAATTTAAGAGGGTGAAATTAAGGGTCTCTTGTACAGGGCCTCAAAAGGTTCCATGCGGATAGAATAGATATAGATGCTGTTGTAGACAAAATCTAACGATGTTTAGTGATCCTCTCAGATCTGGCTGAAGTATAACATGCTAGACCTCAACATATCTTTCAACACACAGATAGGGCACTCAGTTTTCATAACAATATTATGGGGAAAAACTATACTCATTCTCATTTGGGTTAAAAATTTCTCCTACATTCCTCTTGACATCATGATGTGAACTGGATATCACGATGACATATAATCTTCAAGTGAAACCCATGAAGGATAAAAATATCACATACGAACAGTTATCCCAAACTCTCCACAGAACTCTACTCCCTGATAGAAAGGATATGTGTCAACTTTTTGAGTTAGTCAAATGTCACACAGATGGTGTCATGGACCATTTCGCTATGTGGAATCCCTGTCATAAAGTCTATAGATATTCCTTGCCACTTCTACTCTAGGAACATAAGGGGATGCACCAAACTAACCATAAATAGGTTATTCTCTTTCACCAGTTGACATGTGAGGCACGAAGAGACAAAATATGATACACATCATATCATTTGGGACAACCTAAACTATAAATGGAGATGTATTTACATCTTTCCCACATCAGGAAGTATAGCTAGGGGAGAAGGGTGGAACTGTCGCATCACCTCCTCCCGCATCCTTACTAGAACCACCATCCATCCTTGAAAAAATATGAATTGATTCCCTACTCTAGAATGACCATATGTGGAGTCCCCTCATCTATATTAGGTCATGAATGATCTTATAATCAATATCTCCCAACAAGGACTCTATCTCTTGCTCGAGAAGCATAGGATTCAAAAACATCGATTATAGAATAGATGTACCCTCTCTCTCCACTAAGGAAATATTTATAGAGGTCAACTACTCTAAAGCCTCATTCACTAAGGGATCCTAAGACTACCTACTATCATCATCTGCTTCTATGTTTTTCTACTCCAATGTATGGACTATCTTGAAGTCACAGTCCTGTAAGAAATCTAATACATTCCATTGTCTCAGGTTCAAGTCCCTCTATGTGAAGATGTAATTGAGACTCTGATGGTTTGAGAAAACTAGAAACTGATCCCGAAAATGTTATTGAATCCACATACTCAAGGTAAAGACTACCACTTACCACTCTAGGTCATGAGTCACCTAGTTCTGCTCATGGGGTCTCAATAGCCCCAACCCTATGTGATAACTGCCTGTCGCTATATCAGTACATGGATGAGCCCAAATATTGTGCAATTAGAATACACCACGCAATCCAAACCCTCCTCCAGTAGTCTCAACACTGGATCACCGGTTAACCACATCCTCAACTCCTTGAAGTCTCTCTAACACTACTCCTGATAGGTATACATATACCCATTCCACATCAAGGAGGTCAATGGGGCTGCAATTCTAGAGATTTATGGCTCAAACCTCCATTAGTAACCCACCAAGCCCATAAAATTACACACCTCTAACACACTCTTGGGTGGATTCAAAGAAATCATGAAATTGATCGTTTCTAGATCTATGACTATACTGTGTTCATGAATGACATTCCCATGAATGTGATCCTCATAAATCTAGAATTATAACATTGAGATATTTCCATAAAGATAGCTCTATATAATAAAATATAGATCCATCCTAAAATAATATAAATACTCCTTATATGTTGTAGAGTATATGAGTATTTCATCGATGAACACCCCAAAAAACTGGTCCAAGTACAGCTGTATGATTTGGTTCATCAAATCCATAAACATTGCCAATGATTTTTTCACCCCAAAATGAATCAGTAAGAATGCATACTTTCTATAGAAACATAATAATTCCATCATTGAAATATTATCCTTATAAAGCCTCAACTTGTGGTATTCAGTCCAATGATCGATCTTCAAGAACAATCTGGCACCTTGAAACTGGTCAAATAGTTCATTAATCCTCAAAAGGGGTACTTTTTCTATATCATGTTTCGGTTTAAGAAATGATAATCCATGTAAATTTTCAATCCCTCATCTCCCATTTTCATGAAAAACATTAGAGCATCCCAGGGGGACACACTGGGCCTGATGAAACCTTTATCTCAAAGGTCCCCCAACTGTAACCACAGATCTCGGAGCAAGATAGGGGCCATGAAATATGTTTTATAATATATTATAGAGGTTATATGATGTAATTAGATACAAAACTCCACCTCCCACCTTGGAGGTAGTCCAATAACATCCTCATGGAAAACATCCATATAACCCTCCAGAACCAAAGGAATACAAATGACTGAAGAGACTATTGAATAAAGGGTTATACTTTTCAATTGATGGTTGATGGGCTGTAACCTCCTACTAATAGAACCCAATCATCCATCCATGCGATCTTTCTCACCAGAAAAGGGTAAATGTAGTCCCCTCAGTGAGAAGGCTTCTGAATTGTTAGTGATGACCATCAAGATGGGCTGAGGGCATGGAAACCCAATCCATACTCACGATGAAATCATAGGGTTCTATTGGGATGGAAAAAAGGCCACACATGAACCTCTCTAGGGATAGCTTGCTCTACTAGAAGATAAAATATATATAATCAATGTTACCTATTGGAACCCCAAGACGAAGTAATTGGTATAGCACCACAACTGGGAGATCCAACTATTAAACCTATAATATAGTGATAATGTAATAACTAGAACCTATGTCTACTAATAATAATTCATGACTAGAAAAAAACAGATCGTACCATTAATTATCTCATGAAATGAGGGGTTATAAACCTCTAAATCTTGAATATTCCTATATCCCCAACAATAAGATCCTTGATCCTGGCATGGGATATCTAGTGTTGGTGGTTGAAGGATCACATAGAGTCATACACCACCCATAGATCCACGTGCTCTCCTGTCATATCATCCTCCTTGGGGACCACCCTTTCCTCGCCTGGGAGATCCATGATCATGGTGATGCCTCTTCTATGGAGGTCCCCCAGCTATCTGCCTATGCTAATAAACATGTATGGTTGGGAAGTCTCACGCTATGTGACCTCACCTGTCACAAGAAAATAACTACCCCTCTATGGGATACCTTGGTCCTTTGTGCTACCTCTGACCACATGCCTGGGCTTGATCACTTTGAGGTATCCTGAAAAAAGATCCTAAAACATGGTGGCTATTAGCTATTACAGACAACTCGGCTCTGTGGTACCCACTAGCAGCTTCATCTTTCTAGAATCCCTCTAATAAAAATATCGCTATCACTATTTATTGTTCAATCCCAACAACATAGGCGGGGATGCACAATGGAAGCACACTAGCACATATCTCTCTACAAAATCCCTACTCAAACTTCTATGATGTAAAGTATCCATCTCAGGTCATGTTAAGGGAGTACAGTTTAAGGTCTGTGAACCTCACTATGTACTCATCCACCATTATACCTCCCTATTGTAGCTCCAAAACCTCCTGGGTCTAAACTGAGCACAACAAGGATGAGTAGTACTCCTCATGGAACAACTGGAAGAAGTTATTCCACGAGAGTGTCGACATATCGTTAATCTATGTAACAAGGTTCCACCAGTACCCAACTACTACTTGAAAAAGTCTATCTACTAGTGAAACCACTAGATCCATAAGGGTCTGAATGAGCCTGAATACACATACAACTAACACTAGACAATCCCCTTCAACCTAAGGATTTGGGTTGCGGTGGAACCACAATAGCCTCTAGCCAGGGAACACGTAGTGTACGCTAATCCTGTATGCTTCAACAGAATGCTCTGTTGGGTAGATCTACTGCTTGATAGGTGAAGGTGAGGCTAAATTCCCACCAATAGGGAGATACTCATTGTATAGACACTGAAATGAGAACTTGTTCATCATTGGATCATCATCACAATCTGAAATTAGTATTTTGGATAAATGTTATCGTGGATGCATCCTAAAATAACCAAGATGTACAACGATCAGAGAAGAATATGTATAGATATATATCACAATAATGGGGATCTAACTCAGGAAGGATAGTCAAAGAATCAACACTATGTGATGTATGTACAATCACTGAAAAAAACTAGAATTTAGCAATGTTTTGATGAAACGTTTCTAATTATAGATTTTTTCTAAAAAAACCAGTAATTTTGCAATGTTTCCTGAAAATAATCCCTTAATTCATGAAATTTCCATCAAAATGATTCTAAATCAACAGTGTGTCAAACAAAACAACACAAAATTATCTACATTTCCTAAAAATGTCATCAATTTAGTGAGATATATTAAAAAAATCCGGCTAATTTAGTGACGTTTCCCCAAAAACATATTTAAATTAGTGATGTTTTATAAAAAATGTCAATATATATATATATAGATAATCTTCCCACATCGATGTAGATATATATTTAGATATATATATTTATAAACATATATATATATATATACATATATAAAAGCACATTCACACGCATATAAATAAATAAATATATATACATATATGATTATATAAACACGTATATATTTTAAATTTATTCATGTTTTTAACAAAACATTTCAATTTGAATGTTGTTTTTTGAGGGTTTTAAAACATAAAAAATGTTATATCTACATATGAATTTATAGTTATAATTATATATATATACCTAAATATATATATTTAAACACACACATACACATCTATAATATAAACATATATATATATATTTATATATTATAATATAAACATATAAATAATCATAAAATATAAACATATATATATATGTATAATTCAAACATAAAATATAAACATATATATAATATAATATAAATATAAAATGTAAAATACAAGATATAAACATATATATATGTATATATATTAATATATGTATATTAATATATGTATATTAAAATAAAAAATATATATATAATATTAATTTTTAAATTCTGAAATCAATTTTTATATATAAATATAACATAATGAAATTAAATATTTAAAATGTAGTCACATTTTTAAGAAAACATGGCTATTTTTGTAACTTTTTCACAAGTGTTTTTAAACGTGGCTATAAATTTATATAATTACAATTATATATATGTATACAGACACACACACACATTTATATATAGCATAAACATATATCTATAATATAAATCGATATATATATAAAAAAACATAAATATAGACATTAAATATAAACATATATATATATAATAAAAAATATAAACACCCACACATATATATAAAATAATAAAATAAAAATCATATATATATATTAACATAAACTGTAAAATATAAATTATAAAATTAAAATATAAAATATAAATATATAAGAATAAATGAATTAATATAAAAGTATATATATAATATAATATATTTCAATCAACTTATATATATTTATATATATGATAATAAATTTAATTAATAAAATTCCAAATAGGTTGCTTGGATGCGTTCTTTGGTGGGAATAATGAGGTACATGGATCAATTATTTTAGAGGTTTGATTAATTATTTTACATGTGAGGATATCTATAGATGGGGTTAGATGGGGCAAGTGGGCCATGCCATTACTCACGCATGCAGATTGGGGTAATGACATAGGCAGATTGGTCGTGGAGGGTGAGATGGGTGTATGCGGATTGGGGGATGAGGATTGGTCGTAGATGGGGTGAGATGGGGTACACATGTGTAGTGGGGGATGACACATGTAGATTTTGTGGGGGAAGATGGGGCAGGAGGGCTGGTGGGGGTCATGCAGTATGTATTAGATGGGGTTTGGCCAGAGAGGGAGCCATGTAGTACATGATACGGGATTTGGCAGAAGAAGTGTGTGGTCTACAGGATGGGGGAGGCAGGGGATAATATTGTAGGGGAGAGCGGGGTATTGGGTGGGGGTACTGGTGAGTTAAAGGGTCGAGTGGGTGGGGTATATGGAGGTGAGTGGAAGTACTGGATGGTGAATTTAAAAAAATATCAATTTAAAAAAAAGATTGAAAAAACTATAAAGTTATGAATTTCAAAAAAAATACTGATGTTTTTTGAATGGTTGGAAATTTTTATGTGATTTAACAACATTTATAGAAAACATTGACAGATGATGTGTTTCTAAATAAAGTTATCAAAATTTTTTAGAAACATCAGAAAATGAGATGTGATTTACCGACATTTCTAAAAACATCACTATTTTATTTAGCGACACCTCATTTATCAAATTTTTTTAGAAACATTGGTAAATAAGTTAGCGACATTTACAATCATTAATAATTTTTTATTGTTTGTAAATATTGATCCCTATAACCAATTTTACAATATGTTGAGTTGACAAGTATGTGGTCAATGTCCTAATGAATCAGTATGTCAGCCACCTACACCATCACTAGATTCCCTTGTCTAAAATTCGCACTCGAGACGCTCTAAAATTATTTCCCAAAACCCTACCAAATCCTCGTAAGGGGACTAGTCTGAACAACATATCAAAGAATTAAATTATCTGATACCAATCTATCACGACCCGACCCATGCCGGGGATCAAGGTGTAACTACCCACACAAACCTCCATAGGCCAGTGTGTGGCAAAAATCACCGAAAGGATTATCCTAAATGGGAGTCCTTTTACTAAGTACCTATACACACACACCCGGTCGTCTCAATGAAAAATATCAAAGGAATAATAAAAAGAATATGTAATCATTATAAATTATACCAATAATGAAAAACCTCTAGGGGTTACAAGAACACAACAATGAAAACCATAATTAAAGGGAAAATATACATTCCCAACTAGAAATATGAACCAATATGAAAAAACTAGAAAATTAAATATAGAGAGAGCCTACATCTTGATCTACAAGACACAACCACCATACGCTGTCCAATGTACCAGGTATCCCTAAACTTCCCTGAAGTCACCACCAGCCTATCTATTATCTACATAATACATGACACGTGTGGGAAAATAACATATAGTGCTTAGTATATTCATTACCATTAGGATTCCATAAAAGATGAATGATGTTATTAAGATATACAACATAAAGATAGTAGATAATAAACATGATGCAAGATACAGTGAAAAAGAACAGATCAACCCTAACCAAGAGAGAGTAACCTCATCGAAACACAATGAGATCAACATGGTGTGCAGATAAACTACACATCGAGTATTTCCCAACTATAGTAGGAGAGTAGATTCATCTGATGTTGAGAAGGTAAAAATAAAAATAACAAGGCTTACCCTATGCGTATTCACATCTCATGGAAATAGAGTAACCAAATCTAAAGGTATGGATATAAAATAATATATATATTCTCAGTCAAAAGAAGCCCAAATGGGAGAGTAAGGGGATCTCTATCTCACAGCTCAGCCCATGAAGAAGGATCATCAATAGTTCCAAAAGTTTATCCAAGGTGCCCAATATCTCATGGGTCAGCCCAAATGTAAACGTGCAAGTCATGTCATTGATCATCACTATGTTACACAACTGAGGGGCCATAATCACTATGTAAAGGTATCATACCCTGGTACATCATGGGGGTTCCACACTATAATTATTCATAGAGTACGATCACCCAAGATGATTGGGGGGGGGGGGGTCAACTCTAGTGTCATGAGGACCCACTCCATAAAATGATAGTGGGTCCACACGGAGGGTAGAGAACCTGTGCCCAATATGTTGGGGCATTCCACTATAAATGTCAAGGAGTCGTGTTTTGGATCGACATGTGGGTCTACTATAGTCATTAAGGACTCATATCCATTTGATAGGGGTACCACTAGGAAGCTAAGGACCCAAAACCAAGAATAATAGGGTGGTCCACATTGGCCCTCAAGGACCTACACCCTGGTGTGGTAGGGGGATTCCACTATAGTCATCAAGGACCCACACCCTTTTTGAAAAGGGTTTCCACTAAGAAGTTAAGGACACATGCTTTGGTTCAATATGGGGTTCCACTATAGTCCTCATGGACCCAAACCCTATTTGATAGGGGTGCCACTCGAAATTAGCTATAGGGGACCAACATCGATGCTGATGGGGGTTATTCTCTATAAGAATCCTTTGCCGATTATACCAGATCACTATCATCCATAATCATCTTCTAACTGACTTTTTTTCCTTCATAACTTCACATCATATCTTTAAATTTACAATGTAGGGGACCATCACGTTCTACGCGAAAAAACACTCAGGATAGGCTACTCATAGGCCAAAATATGAGTTCCAATGAAGGTGATATGGAACCCTGAAGTTTACTCAAAAAGAACCTTGGGGTACATGATGTGTGAGGGGACCCACACAAAATGTGGTCCCGCTCTACCACTTGTTCATGTCACCGGCCATCACATAGATCCCAAATCATGAAGTAGTATACGTAGTGCACGTGGACTATATAGAGTGTCCAGGCCTCTCAGGACAGGGTCGTGTCATAGCCATGATTGTGTAATGGCCATATGTCCATGAAATTTGGTACATGGAATGTTTCCTCACATGGGGTGCCACCTATGTGATCTGGTCATGTCTGTGTACTTTGGTACATAGCCGTGCACCTAGTTGTTGTTGGATTTGGTTCCCTGTAGTCGACTTCTTTGTAATTTATGATAAACATATCTTCACTAGATGGATATCAATAAACTCTTTATCACATCATGATCGTTCTTCAATATAACATTGCATGTGATTATGTCCCAAGAGTAGCTATCACACTAAAATGTCATAACAGTTCCCCACTATGATGAGAACCCGGAAGTTCCATGAAACTATTCTTAGAATATGTTATATTTATGGATAATATCATTTGAGGAAAACAAGTGATATAGGATATCTTGGTGGGAGACTCATAGGACTTTGATAGAAATTCTCGTCATGTACGCCCTTGGTGATATCCATTAATATATTAATGATAAAGAGAATCGATTGTAGGAAATCCACATTTATAAGTATCATTATATGTTCCTATCTTTGAACTTGTGTATTGGTCCTTATACCGTAATATTATTATTAATGTGTATTATAACTCGCACACATAAGTTTATAGGCCAAAATTGGGATGAAATATGTTTGTGGTGAGGTTAGATATGTTGGGTGCATCCTGAGTAATACTGAATTAATTAATAATATAAGAAAGTATTTCCCCTTTATGTTCCATTATTGAATTTGATATTTCAGGCCCTTTTATGGAAATTATATAGCCTAAATAAATCTATTTAAATGGTTTTCTATAGGAATGTTCAATTTCTGGTAATTCAAGGAATGAGAAATCAAGCACATGGGTTGATGGAACTTGCATGAAACATTATTGATTCAAGATATCAATACAATGAGATTATATTACATGGTATGCATTCGTATAAGGTGACATATTTACTTATTTCTCTATGGGTGACATGGCATGTTTCCAGACACTAACCTTGGAATTTAGTCTCTTCTTCCTAATAGCACAATGAAATAGGCCTAGAGGGTCACACACTAAGTGCAACCAGTATCTTAGTTAAATAATATATTACTTATTATTTAACAAGTTGAAAAAATATTATTATCAATTATTTTTTAATAATTATTCATGGATGCCTGATCACATTTATTTTGAAACTAGTTGTTCTAGAGGATATAATGTGAACAAAAAAATTAATAAATATTTATTTTCTATTTAGTGAATAAAATATTTATATATTTTTTTGGTGAATAATGTAGCGATATTTATTTAATAAAAAAATATTCATTATTCAAGGTTCAATAAATATGGTGGAGGATTGGTAGACTAAGTTAAGGGTCAGATGAGAAATAATAATATTGAATATTATTTTATTAATTAATTTTAAATTATAACTCACAAGTTATATGCACATTAGGAAATAATAATATTGTTGTAATTATATAACATGAGATTTTTCTAGGATTAATAAAATAATTATGGAACTTGTGAAAATTATTTATTATTACCCCAATGAATTAAATGCTTGGTGATATTATTATATTATTAGCCAAGCGCTAGCCAAGCGATGATTTGGGGTTGTTCTCAACGTATTGGAGAAAATCTCTCAATCTTTTAGAGTTCATACCTCTCTAATAACGCACTCAATAATGAGAGAGATCCTCTTCCACCAAATCAAGGATAATTATTCTAGAAGCTGTTTACAATGTGATCAAAGGTGGAGATCTCAAGTGCAAGGATCTTCTGTGATAGCACTAGAAGACTCCTTAGGTGACATCCAGTTATACGTGGAACATGTGTGGCTCATTCATTGAGGAGATATACCCTTGATATCTACAATGAAACGATGGTACACCAGTAGATCTGTGGCCGAACAAATCAATGTACAAAGAATAACCATAGAGGTAATTATTATTTAATTAAATTATTTATAAATAAAATATATTGATCCTCTCTCTTGGTTCTGGGTGAAATTATTCATTGTCTAAATCCATGATTTAATTCGTTGTATACTAGTGTCGGTCATCGTATTGATCCTGGATTGATCATTGATTATAGAAAAAATTAATGATGGGAACCATTACTCCCACACTTTTTCTAAGCCTGCAAACTAAAAATTGTATAAAAGAGGGAATAGTATTGTTTATAATCATTTAATAATCATTGGTTATTTATGCATTTATAATTTAGTTTTTCAATTCAAGTTTAACCGTTTCATTTAGTCCGAATGACGAGATTTGTTTCTTCCTATATCATTTCTCGTCGAACTAATAGAAATGTTTAGTTTTATGATTAAAATTGTATGGAAGATATCATCCAGAGGTTCCAAGGATCCTAGCCATACTACACCGGACTACAGTTTGTGTAATCCGAATTACATGTCATGTAGTACAGTTTAACGCATCAAGATTTAGTTCAATAATCAATTTGAGATCTGGTATTAATTATGTATTAAAGACACCATTAAATACCTTTAATCCACATGGCGTAGACCAGGATTATCTGGCACATGAAAAATTGACTACACGTCGTGTGGCCCACTAAACACAGTGTGCAATCCCTTTGGGTCAGGGTCGAGTCATGTATCCCATACATGACTTTCCCAACTACAGACCGATTAATGTAGAGTCTACATGACATGTGCCCCACTAGACATGCCATGTACTCTGATGATTTACAAAGTACACTTCACATACTATTTCCCTAGGAATATACTTTGGATGGAAAGTGTAGAGGATACATGCCATGTAGTCGTATTTACACACCGTGTACTTTTTTCAGATTATGTGGATTTAAAATTTATTATTATATTATGTAACTATTGAGACATGTACCTTCGTGTGGGAATAATTATGGGACACAACATGTGATAGCAGTTATATATATATATATAATTAACATCTAGATAATGTTCATAGATTTGAACATCATGTATCAGTTTTATTACAATTATAATTTTTCGTGTGTGCTACATGTCACAAATAATATAGTGTATACTAGTATAATAAATTTTGGGTAGTTTTGGATGGGAATTCACTGGGTTGCCTCTAAGTTACAAGTTATGAAGAAGAAAAATTTTAAATTAATTCTATTTTTTAAATTATAATGGATGAGAATCTCAAGGAAATTTAGAAAAAGATTAAGATAAAGGATTGTTCAATTGAAGATAATAATTAATTTATTTGAGCGTAATTTATCATAAATAAGAATGATTAAGGAATTCAATGCTAGTTTTATTAAATGCGTAAATTAGTTGCATTCATGTGGATGATCATGAGCCTGACCAGACCTTTTGTATGTCATTGGTTTCCTTTTTATTTATTAAATTAAATCGTTAGTACGTGTGCCTTCTCTCCTCATTAATATGTAGGGCATGCGTGCCAATGTATTCTTTTATGTAAACACCCTTTAACCCCTAACATGCATGTGAGTAAAAGCATATATAATGGCTGGAGCTCCCAAGCTAGTGGATCTGGTTCAAGTTAGGATAAAATGAGAAACCAATCTAAGGATATACAAAGGTGGACATGTGGAAAGTTGTAAAAACAAACCTAATTGGTTCAAGGTGTTTCTCCCCTATGTCAGCAGTTAGTTTATAAAACGCTAGATAAACTAACAATTAGAAAAATATAATGCTCATACAATTTATTTTATTCCTATTAATTGCATGGTTTATTCATTATGGATTTATTATTGCGGTCACATAATTAACAATTAAGCAATAATTCAATATGGAACTAAAATAAACTAGCTTATGTGTAAATATTATCTAATACATGGTTGATAACATAATATTATCCCACTTAATATTAACAATAATTTGAAAAGATAATAAATGGAAATTTATCCATAAATGATAAAACCCCTCAATAAAATATTACTTCGGTATTTCCTTCCATTAGTTCAGTTATAATCAAACCATAGTTCAAAGTCCTGGACCAACTGAATTTTGAGTGCTTTTTTTATTATTGGGGAATTATAATTTGAGGTTTTGGGTTGACATGATATAGTTTACATCAAGAGTTGACTTCCAAAGCTGGACGTGGTGTAATTGAGATAAATTGTTTGAGGAAATCCAGAATTAATGATATCAAGATTAGGATGTCCACTCAATGGATCAAGGAGTTATGAGTTAATGTAGTTGTTATTTCGAATGCCTACCAAAAACCATTGAAATTTCATGTCCATCCAAATTTGGGGTAAGGTGAAAGGAAATATAATGACCCATACATTACATAAATTGATATTACTTAAAAACTGAAGTACATTCATTACAATATAAAATAAATCCATGACATGACCATATATTTATAGTGTCTTTAGAAACTACGATCCATAAACAACTAGTTCTAAAAACCACTACATTATCTCCCACTTATTTCATCATAACTAGACTCATTTATGATATAGCTTACTTAATACACTTCTTCAAGACCTGGTGAAAAGAAACATGTGAAAGGGCGAGCTCAAATTCCTAGTAAGGGTATACAAATGAACCATAAATCATATCATAATCATAATACATAAGAACATAACATTTTAAAATCTTATCCTATATACGAATTATCATGATATCATGTCTAGGGATAAAAGTTCAAAAGAATTAATGGAAATAATCACAACAGTCATAACATAAGACATCAGGTTTTTTGGAATGCACATAAGCATAGACACATAATTTCCTTATTATCAAAGGCTCATATCCAAGACCATAAGAGGGGACAAATCCCATTACTGAATCTGGTTTACTTGTCATTCCAGACTTATATTACTAAATCAGATTTACTTATCATTACAGTCATGTATATCTCATGAGATATAAATATTTGTCCAATTAATTGGAGGGAGATATAGGTCCCAACCATCTCATAATTTAATCGTTATTACATGTGGCACAAAAACCTAAATCATTCATCATAGCATGGCCTATGAAATAAAATGGGTTTCTTAAACATCATTCCATCAAAATCAATATAAAATAAATTGTTTTCATAAAAATATTTCCATCATAAACACAATCAAATAAATGTAATAATAGAGATAGAAACATAATCCTAAGTCATATTAGATGGAAAATAAACACCTGAACTTAATTCCTGATGAAAATATACTTTCTTTTTCAAAAATGTTTTCTTTTCTCAAAATGCCACACAATTTTAAAAGAAAATAATTTAGTTGAAAATGATCAAGAAATCATGAAAATGAAGATTTATCGAAATAACGTTTCATGAAACTATAAAAATCCTTTCAAGTGGTATATTTTAAAAAAACATTCTCCTCATACTTTTTCTAAAAAAGCCAAAAAGTACCTTAAATATAATAATGATAAAATATTCTGTTGATACCATTGGATAAAATTTCATGAAAGGGATAATTAACATTAAAAAAGTGTAGAAGAATATAAATAATACTATCTAATTTGGAAACATGTATGTGGATGATAAATATACCCCAGTGAATGATTATATATAAACAATCTCAGATAAATATGATATTGTAAAATTATCCCTTACCCTAAGTCTGATATCCTTCGTATGTATTTGAATCTCCACTTTTTCGAGTATCTCATTTTGATTTTCAAAAAAGTTCTCTATAAGATGGATTTATTCCCATAGTGTGGCTTCTAAGAGGAATTGAGGTGTGTTTGGAGCTTAATTTTGAATAATTTGGACGAGCCAAGGGGCTTGAATGGTGTGAGTAAGTGGTTAGATGTGGTTTCCTTTTATAATAGGGAGGAGTGGAACTTTAAGAAAGTTCTGAAATATTATTTTATTGTAAAATTATTTTCTAATCATAATTGTTAAAAATTGATAAATTTCAAGGGTAAAATTGTTATGGGTATAAATACTCTCAAATAATAGTTTTTAGACAAGTTTAGTTCCCAGAATTAACCTTATCATTTAGCTATAACACATAGTTATAAACATTAAGGCTTACAATGTCTTCTTGTATTTTTAATATATATGGTTACTATAGTTACTATAAAATGCCAATAGAAGAAAAATTAGATCATTAATGATATTTTTAACATTATATATGTTTGTTGGCCTAATATTAGACTTTTAGTACAGCTATATCATTTAGTAAAATAGTATTTATTTTAAATAACTCATTCATGTCAATTTTGAAACTATATAGTAATTGATTTTTCTTAAATCCATAAAGACTTTTTTTATTCAAAAAAACATAACTAACTCATATATAACATGCCATATTAACCCATAAAATTAGTGGATGGCATCATAATGTTAAAATTATATTTATTTTAGTATTTATAATATCATATATTTTAATCTTTCATTATCAAGGTAATAATTTCATCATCATTATGTCATAAATAAATTTATTAATTTAATGTCTAAAAATTAAAAATAAAATTCCATGATGTAGGAAATATTTTTATATTTCTAATTAATATTTATGGTCAACGAAATTCATTATATATCTCTATATTAAATTTTTTTAGTTAAAGATACATGTTTATGTTATAATTCTATTTACATTAAACTAAAATTTCTAAAAGGTCATTATCACACCCAAGTGGCATCATGGGGTCTTAAAATAGACACAACCAGGATAATGGTTGGACATATCTCATCAAATGGGATTAGGACATGTTTTAGGGTATTTTTATGTTATTATAATATTATTGTTTTCCCTTATTTACCAGATTTACCCTTTAAACATGGTAAATAAAAATAACTACTCAGGTTACTATTCATAATATACAAAAATAAAAGGTACCTACTTACACAATCTGGAACTTCTGATTCCAAATATAGAATCAATTTTTTTAAATTTAAAACATGGAATTGGTAAAAATTAATCTAAGACCAATCACGTTGTCATAATGAGAGAACATGCTTTTTAAAAGTTAAAACATCGCAAAAGAATGAAATGTTTTTACATATGAATTAAATGTAAAATTAATGATAATGACATATGTTATATTTAATGATAAATATATACTATATTTATACTTTAAAACCTTTCAATATTATAATTTATCCATATAAATTATTTTGAGGGAAAAAGTTGTTTTGACTTAAAATTTAGTGCATTATTAATATTCATCCAAACTTGAATGTTATAAAAAAACCAGAAATTTATCCAATGTAAATTTTCTTATTTATATTTAAAATAACATGATTATTTTGTCATATAAAAATAATTAATGTGTTAAAATATTAATTTTAAAAGGGTTCTCCATTCAAAGGCGTATGGTTACCCATTAAAAACATAGGTTTTTATACAACAAATTTGGTTTATTCACACCCTATAATTAAAATATCTGTTGGATGAATATCAAAATATTTTATATAAAAAATATATCCCAATAATTTAATTTCCAATAGTAATTAATTCAAAATTAAAAATATCTAATTTATATTTTTCATAAATAATTGATAGCCAAATAATTCACAATACATTTTCATAAATTAGTTATACTTATTCTCGGAAACCTAACTGCTAGGATATAACAATAATTTTGTACTAAGGGAATCTTGTAGTTATTTTAAACTAATGATTTCATGAAACTCAAGATACTAATGAATAAATTTTATTTAAAGGAAATTTTCTTAAAAACCTCTAGGTGTTACATTATACCCCCCTTAAACTGGATTTCTCCCTCAAAACCCATCACATGGAAACAAACAGATGATGATAACTCTCTCCCATCATATACTCAAGTTTTTATTTAACTTCCTCAAATTAGTGGTTCCACCATAAAAATTTAACCAGGAAAGTGGACTTGTTTCGTAGAACTTTTTCACTACAAACCCAAATCTCTATATGTTGTTCTTCATAAGAAAGATCTTTATCCAGTGGTATAACATCTAAGTTTAGTACATGTGAAGGATAAGGTATCTACTTTATTTGGAGAGATACATGGAACACATCATGAACTTGAGAGAGATTCAGTGGAAGATTCAATTATTATGCTATTTTCGAAACCTGATCTAGAATTTCAAAAGGACCGGTATACCTAGGGCTCAGTATGACCTTCTTTCCAAATCTCATTACTCTCTTCTAGGGAGATATTCCTAGAAACACAATATCACCCACTTCAAACTCTATGTATGTTCTTTGGGTGGAAACATAACTTTATTGTTGACTCTGATATGCTCTTATGTATTGTTTAATAGATTTGACCTTTTCTAACATTTCATGAATAATATAAGGTCATAATAGATTTCTTTCCCCAACTTCATCCCAACTAGTTGCAGTTCTGCACTTCTTTCCATATAAAGATTCATAAGATTCCATCTGAATACTGGAGTGAAATCTATTATTGTTAGAAAATTCCTCCAATGGTAGATTTTGATCCCAACAACCCATCAAATATATATAGAAAACTCTCAAAATATCTCCCAGAATTTTAATTTTACTCTCAGACTGACCGCCTATCTGTGGATGATAAAAATTGATGAAACATAACTCTATATCCAGAACCTGCTGAAGACTTCTCCAGAACATTGAGGCAAACCTCAGATCCTAGTCATATATAACATAAAGTAGTACTCAATGAAATCTTACCACTTCCTTTACAAATATCTGGGAATGTTTCTTAAGAGAGGAATCCTCTCTAATAGAAATGAAGTGTTCCAACTATGTAAGACGATCAACTATAACACATGTAACATTATTGCCTTTGGATGTTTTGGGAAGTCTAATTTAAAATTCCAATGTGATTTTTCCCATTTCCATTCCATTATGGGTAATGGTTGTAACATCCCTTTAGAATTTTTTCTCTCATCCTTAACTTGCTGACAAGCAAAGCATTGAGAGACACATTCGGTGACATCTCTTTTCATGAAATCCCAACAGAAATACTCTTTTAGGTCCTGATACATCATTGTGATTCTAGGGTGAATAGAGAATGAAGAACTATGAACCTCATCCAGTATCTACTTCATTAATTATGGTATGGGAGGAATAAAAACCCTATTCATGAACCTTATTATTTCATCACAATTGAGGTTGAATTTAGGAATATTTATCTACTTATTTTATAGATTTACATATTTCTTCTACGCCTCCTTAATCTTCCCTTGTATATATGGTTGAACAATCATTTGAGAAATATAAGATTTCCCCTCTTCCTTAAAAATCTCAAGATCCATTCTTGTAAAATCCATTAATATATTTTTTTGTGATCCTCATCATGGATAGGCTGGTATGGTCTTGTTGACTCAAAGCATATACTGCCTTGTTCTCTTTCCCAAGCTGGTAATTTATTGAGAACTCATAATATTTAACCAAATCCAACAATATTATTTGGTTCATATTCAACTAATTTTGAGTGAAAATATATTTTAAAATTTTATGACCAGTATAAGTATCACACCTTTCACCATAATGATAATGTCTCCATATCTTTATTGCAATGATTACCGTAGATAACTCCAAATCATGAGTTGGGTAAAATTTATCATGGATTTTCTACTGCCATGAGGCATAAGCTATGAGCATATAATTTTTCCTGAGAATACATCCCAGCCCCTTCTTGGATTCGTCATCGTAGATCACAAATCTTTATCAACTACAATGTAATGTGAGCACAGGTGCACTGGATAACCTTCTTTTTAGCTCTTTAAATTATCTTCACATTCTTTTGTCCATACAAACAGAACTCCTTTCCAATTCAACATGGTGTGTGTATTAGATAATCATGAAAAATATTTCACAAAACATCGATAATATCCATCCAAACAATGAAAATGTAAGATCTTAGTTACCATTTTGGTCTCATACAAATTTCAACAACTTCTGTTTTTGATGGATCCATAGATATCCCATCTCTTGAGATTATGTTTCCCAAACATGAAAATTTATGAAGCCCAAATTCACACTTGGTAAATTTTTCATAAAGAATCTATTTTCTCAGGGTCTTCAGAAAAATTCTAAAGTGTTTTTCATGTTCTTCCTCTCCTTTTGAATAGAGAAGAATATCATCTATAAATACTACCACAAACTGATCAAGATAGTCTCTAAATACTCTATTCATTAGATCTATGAAGATAGTGTGGGAATTAGTAAGACCAATAGGAATCACTATAAATTCATAGTGTTCATACCTTGTATGAAATTTTGTCTTTGGTATATCCTCCTTTTTGACCCTTAATTGATGATATTCTAAACAAAGATCAATCTTGGAAAAGTATTGAGCTCAGCATAGTTGATCGAATAAGTCATCAATGCAGGGAATATGATTTTTTTTCTTGATTGTGACCATTTTAAGTTCTTGACAATCAATGAATAGTCTCATTGACCAATATTTCTTCTTAAAAAAATAGAACAGATGCTCTATAATGTTAAGCACTAGGGAATATGAATCCCTTATAAAGATTCTCTTAGAGTTTCTTCTTCAATTTCTATAACACCATTGGGGCCATTCTATAAGGTTTTTTTTTGAAATAGGCATAGAACCCGGTATGAGTTCTATTGAATACCCAACTTCAAGATTTGGTGTGAGAACTAGAAATTATTATAGAAAAACATCATCAAACTCTTGTAAAGTGGGTTTATTTTTAAACCTGATTTTTTCCCAACCATTTGAGATAAATAACCATCAATTATAGGAATCAAAACACATAGGATGGAATAAATTTATATTAAATTGGTTATATTCATCCTTGCATTGATAGATAGTTATATGTTGATCTAGAATAGGAATTGTGACATCCCTTCCATGGAAATTGATATGTGTTCCATATAGAAAAATCCAATCCATGCCCATAATCACATAAAATTACACTATAGGAAGGATCACAAGATTTCTAGGAAGCACTTCCCTAAAAACTTCAACCGAAGTAGAATTATAAACTTTTGATGAGATTATGGTGCCATTAGGAGTCATCACAATTAACTCAACATCTAATTGTTGAGTTAATACGACGATACCCTTAAAAAAATCTTCTAAAATAAAAGATTTGGTGGATCCATAATCAAATAAAATATTTTTTACTTTATACTGGATAATAAGTGTACCTTTCACCGCATCATTATCATACTCTACATCGCCAATAGTGATTGCATTTGAATTTAATTTTTATTTGGCCTTAATATTTTTTGATGTTGATCATCATAAATATCACTTAGATTATTGCATTTATTGGCATAATTATATATTTCCCTACACTTTCAGTATTGAAATGTATATGGTGCATTCTTTGTAGCCTTTTCTCTATCCGCATCATTAGACATCTTTTCCCATCAAATAGGCATTCAACTTAACAATGACCTTCTTTTACAAACATAAAACATTTAATAGTACATTTAAGAAAATTTCCTCTATGTTTCTTTCCACACATTGAGAATGAGGGGAAACATATCTTCATTTCATTGTGGTCTTTATATTTTCATTTGAATTCCATTTTTTCTTCTTATTAATCCCACATGTCTGATGGGTTACTCTAATCTGTATATCCACCTTAAGAGAACATCAAATGATTTCCTCATAGCTATTAAAGTCCCTTATGGCTAATGTCATCCAGAGAAATTATTTTAAGCCACTAAAGAATTGGTCAATTTTACTATCAGGTTGGATAATAATTCCAAAATCATACCTTTAAAGTCCTATAAATTCTTCATTGTAGGTACCAGTGGATTAATAATCCTTCTTCATAATTTTAAGTAAATTAATCTCTAACTTTGTTGGATTAATATGAGGAAAGTACTTATTAACAAATATTTTCTTTAACTCATCCTATTCCATGGACTCAATTTCATCTATTTTCCTCGTATTCTTGATAGGATTCCACCATGGATCACCTTCACCTTCCAAATGATAGAATTAAAAGGTGAATTTATAATGTTCAAAACATTATAGAACTAAAAATATCTTTTTAGTGGTACAGATCCATTGTTCAAACACTAATGGATCAGAAGACCCATTTAATGACGGTGGATGTGGCCTCATGAAGGACTCAATAGAATATTTCTCCCTCTATTGCACGTTTGGAAGTCATTAATTATTCATATCTTGAGAGAGTTGTGTGAGAATGGATGAAATATGTTTCATACCAACTCCCATAACATTTGGTTTCTCATGGGGAAAATCATTGCATTTCCCTTCGCATTTAGCATTAACGCGGTTCCTTTCGGTTTCATCTATTGACTAAAACTAAGAAACATAGTGTGAGAAGCACTAATAATAACTTGTAAACCCACATAATTAAGAATAAAATTTTAATTTAGGACACATTAGGTTTTATCCTAGGTTATTCATGGTCATTTTTAGAACATTAGTATTGTATCCTATACTTAGACATATCGTTAGGGTTCTTATTAAGGATTTATCATCCTAGTTTTCAAAGGTTAACTATATCTTTCCTCTTATACCAAAGATAATGACCCATACGTTACATACATTGATATTTATTCCAAATTAAAGTACATTAAATATGGCATATAATTAATCCCTGATATGATTATATAGGTATAGTGTCCTTAGAAAGAAGGAAAAGTAAACAACTGGTTCATAAAATATAAAAATTGTATCCCACTTATTTCTTCACAACTAGGCTACATTATGCTATATCTTAATTAATACCCTTCTTCATGACCTAGGAAAAAACTCATGTGAAAGGGTGATATCAAATTCTCAGTAATGGTATACAAGGGGAACATAAATCCTATCATAATCATAAGACATAGGAACAGAGCATTTTAAAATCTTATCCTGCATACCAAATATCATGATATCTTTTCATGGGATGAAAGTTCGTAAATATTAATGAAAATAATACCAAAAGTCATAACATAAGACATGAAGTTTTTTGGAATACACATAATCATAGATAAATAATTTCCTTATTATCTAAGGCTCATATCCAATACCATTATAGTGGCCAAATTCCATTACTGAACCTAGTTTACTTGTCATTACATCCCTGTATTATTGAACTAGATTTACTTTTCATTCTAGTCATGACTATGTCATAAGATATAAATCCTTCCCTAATAAATTGGTGGGAGATAAAGGAGCCACCCATCTCATAATTAAACCATTCTTACATTTTCCACAAAACACAAATCATTTATCATAGCATAACCCATGAAATAAAATGGGTTTCCTAAAAATCCTTCCATCATAATCCATATAAAAGAAATAGATTTTAAATAAAAGTCTATCATAATTACAATAAAATAAAATTTATCATACTGATATAAACATTACTCTGGGTCATATTATATGTAAAATAAACACTTTAACTTAATTCCTGAAGAAAATATCATTTCTTATTCATTTTTTTTCTTTTCTGAAAATGCCACACAATTTTAAAATAATACAAATTAGTTGAAAATTATCTTGAAATCATGTAAAGGAAGATTCATACAAATAAGTTTTCATGAAATCATAAAAATCCATTCATTTCATATAAGTTAAAAAAATATACTCATACTTTTTCTAGAAATTTCAAAAAGTTCTTTAAATCGAATAACGAAAAAAGATTCATTTTATACTATTTAGTAAAAATACACCAAATAGTAAAAATAACTATAAAAATTTATAGAAGAATATAAATAATATTACAGAATTAGGAAACATGGATGTGGATGACAAATATAAACTAGTGAATACTTATGTATATACAATCTTGGATAAAAAATGAGACTGAAAAATTATCCCTTACATAAGGTTTAATATCCTTCATATGTATCTGAATATTCTCTTTCTGGAGTATCTCCTTTTAATTTGCACAAAATATCTTTATAGGATGGATTTATGCCCAAATTTCTTCCTCTAGGAGGAAGGGAGGGGTGTTGGGAGCTTACTTGAGCAGAATTTGGATGAGCCAAGGGGCTTGAAATGTGTGAGTAAGTAGGTAGGGGTGGTGGCCTTTTATAAGAGGGAGGAGGGACACTTTAGGAATGTTTTTAAATATTATTTTATTATAAAATGATTTTTTATTATAATAGTTCCAAATTGATATATTTTGAGGATACTATGAGCATGGGTCTAAATCCTCTTAAGGAATAGGTTTTATACAAGTTTAGTTCACAAAATTAACCTTATCATTTACCATTAACCCTTATATAGAAACATTAATTACAACCATGTCTTCATGTATTTTTATAATCAATGGTTAATATAGTTACTATAAAATGAAAAACTAACCAAAAGTGGATCCTTAAGGAAATATTTAATATTATATAAGTTATTTGGCCGAATCTTAGATTTGCAGGACTATTAGTTGTTTTAATAAAATATTATTTGTTTTAAAAAATCATTTTGGTCAATTTTCACTATATTTAGTAATTGATTTTTATTAAATGAATAAAAACTTTATTTATTAGAAGAAAAATCATTAACTCAAATATAACATGTCATATTCATCCATAAAATTTTGGTATGGCATCATAATGTTAAAATTGTATTTATTTTTATATTTATAATGTCATTTATTTGAATATTTCATTAATAAGGTAATCACTGCATCATCATTGTTTCTTAAATAAAAAAAATTTATTTCATGTCTAAAAATTATAAATAAAATTACATGATATAGGAAATATTTTTATATTTTTAAAGACTATTTATATTCAAGAAAACTATTATATAACCTTATTTTAAAATATTTTAGTAAAAGATACATGTTTATGATATATTTCTCTTTACATTAAATTAAAAATTCTAAAAGTTCATTATTCCACCCAAGTGGCTCCATGGGGTCTTACAATCGACCCAATGATGATAATGGTTAGAAACATCTCATACAATATGATTAGAACACATTTTAGGGTAGTTTTATATTATAATAATATTATTTTTACCCTTATTTGCCATATTTACCCTTTAACCATGGTAAATAAAAATAATTACTAATGTTACTATTCGTAATGTCAAAAAATATAAGATACCTACTTACAAAATTTGGATATTCTGATTCCAAATATAAAATACATTTTTATATATTCAAAACACAGAATTGGTAGAAATTAATTTAAATCCAATCCCGTTGTCGGAATTAGTGAACATGTTTTTTTAAGTTAAAACGTTGCAAAAGATTGAAATGTTTTTACATATGATTTCAATGTAAAACTAATTATAGTTACATAATTTACATAAATTATATTAAATTATAAAAATATATTCTATTTATAATTTAAAACCATTCAATATTATAATTTAACTACAAAAATTATTTCAATGAAAAAAGTTATTTTCACTTAAAATTTAATGTATTATTACTATTCATTAAAACTTGAATGTAATAAAAAAAAATCATAAATTCATCCATGGTAAATTTTTGTATTCTTATTTAAAATAACATGTTTATTTTGTCATATAAAACTTATTAATGTGTCAAAATCATAATTTAAAAGGGGTTCTCCCTTCAAAGGAATTAGATTACCACTAAATAATATATGGTTTTATACAACAAATATGGTTTATTCAAACCCTTTGATTAAAATATCCACTGGATGAATATAAAAAAATTATATAATAAATATATCTCATTAATTTCATTACAAATAGTAATTAATTCAAAAATAAAAAATATAATTTATATTTTTCATAAATAATTGATATCCAAATAATTCATAATTCATTTTCATAAGTTAGTTATACCTGTCCCTATTAACCTAACCACTAGGATATAATGGTAATTTTTTACTAAGGTCATATCTTAGCTCATTTAAACTCATAGTTTCATACAACACGAGCTACTGAAAAATAAGAGATATTTAAATACAATATTTTATAAAAACATCTGGGTGTTACAAGAAATATAGATCCTTACCACTATAATGTCCATGAAACAAGATACCCCAATGCCAATGGTCAGAGCTATTGGGTTTCAATATAATAGTGGGAGACTAATGAATATTTATTTATTTATTTTTCTTAACTTTGGATGTGGTTCTCAAGGTGATAGACGGAAGGAATAGAAATCCCAAGGACTATTTTGTGCTAGAACTTGGAGACTCCTTTGACTATGCCCATAGATATTTAGAACATATGCGAATCACCACTAGAAGTGATCTACCCTTGATCTTTAGAATGAAACAATGGTACAACATCAAATCTGTGGCCAAACACATAAATGATTATTGAATCACCTTGGAGGTAATTCTTATTTAATTAAATTAATTATAAATAAAATATGTTGAACCACTTCCTTTGTTTGAGGGGTAGTTATTCTTTTTCTAAATCCTCGATTCAAATATGTGGATACTGGTATTCACCTTCATATTGATCCTGAATTGATCATCGATTATATAAAAAATTAATGTCAGGAATTGTCTCTCCAGCCCTTTTGTTTCACCTGAAAACTAAAGTCATGTACTCCCATATAGAGCCATACCCATGTGATTTACCACATAGATCATTCACCTAGGGATAAGTTACACGAAATGTTGGATGGATACACATTATATCATCCTTATGATTTTCCAAAATCCTAGATGCAACAACGAAGGGGTTACACGCCATGTGTTCAACCTTGTACATTATGTATAGTATGGATTTTCTTAGAAACACAGATTCATGATCCACACCTTGAATCTAGCTGCATTGTTTCAAATCCATCGCCATCTTCACCGTATAATAGTGGATCTAGAATTATCTGGTGGTTTCTAGTCCTTCGGAGGCTTCAATCTAAAATTCCCAAAGTCCCTCAAGCATCACCTCACAATGCGCGTGCTCGAGATCCTTGTATCCTCAATTGTTCATCCATCAGTTATTGAAAATGTAATCCAAAACCCACAATGATCCTTGATCAATACATGATTCATTTATTTTTAAATTCATCATAAATCTATTGTGACTATGGGGGTTCAACTGGGCTCGATACTGCCCAACAATGTCAAACTGGGACTGTGGGATCCAACCAGTGATGAACGCAAATAAACTAATGGGTGAATTACAAAAACCATGGTTTAATAATCATTGGCTAAGAGTTATTTTCCAATGATCAAAAAATGGGGATTTTGGGTTAGAAACAATTGAAATAACAAATTTAATATAGCACATAGTAGTATGAAAAAGCTGTAATTGGTGTAAATCAACATAAAAGGTTGATATTCTCAATAAATTTAATCAAAAAGTGTATAATAAATTGAGTTCTTCTTCAGGGATATAGGATAGTTCTTCATTGAAGAAAAAAATCATCAATTATTTAAGGATGTCATTGTGTTCGTCATGCCTAGATTAAACACCGCATTAGAACACAACCATGGTCTTTGATTTATGATTTAAGAATCTATTTAAGTGATATCAAATGTTCTTTAAGAAACTATTTTTGTTCAATTTAACGTATAATTAGTATTTTATAAAATTGATGCCTAGAAAACAGATACTCATAATAACATGTCGTCCTAGTTCCTAGCTCTATAAATATATATAGAAATATTTCAAAGTCTTATAAGGAAAACATTCTATCTCTACATTCCATTTTTCACTTTAGTTGGTACTTGGTTTATTTTTTATTCCATAGTTTTTAATGTATATCCCCAAATGGATAATAGAATATCTTTATTTAATATCATCAAACATACCATTTATAATAGGTTAATGTTCCGACATTCACACATACAATTCCAACTTATTTTATAAGTTGGGGTGAGTTGAGAAATAATCCTAAACATAGTTTGAAATTCGATAATCTCTTGGTTAAGATATTCACCACCTCAATCAGATTAAAGATTATTTATCTCCTTTCCAAGTTGATTTTGAACTTCATTCTTTAATTTGTTGAATTTTTCAATGGACTTAGAAATATACCTCATCAAGTATAAATATACATATCTAATCAAGACATCATTAAAAGTTATGAAGTAAGAATACCCACATCTAATATCTATTTTAAATAGTCCAAACACAATGGTGTGTACCAATCCTATAAGCTCTATAGACCTTTATGCTTGACCACAAAATGAGGGTTTTATTATATTTATTTACAGACAAGTATAAAACGTTTCTAGTATTTTTAGATCAAAATACTATAAATAAAAATCTTGATATAGCCTTGAAAGATTCTTCTCATTTAATTGACCAAGATGGTGATGCCACATGGTGTTATATGAGTCATAAAAATATGATTCGTTATCAATTTTAAATAATAGGTTTCAATAATTTATTACATAAATACATTAATTTAAATGTTCCACACCATAACCTATGCTTTCTTTATAAAAGAAACATATTTTATTTCCGAACATGAAAATAAAACCATCTGTATGAAGGTAGGAAATATAAATTATATTTTTGGTAACACTCAATAAATAATAAAAATATTCTAAAAACAAGATAGTTATTATTTACAATGGAATTTGGTTGTCTCTAATAGATATAGTATCAAACCATTCACCATTGGATGCCCACAAATCCCCTTCTCCTCTCTAAATAATTTATAATCTACATGTTTCTTACACTGGGATACATATATGAGAACAAAAAGATGCATCTAATAACCAATGTGTAGATATATAAAGATTATAATTTATTGATAACTGACCATTTTCTTACCCTTCCCTCTTTTTATAGTTCATATTCTAGTGGCCTTTCTTGACACATGAAAAGCATACTACTTCCATTTCCCTTTCCTACCATTAGATCATCGTCTTTTGTAGAGGGTAGTTCCTGAGAGCTTTAGACTAGTTATGAGTCTTGGGACACTTTGACTTCTTTTTTCTTTTATTTTTCACTGTGAGGAATACATGTTTTTCATGCCCCATATCCTTTTCAACTTGGATAATGAGAATAATAATTTCTAAAAGGATCGTTTCATTATTGTTCATGTTATAATTAACAATTGGGGACGGAATTGTCGAGTGAGTAAAGGATTAGATCAGTGCAAAGCTAACCTGGGAATTTAATTATTGAGATGAATAAGAATTTTATATAGCTAATATGATTTACTAAATGAGGTACAAAGGACACTGAGTCTCCCATATTTTATGTAAAATGTGAATTATAGATCTCGTATCTGTTTGTTCGTGCGTTATATTGAAAGAGATCAGTTAGGTGAGACATCTTGATATATGTATCCCTATCCTCATATTTATTTATAAGTTAATTGTTCATGGATGATAGCATGAAACATTGGATATCTGGGGAATTCCCTAAATGTTTCTCATAGAGTTATAACACTTCCTCACTATCCTCTTGAAAAATTGCTTTAGGGATATAGTTTTATAGCACGTTTAATTTCCTTTTATGGTGTAGGATAAAGTGTAATTTCTTTTTCAATTCTTAGATATTAGTTCTTGTGAGAAGGATATCCCTTTCAAGTATAGACCATAGTAATAAATTGAAATTCATATTTTTTATTTTTCCTATAATTAAGAATGGAATAATTTTAGTAATTTATATTATAAAATAAGATAGTAAATATTTTTTTTAATATCACAAAATTTTATCAAAAATCAATACCCCTATCCATTGGTTTTTGAATAACCCATTGTTTTTATATAGTGTAAAGGACCCATATTCACCTAATAATAACCTATACTTGGTCTTGAAAAGTTATTTGAACGGTTTAAGGTGGACATCATAATTCCCAATTACATTAAATCACAATTCCTTGACCTATTGAGTAGACACCACAATCATGGAATTCAAAAACTTGATTTCATTAACCTTTTCCTATTAGTTACGCCATCTAATTCTTGGGAAGTCAATCCTTAATGTGAAATAAGTTATGTTGACCCAAAAAATCAACTTATGATTCCCTGACAACTGAAAGCACCCCTGGCCTAGACTGGTCATGCACATTGTTCATGGTTCACTTTTAACATTAGTGGAAGACTGTACAGACTTAATATATATATATATATATAATTGAGGTAATTTTATCTATTATGTGAAAATTTCAAATTTTATATTTATTATATTCCTATTAATATTAAGTGGATTTCCATATTTGATTAACCATGTCTTAGATAAAGTTTAAAAATAATACAATTTATTTTATTTCTATCTTAAATCCTTATTAATTCTTTAATTATTGTGATCATGATAAAACACCCATAATGAATTTGATCATGATTTTTGATAGAAGTAAAATAACAGATTGTTATGATAAGGGTGTTTTATGAATGGTTAGTTTATCTAGTGGATGATGAACTAACTATTGACCTAGGGGAAAACATCTTGAACCATGAATTTTTTCATGTTGCAACTTTCCACCCTTCCAACCTTGTACCTCGTGGATTAGTTTTCCCTCAACTACAAACTTTAACTATCTACACTCACTTGAGAGCTCCATTAATTACATTACATTTTACTCGCACACAGGTGAGGAGTACCATGGTATTTGTTATTTGGTTTACATAAAAGAACACTATGGAAATGCATACCCTTACATAATGATATGAGGAAAGACACACAATCCATCAATTTAATTTAATAATAAATTAAATAGAAACATATCACATACAAATACCTAGTCTATGCTCAAGATCATCGATATACATGCATTAAATTACGAATTTATGAAAATAATGAATTCAATTATAATCATTTTTATTTAAGACAAATCACATTTGAATCAATTAATTATCTTCTTCAAATAATCAATTCATTTATCATAATTCTCATCCAAACATTCTTAATATTCCCGTTCATCATAATTTAAAAAAAATTAAATAATATTATTACAAATTAGCTATGTACAAAACATGTACCATGGAGGAAACATAGTGAGTACCCATCCAAACTACCTAGCATGTAATATATTTGAATAGTATTTTATCATGTGGTATGTGGCATAAATGAATTATCACATAATTTCATGTCTTTTGTTAGTCAACTGAATAACAATTAAAACACAAGTAATTTATGTATCATGTTATTCTTCAATGCGCATATAGTAATGACTATATCATGACTTATACATGATTTCTATCCAGAACATTACATAAAAAATAATTATACATTTAATATATATAAAACCCATCATATGGTGTGTATATAGTCAAATATATGACACATAGAACACATTCTAATAAGTTTTAAGAAGTATAATAAATTTGTCTTAATCCTATGTAAATTGGTAATATAAAAGATGTGTAAAATCCAGCTATATTTCATGTATAGTTCTCACTATCTATCCATTGAATACGACCAAGGAATTGGAAAGTAATAATTGAATATAAATTAATGGATTGCATGATGTGTGCATGGGCTACATATCGAGTGTTCTACAAGTTAGATAGTGACCAATCAAGAAGGTAGTGAATGAAAATACATGGACCATCTTTAATTTATGGATTACATGTCTTGTACAAATTTTACATGTCCTCGGTCTAGATAACCATGTTCTAGGCTAGCTCTATCACCTCATGGTGTATTTAAATACACATTTCATTTTGTAAATTCTTATATATTAAATTAATTCAAAATTAATTCATGAATAATCTTGGGATATTAAACATGGGTACATGACATGTACCAACAGGATACATAAAATGCACTCTTGTTATACTTATCGAGAATCATCAGCACATTAAGATGAATTATTTGAATGCTATTCATTCATAAATATAACAAATTTTGGTTATATTTTTTATAATGAAGAAGATTAAGAGTAAATTGCCTGAATAATATTAAAGAAAAATTAATGTGGAATTGAAACTAATGATAAATGTTTAAATAAATCAATTATCTTTAAATACTTATAAATAATTACGAAACTTATATGATACTACTTAAAGGTTCCAGGAGTAGTGGAAGTGTGAGAGGGGGTATGCCCAACTCAGATTTTTGTTGTATCAAACGATTAATCTTAGATGTACATTGATGATAAACGAAATGAGTAATATAATTGAATCAAATAATAATTGATGTTATATTTCCTAAACCAACATGTAAGATCACCACAAAATGATTTTTAATTCCTTAAAACAATTAAAGAATTACCTTGAAATGAATTATTTTTTATTGATGAATAGGAAATAATCTCTACATTATATCAACACTGCATTATAGAAATAAAATTATTATTCCCTCCAGTATTGATCCACCTGTGCTCTATGAACCACTAAACATCACTATAGGAATACTTTTTGCACTATATTGGTAGATACCAATGCTTTCATTATTCATCTTTTATCACCCTTACAATTTCTTCAAAAAGGATTCTCTTTGATATCTCTAGAATAAATAGTGGTGGTGGAGTGGGATCTCTCCACCCCATTAAGATAATTCTTTGAGAGGAACATCTCTAGATTTTGAGATAATTCTTTATATGTTGTTGTGCACATACTCAACAAAAGAAACACATATATTAGAAATAATATAATTGGGATTAAATAGATATAGTGTTAGAAAATAATAATTTCAAATGTTTACATATTATTTACTTAATACATACACAACATGGAGGGTGGGTTGTCTGGAAGGGCCTGCGATGGGTGACAAAATATTTAAGGTTCTTGGAAATGTAGTTGCCAACATTTGAAAGGATAAAGGTAGGGGTGATCAATGGCCTTGGTGTGGGTTGTACAGTTGAAAATTAGAGGATATTCGATGGACCCCAATAGTCCGACCATAGGTATTAGGCCTTTGGGCCTCAGATAGAGGTATGGTACAGGGCCCTTTACCTCTTCAGAGGTAATGTAATGGGTTTCCTTTATCCATAAAATAATGAGGGTTTATTTATTTAATAAAATAGAGGGGATTGCATCCAAATTGTTTCAAAAAATAATATTTCTTGACACATGATAAACTAGAGAATTAGTGAAATATTATTTATTACAATAATATTCAATCTATATTATTTCTCACGGAATCGATAAACCTGGTCCACCATTCCACCACAATATTTATCAATCATAGAATAATGATTTTTTATTTAATAAATAAATATCACTACATTATTAACCAATAATTAAATAAATTTTATGTCCACTAAATAGAAAATAAATATTTAATAAATATTATTATCATAAAATATTTTCTAAAATAACTAGATCAAGAATATATGTGATCAAGAAAACATGAATAATTATTAAACCACATACGGGAATATTATTTTTTTCATCATTTTAAATAACAATATTGAACTGAGGATCTAGATACACATTGTTTGTGACATTCTAGGTCACTTTTTTAGTGGCATTAGGTGGAGCGGCCCAAAGTCTATGGCTATCATCTAGAAACACACCAAGCCACCCATAAAGAAATAAGTTAATGTTGTGGCTAACTTTACCCATTTAGACACATGGAAATATAAACTATAATGAATATATTACTAAAAGGCGGTGGCAATGGACCTATGAAATCTATCCACCATACAATTAATACTCCCACCTCTAAAATGATATTTTGTGGAATTTTATCCTACTAGACATTGTTTCCAATGAGTTAGAATCTATCACATGCTATTAAGAATATTTTAGTGTCTCATTGTATCATAGTCCAAAAGAATACATATTATCATAACAATACCTCTATGTGGTAGAAACCATGATACCCCTTAGGTGGGGATGCATGACTGAAATCAAGAATACCTCTAATTTCATTTTTTGTAATGAACATTCATATAACAATGTATCCACAAGATCTAAATAATGTGGATATTCCATAAAATAATGACATAACTTGAAAAAAAGCTCTACTATATTGTTAGAAATAGATATAAAGATCAAGAGTTTCCATGTCTAAGTAATTTGAAATATCAATAATCCAGACTCAAGGAGTGACTTTTGAAAAGAATAGATATTTATCCAGAAATTCCTCTTGAATGTCTTGATCATCTTCCTTCTCAAGGTGAGGTAGTTCCCACATATACAGATGATACAAACAGGGTATTATGTGCACCTGTTATCACTTATTTAATTATAAAAAACTTGTAGTAGGTTGTACCAACAATTAAAATATTGCTTTGTGTCATTATTTATAAGTTACCTAAGATCCCTATTTTCCATGTAGAGGATAACCTTTGAAGGAAACAAATATGACTAGAATATATAAAATGAAAACACTATAGATAACATCTATTTTTTCATGGTTGTGTAGTAAATTTATTATTCATTCAATTATATGTTCTCAATAAATATTGGTTAGAATATTTTTTTAATGGATAGTCCAATCAATATGATATCAACATAATCAATAACATCACATATTTAATCAAAAAAATGTTTTCAATCTTGGGAGATCATGATTGGTTTTACCATTAACCTTTGTTTTAGAAGTTAAAATGACAAAATACATGAATCATCAAATTTAAATATGGAATACTTTGTTAAAATATTCATAAATGTTTGTTCAACTATGGAAAATACCATAAAAAATCTATAGAATATTTTTTAACACCTCTAGTTTTTAAAAGAGTATTATTCTCAATATATTTCTTAATACTCAACACCATGCTTTGAGAGATTTCGGATATACCATTGAATATTATTATTTCAATATAACTGTTATATCCCTACTATTAAATCAACGACTATTAATAGTATTAACTATATTATGAATATATATTAATTTCCAACTCAATGTAAATTTATTGATAAATTCTTATTAAACACTCACTCAATTTATAGTAAATTCATTTCATTATTTGAAAATAAATTTTCATTAAAAAATGGGTTTAATTAATTTTTTTGATCAAATATTATAATTATTTGATGGAAAATACATTTTCTTTAATAAATTCTTACCAAAAAATCACTCAATTTATAATTATTTGAAAATATTTTTGTGATAAAATATTTATAGTACAGTAATATTATATAAATATTATTTTATTTTTACATTTTTTAGATTTTTTGGAAAAGTTTTATTTTTCAATGAATAGTGAAAATAATATTGTTTATTGGAAACTATATTTTACATTGAAGTATTTAAAAAGGGAAAATTCAATTTTGGATTATTTTTAAAATTTAATTACATCATTTTGATTAAAAATAATCCTATTACAGTATTTTGAATGAATTTTACTCATCAGTATGGAATAAAACATTTTGATACTTAAAAAGGATTTTTTTTCTGAAGTTTTTTTTTCATTATACATTACGTTTTAATCATAAATTAATTCCTAAAATATTTGAAAACTAAATATTGAAGAATGGATTAAATATTTTAAATTAGTTGGCCAAAATGTGGTATATTGGAAATTTTTATTTTTGTCATTATAAATAGAAACCACAGTAAATAATTGTGACCGTGATAAGGATAAATAGGGTAATTAAGGTTAAAAATATTGTGATAAGGACTAAAAAATGACCGCAACACTTTCCTCTACCCTATTGGATGAGTAATGTTTTTCCATTTATATAAATTTTTTAAAAATATGTAAACATGCTTCCATATGTATTTTTTTGACCTTTATATTATTTTATATAATGAAAATTAAAAAATATCACTCTTTATTTCATTTTATCAAATTTTTTTACATAGGGATAAAAAAAGGCTAGGTTCAGTTATAAATGGATATTTTAAATATAATTTTGTTTCATGGAAATATATTTATAATTTTTAGTGATGAAATAATTACCATGAATTCATATGTAACATTGATATAATATTTATTCAATTAACAGAAACATTATTATAAATGATTTTAAATATATTAAAAGTAATAAAATTTGGAAGAATTATTGTTCATAATAATTCATGTAGATAAAAAAACATATTATAGTGGTATTAATGGATTATATTTTTATTCTGTTTTTTTTATTTTTTTCTCAAAGTCAAATTAAATGAATAGTTTCAAAAATAAAATTAATGTTATTTTATAACAAATAATATTTTATTAAATGATTTGAAATTTAAAAAATAATATATTCATCAAAGTGATTGGTATATGTTTTAAAATATCTAATATGGTACATTTTTGTAAAAAGTTTCCTATTTTTTTTACTATATTGACCTGTAAAGAGTAAATGCCTTAGTGTCACAATAATTTTCAAAAAGGGTTGATGCGAGTTAAAATGAAGATATTAGGGTAAAAACATAAGATAAACTACTATGGATTTTATTTGATGATATTATTTATACCCATAATAATCCTATATCTTAATTATATCATTTTTGAACATTTTTCCCAAAAATTAGTTTATATTAATTTAATATTTAAAGTAATTCAAAGAGTGCTCCTTACCATACTTATAAAATGGTACCTCCTCTCCTATTATCTACACACTTCAAAAGACATTTTTTTTACAATACCTACTAAAATCACTATAAATAATGCATCGCCATGTCATAGAGTTCTTGGTTGGGTATAATACCATCCTTAGTGGGTTTAATGTGTAAATCAAAGGAAGTTGTCCGAAGAAGTGTCATAATGTTTAACCATATATTTTAGTTTATTTTTGTTTATAAATATTTTAAATATTATTATGAAATGATGAAATAATAAAATAAGTATGCTAAATATACTAATAATTTATTATAAATTTCTCCACCTACACCAATCTCTTCTTCCATATGATGACAAATGAAATTTTCATTGTGTAGCACAAACTTCCATCGCACAAACCACTATAATTTGTTTTCCATTACCACCACTCTTAGATGATTATAATGATGGATATAATAAATATATATATGTAATATATTATATTATTATAATTTTTTAATGTGAATTACTATTTATATTTTTTCCATCCATTGAAAATGGAAACAATGTTCATGTGTGTTTAGTGTTTTTTTTCTATTGATGAGTTTCAAAACCAATCATGTTCATCCCTATGTATGACGCACCGTCTCCTTGAATGATGTAATTAATTTTCTATATATCAACATTTTATTGATGAATATATTTATATATATATATATAATGAATATATATAGTGATAATATCATTTTTAATATTATGTAAATTATAGAACCATGATCAATGTATAAAGACCGAGATTTCAAACCAGAACATGCATGAAAAACAAATCATTTATCACCTATAAATTATTTTAATAAATAATTTTTAATAAATGTGTAGTAATATCTTATAATAAAGTAATATATGGTACTATATATATGAAAACGTTTATACAATACATTTATAATAAATTTTTATTTATTATATATGAGTTTCCAATACATAAGAAGAAATACAATACTTATATAAAGGGATCTCTTCGGAATACCCTTTTTCTTTAGGTTATGAACATTATATCTATAGATCACATTCTATTTATGTATCCCTATATTTAATTTTATTGAATACTAATAGATTGTGTATATATATATATATACATTTCTCTCACATATATAAATATCTTATTAACCCTTCCTCTGATGGGATAATAAATTCCTTATGTTCATTTCTATAATGCCTTAATTATGAATTTTCCATTTATTATGAGATGAGGAAAGATTAGGAAACCTATTTCTTTCCATAGGTAATTATTTTTATTATTAAGTATGAATAATTTTATTTAGTGGATCATATAATCATGTACATATTATGATGATTTCTCTCAAATAGTGCTACAATGCATTGGGAAAAGACTTTTTATCATGAGGACTTATGTATGGGATTAGGGAGTAAACCTAATCCAAAATGGGACTTTGTCTACAACGTGTCGTTATCTTCAAAGACAGACTTGACTTGTTATTATATCATGTTTGTGTTGCTTCCATACTTCCCATGCTTCCATAACCTTATGAAACCATTTTCTTCAGGTTATTCTCCATTTTTATTTTTTATGATCTTTCTCTTTTAGGATATCATGTTATTCCATTTAACTTAAATGTTATGCCTCATTACCATGGATTTTCACTTAATGGAATTTATAGTTCACCCATTTTTTTATGTATTCCATAGTTTATCATGTGATGTTTTAGGACTTAAATGGTATTTAGGTTCTAATTATAATGATTTAAATAATGATGTTTAATTGTAGTTTCATGTTATCATTTTATGTATGTAGTATTCCAAACACACAAGGCCTCTTGATCCTTTGGTTGTATTTAATCATAATTTATGTTAAAAATTATGCAATTAAATATATTAAAGGCTTGGGTATCTATATTTGGTATAAAAAGTATGGATTATTTAACCTTCAAAGACTATGATGATAAAACGTTGGTGAGAATTCTTAGGATAATCCTAACTATATAAGAATTTCAAATGTTATGTTAATGAAATAAGTGTGTTTTTCCTAAAAAAATAAATTTTTGGATACTATAAGTTGAGATGGTTTTTGAATAGATTTTTCATGGGTAATAATCTTAAAATAGTTGATTCAGTATACCTAGTCCATCATTCTACTTCATGGTGAGTTTTCCCTTACAGTGCACCTAGTTTGACACTCTCGGGGGTTTGATTTAGAGAAGCAGAAACACTTTATGAAATAGTATGATGGGAGAAGATATATTGTTAGGATAGAAGAATTATTTTTTAAATTACCATGGATATCCTAGATTGAAAACTAGAGACTCATAATTTTGGATATAATTTTTATTTATAATTTCTTTCTTATAAGTTCATATATTCTCTTTTTTATATGTTCATCAGTTCAATTATTATAATAATATTTTCATTTACTTTAGATAATGATGGAAAACAAGAGTAACCATTCCAACAACCAATGTGATAGTCAATGCGATGATTTACCTAATGAGATGACAAGCCTTATTAGAGTAGGATATATGAACTTCATGTAAGTGCCAGCCAAGTCGAATCACACTATGAATAATAAATTGAATCATACGAAACTACCTATATATCATAATAAAGATGTTGTTTTGGTTTATACTTTTATTTGAAAAGGACTCATATATTTAGTGAATATTATAATCCCATCATTTTGGAACAATGGATTAACTCTATTGAGAGGATATTCTATATCCTCAAATTATTAGAATAAGGGGATGTTGTGCTAGATTGAAGAGGGAATATGATCCGTGGTGGAAGATGGTCATGAACATGACGTCCCAAGAGGATATTTAATTAATGGAATGTGAATAATTCCGGAAAATATTATTCAAAAAAAACTCCCTCAAAATCTCTATCTTAAAAGAGAGATGGAGTTCCTTAGACTGAAGAAAAATAAAGATAAGTCTTTCATGGGGTATAAGAAATGTTTACAAGGATTTCATGATATTACTTTGGATTCTTCATCAATGTTTTATGTAAGTTGTAGTTCTTCTTCAGTGAATTAATACCATGTTAATGAAAATATTTGAAAATTTGTGACTTTTAATGCTATGATGTTATTGTTCATTATTCACTTAATATTTATATGGATATTGGTGAATCATAGTTTTCTCCTAGGCTTGGTGATAAAAATTATAAAATATAGTTTTCTTCTAGATGACCAACAGATAAATCTTATAGAAGAAAGAAATACCATCATCCCATATGTTAAAATTTTGGGAAAAACCATCTCTAAAACTATTTGAAGGGAATCATAATATTTATAATATGTGTAGAATATTTGAATTAGGATAATCAATTCTGATGAGCGATGAAAAAAACCATGAATGTGAAAGATTTAGATAATGTTTTGATAAAACTTAGTCTATGGTGTAACATTTCAACTATATGGGACACTGCATTATGAAAGTTAATCCCATAAGATAAGGGATTCAAAGATAATCAATGTAATTAACCAATAAGGCTTAGAGAGAAGGGATGGGAATATACTATCACTATGTAAGAGGTAGATATTTAAAATGGTGTGGTGACATGTACAATAACTATACATTTTGGAATATCAAACAAACTTTTTGATTATGGTTCTACACATTCATTCGTATCTTTTATGTTTAGTAGAACTATTCAAAACCCACTCAAAACATGGGTGTGAATCTATTTAAGAGAACATCAAAGAACAAAATTATTTCATCTTTTGTATATAACTACTCCCTAGTTAATATTTATGGACTGAATATTATAGAAAATATCATCTTTCTACATTTAGTTAGGTTTTGTGGTATATTAGGTTTGTATTGGATGGCTTTATATAAATACAACATCAACTATCAGGATAGAGAGATCACTCTTTATATCCCAAGTCATCTTATTATTCTGTGCAAATGATTGGAAGAGGATGAATCTACCTTGTAATAGTCTACTAATGTGTGGATATTATTTCCATATGAGCAAGAATATATTTATTGAATGATTGAAACAAATGATAAAATCATACTTGATGACATGCTCATTGTGAGAGATTAAAATGTTGTATTCCCTAAATAATTTATTTATCTTCCTCATGGTCAAGAGGTAGGTTTATCAATCAGTATTATACCTCGACATATACCCATATCTAATAGTCCTTATAGAATTGAAACAATTGATTTGGAGGAACTATAAAAGAAGTTTCCAGAGAACACAAGAAAGGGTTTTATATGCATGAGTGCTTCATCATGGGGTGCACTGGTCCTATTTTTCAGGATGAAGTATGAGTAAATGTGACTCCTTATTGATTTTCACAAACTCAAAAAAATCACACTAATGAACATGTATCCCTTTCCACATATAGATGACTTATTCGATCAACTATGTAAGGGCCATTATTTCTCAAAGGTGGGCCTTTGGTTTAGATATAAATAATTGAAGGTAAATAAGGAATATATTATAATAACTTCCTTTTGAAAAATTTATGGACACTATGAATTCATATTAATTTCATTAATACTCACTAATGATCCAACAATCATAATGTACTTAATTATTAAAGACATTATAGATTAGCTTTAAATTATTTTTTGTAGTATTTATTGATGATAATATGATAATCTCTAAAGGAAAGGTGGGGCATATGAATAAAGTTATAAAGAATTTGTGAAAGGATAATATATATGTGAAAAGTATAGAAAATGTGAGTTTTAGATGGAGGAAGTATCATTCATGGTGTATATTGTCACCAATAAAGGGATATCTATGGATCCTTCTAAGATAAATATATTTGAGGAGTGGATAAGACTAGAATTTATAACAGATATTTATATCTTCCGTTGACTAACAAGGTATTATAGACTATTTTTGGAAAAGTTATAATGATTTTAAAACCTGCTAACAAAGATAAATTTGAAGGGAGAAAATCTTTTCTTGATAGATTGAAGACAATACATATTCAATGAAAGGAAAAAGAGTCTTATTAATACATTTGTACTTACAGTCCCCAAAAGTGGATAACTTTTAGTGGTATACAGTGATACTTAAAATAAGGTATTGGTATATTTACTCATTTATAATGATAAATTGATAGCCTACACCTTACGATAGTTGAAATTTTATGAATAGAACTATCAAACACATGATCTAGAGTTGTATTTAGTGATCTTCAGGTTGAAAATATGGTGGAATTATCTCTATGGGGATAAGTGTGAAATATATATGGATCATAATATCCTCAAATATATATTCAACATTAAAGGATATGATTATTAATTAATGAAAATTGTTAGGGTTGTGACTGTTCAATCTATTACTATCCTAAAAAAATAAATGAAAGTGGCAGATTATCGAAGTAGAAAGGATCTAATAAATTTATCAATCATGTTAAGTGAGTAGGATCCAATAATATTAGACATAAAGATAATATACATGGGAATCATAAAAGAATAAAAATTATCATTCCTATCTAAAATTATTACTCAAGCACTAATTTGGATAAGATAATGGACACTCAATGAGATGATGCAGAAATTCCGAAGATGGTAGATGCTATAAGAAAATGTAAATTCTCAAAGTTTAAAATTGATGAAGAAAGAGTTTTATGATTTGGGTATTGATTATTTGTAAAATAAAATTATGAGATAAAGAAAGATATTCTGAATGATTTATATAGATATGACTTCTCTATCCACCTGAGGAACACAAAAATGTATCGAGATATTTGGGTGCACTAATGGTAGTACAATGTGAATATGGAGATCATATAATATACATCAAAGTGTCTGAAATGTGTGTAAGTGAAGGATGAAAGGAAAATTACAAGAAGATTATTCAACCATTACCCATACCTACATGGAAATAAGAAAACTTCACCATGGGCTTTGACAATAGTATTCCAAAGATAACAGGAGTAAATAATGATATATGGGTCATTGTGTATCATCTTACAAAAAATATCACTTAATTGACATTCTAAGTAACCTTTCACTCGATCAAATAGAAAGGATATACATCCAAGAGGTAGTATATATGCATGGAACACCAGTATTGATTGTATCTAACTGAGATCAAATATTTACCTCCAATTTTTGGTAGAGTATCCATCATTCTCTAAAGAATAAGTTAAACTATATAACAAATTATCACACCCAAACTAATGGCCAATATTACCAGACTATTAAAACATATGAATATATGTTAAGAGCAGGTTTGATGGATTTCAATGGGATATGAGATCAAAATATTCTTTTGCTTGATCTTTAATAAAATAATAGCTTTTACTCAAGCATCCTAATATCCATTTATGAATAAAGTTTTGGCAAGAGGTGTATAACACCTACATGTTGGGATATAGTTGGTGAAATTGAGTATTTAGGACCTAAAATGGTTGTGGAAATGGATGAAATAGTTAATAGCATTTGATATCACAACATGACTGCTGAGAGTTTACAAAAGATCTATGATGAAAATAATTGACAAGACATGGTGTTTTATATTGGAGATAAAGTGTTTCTCCCCATATCACCATGGAAGAGAGTTGTGATATTTGGGAACAAAGTTAATATATGTCATATTTAAATAAACCCCTATGATATTTTCAATTTTATTGGAATTATGGCCTATTAACTAGCACTCCCAACAAATCTATCTCAAGTATGTGACATACTACATGTATACCTCTGAAAGAAGTACATACTAGATCCATCACATATACTGAATTTAGTGGTTTCATATATGGAAAATGATCTATCTTATTATGTACATCGATTAATGATCTTTGACCACATAGATAAATTTATTCTCAACAGGACAACTCACCAAGTAAAAACACTATGACTTAACCATAAATATGAGGAGGAATCATAAGAACCTAAAGAATATATGAAGCATAAATACACTCACATGTTTTCACCTTGGTATGTAATATGAAATTTAAAGGGAAACATGTCTTAAAGGGTCATAATGTAACACCATGAGTTTTTAAAATAATAATATAATTGATGTATTTCTTAACATACAACACTAATATTTAGGTGAATTGTGATATACTATTAAACACTATTCTTTAAATATGATCGTTATACCATATCCATTGAATTATAGGTTACTAATAGGATTAAATAATTTATGAAATGTATATAAAGGTCATAATCAATATAAATTTACCTATAACTGCTAATTAATTAATCACTCAATTTTTAGTAAAGTCATTTTATTCTTCAAAAATATTTTTTCTTCATAAAATAGTTTTTATAGTGTTTTTGAGAAAATATTATAATTTATTTCATGAAAATTTAAAACATTTAACTAATAAAAATCATAAAAAAATTAATCATTATGTAAAAATTATTTTATGTTGAAAATTTGAGATTTTAATTAAAAGTTTAATTTTTCGATGTATAATGAAAAATAATTATTTTTATTAAAAATTTTATTTTATATTAAAGTATTTGTAATGTAAAATTATATTTTATATTAGTTTTAAAATTTAATTATTTCAATTTTAATAAACATTATCCAATTATAATATTCATAATGTATTTTATGCATGAATTTGGTATAAACACATTTTATTACTTAAAAGGAATTTGTTTAAAAACTTATTTTTTCTATAATTTATGTTTTAATATTAAATTAATTTCCACTACATCTAAAAAATTAATATTGAAAGTTTTGTTCTCTATTTTTAATTAATTGGTTCAAAATATTAAAATAGTTCCCTTTTATTTTTTCTAATTAGAAATAGTATGAATAGTAAATAATTTTCACCTTGATAAGGGTTAATGATGATATTTAGATTACAACTAATATGATAAAGACTAAAAAATAACCCTAAAATTTTCCTGTGACTTATTGGATGAGTTCAGTTCATCTATTTACATCCTTGTCTGGAAAATGTAGAAAATTTAATATATACTTCTTTAATATTTACCATTATATTTTTTTGGTAAAGAAAAGTAACAAATGAAATTATCTTTATTTTATACTCTCAGTATTTTTAACATAAGGATAAGGATATGATATTTTAAGTTATTATTGGTTATTATAAATATTAATTATCTTTTTTTCATATTAATTTATTTTTAATTTTTAGTGATTAAATAATCACATTAAATTCTTACATAATGCTGAAATAGTATTGCTTCATTTAATAGAACAAAATGATTTTAAAATTTAGAAAAGTAATATTATTTGAAGTAATTATTGTGTTCCATGAATTTTTATATCTAAATAACATGTTAGAGATGTATAAATATATTATATCATAATTCCCATTTTTCTTGTTTCTTTGAAGGTCAAATATATAAATAATTTCAAAAAAGTCATTAATGTTATTTTTTAATAAATAATATTTTATTAAATTATTTAGAATTAAAAAAAAATATATTTGGAAAAGTGATACTTATATGTTTAAAAATATCAACTATTATCCATTTATGGATTCATTTTCCTTTTATAGTAACTATATTTACCCCTAAAGAGTAAAAACAATGTTATCACAGTAATTGTCAAATAGGGTTAATGTAGCTTAAAATAAAGTGATAAAGATAGACACCTATGATAAACATGTCCAAATTATATTATATTATTTAGACCCATAATAATCATATATTCTAATTATATTATTTTTAATCATTTTTTATAGAAACCAATTTATATTGATTAATAATTTATGTAATTCGAAGAGTTTCCCTCTCTTCACTTATAAAAGAGATCCTCATCTCCACTTATATACACACTAAAAAATCGATTTTGTTCAATCAATACATAATTAAATAACTTAATAACATCATTATTTTTTTCCAAAGGTAGTGTTTTTTGAAAAAATGCCAACATTATAGGGTTTAAGTTGTAAAAGTATTTTTCCAAAGAAATGGTATAGTCTTTAACTAAATATTTTTTTTATTCTTATACAAGCTTGAAATATTTTTCAAACATGATGAAATAATAGAAACATTATATTACATATACAGATATATTATTATGTTAATTTTATCACTTACATTAATCTCCTCTTCCATCAAATGGGAAATGAAATAGTTGTTCATGTGTAATGCAGATTCTCATTTCGTGAACGGATGTAATTAGTTTTCCATCCACGCCTCTCAATAATGGTTATAATGGCGGATTTAATAAATATATATGTTATATATTATATAATTATAATTATTTAATGGTGAATTATAATTCAACCCTCCTTTATTCCATGCATCAAAAATTTAAATGCCGTTCAAGTATACATATGACCTACCATCTCTATGAGCAATGTAATTAATTTAATTTATATATATCTTTTATGAAAAAAAATTCAAATATATATATATATTGAGTATATATTATATTAATATCATGGTTAACATTATTCATATGATGTAACCATGATCAATGTATAAATAATGAGACTATCACAATAAAACATGTTTGAAATATGAAGCAGTTATCACCTAGAAAAGAGATATTAATGAAAATTATTAATAATTAGGTGGTAAGATGTTATAAGAAACAAATTTGTGATATCATATATATTATTAAGTTTTTTTAATAAATTTATAATAAATCTATATTTTTTAACCATGAGTTTCCAATTCATATAATAATAAAACAAGAAAAATGGTAAGGGGTCTATCCAAACCACCATTTTTCATAGGTATGACATTTATTTCTCTATATTGCTTTTTATTTATGTATTTAACGATATGTAGTGATTATAAAATATTTATATATTTATTTAAATTATATACCAAGACTATATTAATTTTTTTATTGGTCAATACATTCCTTGTGTTGATTTCTCCAATGTATTCATTATACAATTTCCTTTGATTATGATATGAGGTAAGATTATGCATCCCATTTCTTTCCATGGGTTATTATTATTATTATTCCTTATGATTGATTAATTATTATATCATACATAATCATGATCATTTATTATTGTAGTGGCTAGATAGTTCTCCAATAAATTTGATAAATATTCTATCTCATGAGACATTATGTACCAGAATTGGGAGTGAACCTAATCCATAAGAGGACTATGTCCACCATGTGATGTTGGCTTGGAAGTTAGACTTTACTTATTATTATGTAATTTTTTGTGTTTTTTTCACATTTCCTATAATTACATGACCATATGATACCATGTTCATTATGTTATTCTCACATTGTATTTTTCATGGTACTTATCTTATATGATATCATGTTATGCCATTTAAATAACATGTTATTCCTAATTATGATGTTTATTAACATATTGAACATTATTTCCCACTCATTTATTTTATGTATTCCCCATGTTATCTTATATAGTTTTTGGAGAGAAAAATGATCTAGGATCTGATTATTTAAATTTAAATAAATATGTTTTATTTTAGTTTCATGTTTTTTATATATCGAATCTTCCAGATATACTAGGAATATCAATCATATGGTTGTATTTGAGGAATATTTATGTTAAAAGTAATGTAATAATTTGTCTAAAAGGATATGGTCACTATATAATTCATGTTCAAGCAAACATTAATAATGAATAAATTAAATTTGGAATGGTAATGTGCATGATTACTTCAATATTTGTTGGATTAACCACAATACCATTCTCATGAATATTGTGTTTGAAAACAATTCCATGTTACACCCTAAAGTGGAATTTCTTCGAGTGGAAAACCATTTTTCATTACACCTTTCCAAGAAAAGATCTAAATTTTTTTATCAAGAACTAAATAAATTTCTATCCACTGAGAATTATTCCATAAATATCACTAAGATATATTCCACTGTGTCATGAAATATTTCCTTCATTCATAATCAAAACGTTTCTGGAGAAATAAAAATTACAAATAACATCATTTGATTAGTAAAATTTTTATATGTTCATGTTAAGGTAATGTTTTATTCATATTTTATGGAAATAAATATCTTATTATACATTTAATAACCATCTATGAAGTAGTATAATTCATTCCACCAATGTAATCGAACATCTGATCCATGAAAGGAAGTGGTAAATGATCATTACATGTGGCATCTTTTATATTTTGGTTTTTCAAACAAACCAACAATCCATGGACTACTCTTAAATGTATGAAGTCATTCTTGTCATTTGATATCACAAAAATACCACCCTTTTTAGTAACCACCTATAAAGGGACTACCCATGAACTATCCATGATAGGATATTCTATACCCATAACAAGAAACTTAATCACTTCCCTATCGGATGTACCATTCATTGAAGGATTCAAACTTATTTATGGTTGATGAGATGGATTGGTCCATTAATCTAGTAATATATCTTTTTTTTAAATTATAACTGTTATTTCCCTAAGGTCGATGATGGTCTAATTGATAAATTGCAACGTCTTAATAAGTACTTGTAATATTTCATCTTCTTGATATCTAGTGAGGGAGGATTTGAGGATAACTAGAAGTTTATCTACCTCCCCCAATAATACATAATGTGCACGATGTGTGAGCTGATTTGATTATAATTATGGTGAATTAATGATTGAATTCATTAATGGGTCACATATTTCTCTTTTTAAGTATTCTCTTATTAGTTCATTTACTAATAATGTTTTCAATATACTAATATAAGTTTAACCAATTATTGTACTAGAATTTGATGGAACTCTTCATGAACATTATCCTAACATGATTGGGAACATCCAATGTTAATATATTATCATCCCATGTAATTATAACAAGTATATAAAGAATATAAATATTTATAATTGATAATATATTCTTGTTTAACATATTTTTCACATTGTAAATCACTTACATATTTTCCTTAATAAAAATAATATCTCCTTTATGAGAACTAATTATCACCTCAAATCATGTAGAGAATGTTCCCCCAATTATCAGTCATACATCAAGATATTCTTTCATATAAATACTGATGAATAAATCTAAGAAAATAAATATATTTATCTTTAGTAATATATATTTCAAAAACCCCTTTGGATACTTGATTAAGTAGTTTATTAATTGAATCACCACTAGGGGTGTGCATAAAATATTCCAACCAAATGTTTTTAGATATTTGAAAGGTATGATGTTGATTCTCACTCCCAATTCAAATTTATTTCCCAAACTCAAATGTCCCAATGGATCATGTGATAAAAAACTCTTCGGATTTTAAATCATTGGGGGGATTTAGTGTTTAACCATTTTTGATCACTCATTATTATAGAAAGTGGATAAAATTACCCAAATTTAATTTATTTGGAATGATTTAATTAATTAAATTTGTATAGGTTGGAATTTATTGAATTCCTTAATAAAGGGGATGATTATATAGAGATATTGAAATACATCCAAATAATTTATGAACTATTGTTCCATAGTCCTTTTCATTAAGTTATTTAAAAAGGAAGAGGAGGTATATAAATTTTCTTTACCTCCTTTAATTTCACCCAAGATTCATCTTTTACAATAAATGGGTTCTTATTTGATTATGATCTATTGATCTTGAATTTCTATTTAATAAGATGTTTGTATCCATATTGTTCTTAAGATTCAACCTACTTTTACTTTTCCTTTAATTGATGTAAAATTTCCATTCCACTTCTCCAGGACACCATCTCAATCTCATATCTTGGTTTCTTATTGGAATTACCTAATAATATACCTAGTTTTATATCCAATATTTGATAATAAATATTCCAAATTATATATTCATGGATTTTAATGGTGGGAACATGATTCTAGAACATCATTGGAGTAGTTATGATGTATTTGTACATTATTTCCTCAAATGATGATTTCTTTTGTTTTGTTGGTTGAGAATCTTTTTATTATTTATTAGACGGTTGGGTGGGATTTTTTTGTTACCATCATTATCTATACTTTCCCTTTTGGAAGTAGTTTCCATGGTGTTAGTGCAGACCAGATGTTTGATATTAGGGATGAGTATACTCTGATGAAATTTAAGGACATTTTTGGGTATTATTATTGTTGATAAATTCCACACCCAAAATTTCAATATTTTCCATGATTGAGTTTTATAAGTGATATAAATATCCATTTAATGAATTTTGGAAACACATTTTACTTAATTAGTGAAGGGACTGACACTTGGGCCCGAGAACTCTATCATGGGGCGATTTTCTCTACACTCGTTCCATGTTGGTTGTTGGATTTTCTTTATTATAATGATAGATATGAGTTATATGGAATAAATTTTCTTAGTCATATAATTAAAATGGGATTCTAACATTGTGTACATAAATGTTATTTATCACGCTCTTTTTCCCCTTTTTGGGTTCCCATGAAAACTATTGGAAATTATTTATTCAAATAATTAATATAACTCTTCATGTATCATTCTAATTAACGTTCTAATAGAAGCCGCATACATGATAAATTTTGTTCCCAATATGATTCTACCATATGAATTTTGTACTTTCATCTACAGTGATATTTCATTGTATGAGAAATTACTCAATAAGTACTTGATGTACTCCCATGATTCATAAATGGATTCATTTTTAAACATATGCATTTTATAGATAAAATTATTTAGGGAACATAATTGGTTGTTGGGAAATATGTTTCCAGGATGGATTGTGTAATACACTTCTATTTATGAGTCTTACACTATTCCAAACCCTATAAAATCATATACCTTTCCCTCAAGGAGAAAATGAATACAAAATGTCTAAAGGAATCACTTGATACTCAATTGTAATAGAAACTGTCATGTACCTCTAAAAATACAGAAAGGTGAGAATTGAGGTATTTACATGGTAAGACACCAAATTTCATTAGTCTTATAAAGAGATGTATAACTATAGGGTTGATCTTAATTTTATCCCTTTGGATAGGATTGAAAACAATGTTAAATATTCGTTTATTGATATATGTCAATTCACAATCTATAATCATTCTCCATGGGTGAAAAATGCCACTATTCTTAGAAAGAGATGTATAACTATAGGGTTGATCTTAATTTTTTTCCCTTTGGATATGATTCAAAACAATTCTAAATATTTATCTATGGATATATGTCAAGTCATACTCTATAATCATTATCCATGGGTGTCAAATGATCTTGAAGAGTTTCACAATATATTGTATCCCCTCTCAGGAGCTCTACTCTCGAGAGGGCCCTAGGGATTTGCCTCTAGCGCGGACAGCCGTCTCCTTTGCGGATGGCACTGGTTCTCAATGAGGGGGCGAGTCCAAAGGCGGTGGCATCTCCAGGATTTGGCTTCAGCGGCATTGGTCTTCAGCCGTTGTTTTCTTTTCCACATGAAATCTTCGTGTTTCTCGACACGGCTCGGGCCTTCGGGAGACAACGTCACAATGACAGCAAGGAGGTCTCTCGGCTCGGTTTCTGGCTATCAGTGGCGGTGGAGAGGGTTTCTCATCTTCTGGAATTCAGTGGCGGCATGGGTGGAATTTCCGGTTTGACTTTCAGCTTTCAGAGGCAGCAGTGTGAAGTTCGTGTCTGTGGGATGCATGAGGTTTGGTTCCTACAGTTGATTGGTATTCAGGTCATCTCATTGTCGGGGTTTCATCTTGTGTCTGCTTGGTTCTCTGCTCTGGTTCTAATATTCCTTCATTCTCTCCGAGGTGGAGAAATGTGGTGGTCTTCTTGGTTCTTTGGTATGTGAGTTCAGGCAGCCAGTTTAGGAAACTCGACGGTGATGATCGCTTCAATGGAGTTTTTATGGTTTTTTTGGATTTGGTATTTGGTTTATTCTCAGTGGTTGCTTTTTAAATCTATAATGGGCGGGATATGATGTAGCTTTTAGTATTTAGATTTTTCTGAATTTTGATGGTGGAAGAAACCATCACTCTACAGGGATCAGCGTCAGATGAGGTTACAGAGCAGAAAGATTTTATCCACATGACCATTTATATTTGGATGAACGAGAGGGTATGGTTTTTCCATCGGTACCAGGCTCGTGCAACCCTGCATGGGGCATCTTGCTAAGTTTTCATGTGAGGTGGAGTCTTAACATAACAATGTAGTTTCTGGGGAGTGGCAGTTCTTAGAGTATTTATCAGGGTAATTTCTTGTATCGGGTTTCCTACTTTTTCCTCAAAAGTTCTTTTTAAATAAAAATTTAATTTTGAGTCAGTAATGGTTAGTTCTTCCTCCTATATGTTAAAACCACTAAATAATCCTTGGTGCAACATTCGAGTCTTCCCCTTCTATTTTTTCTATGATATAGTTTATAAATTCTTCTACCATTAAGGGTTTTCATCACGACAGTACCATTGTTTCAATTTATAAATTTAATAGAAGTCACTCAACTGATTTGACACTCTAATAATGGGTAAGGTGGAAAATTATGAACTAATGATCCTGCCCAAACTGGAAAAACACACCCACCATAAAAGGGGAATACAAAAATAAATAAAATATAAAATGTTATCGATGGTGTGATCTTTAGATTTTTTTAAATTAATTTACCAATATCAAATCACCAATACATCATTTGAAGTAATCCTACAAATAGTCTTATAATGTTTTGTGGTTCATCCCATTATGTTACTTTCTTGTGACCCAAATAAAATTCAATCCCTACTCCTCTATGTGTTTAACAAATATATAAGAGAGATCCTTCAAGGAACTCAAATATTTATTGAAATTGTCCCTTATTATATTATTCAGAGTTGTAGTTATTTGTTAAAAAAATGTTTTAGTTTTTTACTAAACTAAATTAAAACTTTCTTATTGTAATATCACCAAAAATATGAAATCAATAAAAATATTTTTTACATTATTATAAGAGTGCATCAGGGTTAGAGAATTAAATAGAAGTCGCAAGAGTTTTTTTTCAATGTCTGCCCACGTCATTAAAAATTAATCATATATATAGGATTTAAATATATCAGGGGCTATTTTGGTCGATTTAATTTCAAAAAGTTATATTAAATTTATTTTATGGTAAAATAATTGATTCTAAAATTTTTTATAAAACAAAACTCGAAGGTGATGAAAAATTAATCCAATTTTCATGGATTTATTCATTGTAATTACAACATATCTCCCTAGAAATTCATTGTTTGTTTGATATCATGTATCTAGTAAATGGAATAATCATGAAATGAAGAAATTAAAAAACACATATATGAATTACACATAATAAAATAATGCTAGTTTAATCACATACCTAGTTCTTCATAATCACCGACAACCCCACAAAAGGGTGAAATTAGTTACACATGAATAAAATGAAAGAAATATTGTTGAACATGAAAAGTTTCTCTATAAAAAAAGATGAATTCAAAGAGAAAATGAAATAATTTTCTTTTCTTATTAGAATTACACTTTTCATTTGAATCTAATAAATCTCTTGGATGACCCCATATCCACCAAATTTGTCAAAATATGATTAATTAATTATCCCCGAATAGTTTTATGTAATTAAAGTCCTTATTCAAGGGCCAATGGGTGGTTGGGGAGGTAGATGAGAAGTGGTTAAATTTTTTATTAAATATTCATGGTTAGGGCACACAGTTGGGTAAACCACACACCCACCATGTATAAGATTTTGTCCCCTTCTCTTGAGGCACATGGTTAGACCATTTATGTGGTAATGGTTCAATTTTTTCTATCTCTATTTTGTTGTGGTTTCTAGTTATCACATTTTTTGGTAATACATGACCCAACCATGGATTCATTTTTATGATTCAAATTTCAAGTCTTCACGATTCCTGGGCTGGGATGCATGATTATTGTGTTTTAGTGAAATCCATTGATATTGGAAAAATAGACCAAATTCATCATTTTTTCCAGAAAAATAAATAATTCTTAAAAAAATAATGAAATATCAATTTTATTCATATTTGAACCTATAAAAGGACATTTTGACAATTAATACCTGACAATTGAAATAAATAACCATTTTTATGACCAAACCAAATGATAAAATGCTATAAAAATTAATTATACCACATTATTCATGAATTTAATTTACTACAGACGAGTTTTACTCTTTATATTTGTTTTTATAAGCTATTATCAATCTCAATATTGTATTGAGTAAATTTATTACCTAATTCAATAATTGTTTCCCATCTTCAATACTCATGTATTAATGATATAAAACATCAAAACCATAACATGATCTCACCAATAAAAAAATAAAAGTAACAATAGATTTTGGGAAATAATATAATTATATTAATACATAAAATTTACAATTTATCTTACTTCATAGTCTCTTATTAATAGAACTAGAATATTTATAATCCATGAGGAATTATAAATTCTAAGTCAGAATCAAGTATAAAAATTTATATTATCTATTCTTAATCACTACCTAATAAGGTGTAGTATGAATTTAGTCTATTTTTGAAACCACGTAGACTTTTTATTCATTAATTGTTTCTTCGATTCAAATTTTTTTATGATTTTTTTTGAATTAATTAAATTTAACTAAAATTAATTGATGCCACTATTAATGATGGTATACCAAGAATTAAAAATACGATCATATGAAATAGTTAATGTTGAAATATATTTGATGAATGAATTAATAATTTTTAGTTTCCAATAAAAGTAAACACATGGTATAATAACCACTCTACAATCATTAAAATGTTATTTTATTATAATCAAGTGCATTGATGCATTTTATTATTTGGGGATTCAAAACCATGTTTAAAAATGGATTACGAAAACTTATTACATGTTCAAGAATAAATTCAAACAACAATTATATGAAATAAATGGAAGTTACTAAATCAATAAATAATGAAAATGTTAATTATTATAAGAATAGTAGGATATAATGAATGTATTTAAGAACAAAATAAAATTTACATTAAAAATAAAAGAAAAAGAATAATTAAATCTCCCTTTATTATAAATCTCATCAGAAATGTGTTTATCTCATAATGTTTTCACTAAAATACAATTATATATTCTTATTAGACAAAAAAGTGGGTCTTAATATTTCTATTAACTAATGTAAAACGATATCGATTAACCTTCTAGGACATCCTTCTGAATTCCTCTTTTATCTATGGGTGTCTTATCTATGAAATAACCCAATATTTTTATAGAAGTTTTGAATGAACATAAATCCATTTTTAATGTATATAATTATGGTGTAATTTATATATATCCTTAGATCTAACTTCAATCGTCAAGAATAATTTTTGATTCTCTGCAATTTTTGACTTTGATTCAAAGTTCAATATCTTCGTATCTAAAATATCACAATACAACCAAATAATGTCACACTACAATCTCAATATATCCTATAATCATCATTGTAAATATAATAGTAAATATGTTGAAGACACAAATTCACCTCTAAAATTGTTTTATTCAAGGATTATCTATTAAAACATAAGAAAATTTCATTATTTTATCTCCCCAATTTTCGTATTGTTGTTCTTCACAATATGCTCTCTATAATTTCATGCCACTCATGAAATATAACTATTAGATCCTATAAATAAATCAGGTTTTACTAATTTTATTTTATGATATTTTTTATATAATATTTATATTATACACTTCCTCTAAATTCATACTCTATAATACTATTATAATGTGTTTGGATTTTCTCTTCCCATCTCCACAAGATTCCTAATTACTCCAATTCCACCTCTCAAATCAATTTTTTTAATAAATAATTAAAACATATATAATTATGTAGTAATACATCATTTAATAATAAAATTTATGATGGAATATTATGTACATATTTATTTTATCAATGACCTAAATGAAGATATATGAAGAAGATATTATTCAAATCAATAAAGAGAAGTTCAAGGAAGATTCCCCTTTTCCAAAGTCTTGACTCACTTGAATGTAATTAAATCCACCATATAACCATATATATTTTATAAATTAACTATTTAATAATTTTATTTATATTCACTTAGTTTATTATAAATCTTTTATGAATGTTTATTAATTATTTATTAAGTGTTCTCAGTTTATATTAGTCATTAATAAATATTTTATCCAAATGTGGTGTTGATTATTTGGTATTATGATCATGATAATTATTAATTGTTTATGATTTATTCATCACTATATCATTCAAGGTATTTGTTTTCAAAATATTCCTTCATTTTTTGATGTTCTATGATTATTCCATTTTAGGAATAATCTCAATTTGGAAAATTGGAGGTTCATGGTTTGTTCGTTTGAGATGGTTTTTTCAATCATAGTTATTTGTTTTAATAATTATTTACATATTATTTTTATACTATGGAATATGAAATATAATTTAAATTCCTCAATAATTATATATTTTAATATTAATTAATGTTTTTATATTGTAAATAATTATTAGGATAATTATAGAGGAGTATCATTTTTATAGGCCATTAGACCAACGAAAAAATGAATTTTCTAAAGATAAATAATTATAAGAATAAATAATTATTCATTTTTTATATCTATAATAAATAATTATTTTTATATTTATAAAATATTTATATAGTAATTTTTGATAATAAGTAGGTATTTGAATAAAAGAAAGGAATGTGTTTAAAGAATAACTATAACCACTTATATAAGTATTTCTCTTCACTTAATGCTTTTAAACTATGAATTCATAAAACATTGTTATGAAAAAAGTCTCACCAACATGGATGAGAGACCTATGATAGAGTTTTGGGATGTATTTTTGGATAAATGTAAATTTTTTAGTGGTTTGTAAGTAGTGGTGGAGGGTTCCTTTTATAAGTGAAAATGAGTTACATTTGTTTTTGAAAATAACATTACTTAATAGTTAAGGAACATAACTTGGTGTGGATAGTGATCTATAAATATAGAAATTTAATGTGAGACATGAATTCATCAATTATAATGATATATTTGTTTTATGAATTTATACATAACTTTTATTTTATATCATATGTTATCATATTTAATATTTATGTGAATATATCACTATTTAACAAGGTATTTTAAATTAATAAAAAATATATACTCTATTTACTAATTTTTAAATTATGATTCCAAATATGGAATACATTTCATTAAAATAAATTTCTAAATATTAGGATCCTAATTATCAAGTAAAAGTTATCAATTCATTAAAAACATGTTTTTTAAATACAATATTTATTTATTAAATAAACTAAATTATTATTATTAACATTTTTATATATTGGTTGAAATATATATAAAATATTATATAAGATTAATATTAGGATTATATTAAATTAAATTTCTAATTAAAAATATTAAATTCTTAAAAATATAAAATTACACTACAAAATGTTTTATAATTATTAAAAGAAACTTTTATCAAATTATAATCAAACATAAATAACACCCTAAATTATAGTAATTAAATCCTTTAATATATATTCACAAGACATAAGGATGATATAAGAAAGGTTCATATTTGAAAGTGGTTATTTGGATAACATGGTTCCTATAGTTATCTCCAACAACTTGAATTTATATCATAGGTGATTTAATTCCAACCATAGTTATTAAAGTCTGGCTTGTGCCTTGTCAAGGGAAAACCCTAGTAATGATACCTCCATCCCATGTTCAGGCATTTATACCTTATATAATATTTTTATACTACCCAATACCATATATTATTCCTTATGCAGAAATTTTCCAATGTGGTTATGCTTTTTTATATTTACTCTATGCACAAATTTCAACTTTCAGATAGAAAGAATATATTTTCTGTTCAATAATAATATAGTGAAAGTCACCACTGATGGTTCATTCTATTGGGTATCTAATTCTCAATTAATACCATTTAGGAAATCACATAATGATTATTCAATCAACCACATAATGGATATCTTATCTCATTACTTATATTACCAAATCTATAATTTTACCACACTGATCACCAATGACCACTCTACCTGAATGATAACTTACCCTCAATGGAAACATTTCCCAAAAAACATCCTCCATTGTAACTCTATAAATACTTCTATTATTATTCACCCAAAATCAATCCAATTTTTGTGTAGCTTAAATTTTATTTTATTCTTTTAGAATTTATATGATGCTATAAATGGTTCTTTTCTTCATCATCGTGGCTTTATATCTCATAAATTCTTCATGATACAAACTAACATAATTTCTATTTCTTACAACTAATTTTATATTTTTCATTCATTCCCTTTTATATATTCCACTTAATTTTTTTTCTAAGTTTGTATCTTGTATAATTCTACCATGAAATAATATTATGATGTTTTACATGAATTCTATTATGGTCAAAACAACGTGTTTCTGAAAAATTACATATTAATAAATTTCTTGATAAAGAAAATATTATGTAGTTATAATTGAATTAGATAAAACGGTGTTCTTCTATCAGGTCAGACCAAACCAAAAAGATTGGTCTCTAAATTAGTTTGAGTCATCCCAAAAACTCAAAATAACAATTTGATTTAGGATAGCTTGAAAATTGATCCATCACACCAACTTAGTCTTGAAAAAAATAAAATGACTCTGTTTTTGTGTTGTATTTTAGGAATTGATGATATAAAAGTAAATATACCTAATATTTATAATATAAAATAACACCATAATTATTATACATTAACATACACTTTATGATCCCATATTCAACAAATTATATCAAATATAAAAGTACCATCCATGTAAATACATAGTTTAAATCATAAAAAAGATGTAAAACTATTAACAATTATAATTGTGTTAGTCAATCATGTACTTACCCGAACAAACTTCTAGAAATTTAAAAATAAGATTGAGAGTTCCTTTGAGGCCTACCTTTAATAGGTCACATTATAGTTACTAGAGCTTAGGATTAAATCACAAATTTATAAAACATTTTCCTTATTTTATGTAAACAAAAAACATTTCTACCATAAAATAATAATGTTATATCAAAATCTAGAATTAAGATATTCTAGAGAAATTTTGACACACATAAATATAATATAAATGTGTCAAAAAAATTGATTAAAAAACACAATACTCCACACCATTCTGATTAGATCACCTCATGCCTAAAATAAATCCATCTAACAACATCCTTATAAGTTTAAAAAACAGCAGGGATTATGGGGTGGGAATAAAATTATTTCCATTAGATACCTTCTACATCCTTTTCCAAGTCAAGTGAATATTCATAATAAATCCTTAATGAAATATATATATATATATACCTTCAATATATTATATATATAATTCATGAGAAAAATATACACAAAAAACATCCACATAATGTCATCCACTACCTCATTTACATCATCACAACCATAACTCCATAGTTTATACAGCAATTAACACCTCTTGTTATATTCACCTCTATCAAAAGTATTTATAGAACAAAAAATGATAGTATTTGTTACAATGGGGGATATACATCAGCAACCCCAACCCCAACATCGTAATGGTATAATAAAAACAAAAAGGATAACAAAAAAAACCATACCTAGTGTATGATTTCCATAACCCTCACATCACATAAATATTAATCAATGCCACATCTCTCTATCTTATGACTCTAATATAATTCACACATCATTTTCACAATTCACATTATAAACATCATTATAAAAATTATCACATATGTTGAATCATTATCTCATATACCATATATAATAAGAATTTATAACATGATAAGATTCACAAAAAATAAACCACATCAATTTTTCTTTATCCTCAATTAGTCATCCCAACATTTGATCTAACATTCATATATCATTGGGAAACCAAAATCTATGATTTACATTCAACCCATACACCACCACTACCATACCAATACCTTATATTAATATAACCCCCTCAGTCTATATGTTTTCCATAAATTCACCATACAATACCTAGCATGGACCACCACTTCTAAAAACAACAAAAGGTTTAATATCTACATACCCACACATCAAAGAGTTAATGAAATTCACCCACTTTCCATTACTTCTCCATTATGTTAGACGCTTTCTTCTTTTCTCAAATTTTATTTATCTTTATTCACCTAACCTCAATTACTAAAATTACCTTTTTTTACAATTATTCTATTATTCTATTCCAATAAAATTTACACTTCCATACATATCCCATTAACTAAGCTTATTTTTTATTAATTTCAATATATATATATATATATAAGTTACCCATACGACATCATCCAAACTATATGAATTCACTAAAATCTGATAAAATAAAATATATAATCCACTACCACGGAAAGATCTAATTATTATGAAGATAATTACTTGATCTCATCCAATAAATTAAAAAATCCATATCCATGATAAGAGTCCATATAATCTATAAATATATACACCAATTTTAATGATATCGGTGAATAAAAAGATTTTACCAAGCCACCGTAAGGATAGAGATCATGAATCCCACTTATAAACAATTCTTCTATTAATTTAATCACTCCCATAACTAAATAATGCATTGAATACCAAGGATCCTTAAAAAGTTCTCTTAATTCAACATCTAGTATTTCCAAACTTCATAAAAATTTTGAGAGAAAATTATGTGGTTCATGTAGTTTTTTTTAATCCATCTTCTCAAAAAAAATAATGTTTCACCCTAAAACATGATGTTCTTTCATTATAAAATTCTTTATATGGGAGTAAAAACATGTTTTTGCATTATTATTAAAATTTACAACCACTTATTGAATAAAAATTCAAACCTATCAAAACTCTACCATGATGTGTTTGATTGAACGATTTCATGTTTCACAATTTCTTGATAAACCCTGCATATAAAAATTACATGACTGATTTACCATTTCATTAATTGGAATATATAAAATAGAATACTAATTAAACATGATTTTTTAATAGACATGTTTTTTATGTTCATGATTCCATTAAACATATGAAAACCATATTTAATCCACTCCCAAGAACTAAGACACTTCCACTAAACCATGACATATTCTCATTCAACCGTAAATAATTTACTATAATAATCAATATATGGGACTAACCTTGATGTATTTTAATGAAATACTCTATTTATTTCATGTTAGGTTGAATTTGTGCACAAATTCGCCTCATAGAATTTTTTTCCTTATACAATTCCCATAAAACACACAAAGTAAATATACAAAAATATCTAGGCCTCATCAAAGTATTTTTTAATCAAAACATTTTTAATTGACTAATTAAAACCTATACTAATATAAAAGATTAAAATCACACCTAAAATAGGCTAAGGGTGTATAAACAAGATAAAATTTTTAATAATTGGGTTTCACATGCATACCACATACCCACATTTTTATGGAATGAATTAATTCATGATTACAAATAAAAAACATGAGTAATAAAATATCATTTAAAAACATGAACCATAATAGTAGTAAATTTTTTTCTCATGTTGAGTACAGTGTTCTTATCCTTCGGTCTTACCACTCACAACTGATTGTTGAACCGCACATAGCTTAACTTGTTTTCTATTGGGTTATCTTTCCACCCATAAAAACATAAAAAATTGAATAAAATATTATATTTCATGGATTTATTCCTTATTTTAATTAAATATTTCAATGTTTTATGAGGATCCCCCTTACAATATTGTACACATTAGAGTATTGGGATGGATTCTCTCACTGAATCAAAAAATAGCATAGTTTTGGCCCACCTAATCCAACATATCTTTTAGAAAATATCACATATATCTCACACATAAAAAACAATAAAAATATAAATAACATTATATAAAACATATTCATTAATATTCTAAATAACAATGTGAGTTTATAATAAAAACACAATGATTTAAATAATTACCAAAATAGACATTATTTATATTATATGCGATACATGATGAAGATTAGTGGATTATATAGTTTTATTTGAATAAAATTTGTAAAATTGTTATATCATAATAATCGATGTATATAGAATATATATATCAAAGGTACTAAAATTTTCATCTTTAATATGAACCAAATTTTATTCATTTTATACATCAAGTGATAATGTAATTATTAAATTACAAATTCTATTTGATTATTAAATATTTTTATAATCACCTATTTCAAAATGAGGTATAAAGTATAAATGTATAGCATCAAGGGTCAATTGTTGACTGGGAATTTAAGAAATTCACAAACTTAATAGTTTTTCCTTTATTAATGAATGATGTATATAAAAGATATTACAATGATATATTTTAAAATACTCTAACATGGGATATGAATTATTGAATGTATATTCATCCTTATTTAATCTTTAACTAGGGTGTAGTTTCATACCTTTATAAGTAAATGAAGGTATATTCAAATTGTTTTTGAGAAAATTATTGGTGCATTACCATTAAAATAAAGTATGATAATTGCCCATAATCAACTAAATGAGTTGAAGATTACTACATAAAATGTATAAAGTGTATATTTTTAATGTATTATTATTTATTTCTATAGATTGATCTTGGTAAATGGGTTTTAATTTTTCTTTTCATATTAAAATATTCTATATTATTAAAATCTATATGTGGTATTGGATCCATATTTGGTAAAGTATTGAAGGGTTTTTCAATTATAAAAATTCTTGAAAATTGAAGAAAAATTGATATTATGAATAGCGATATAAAAATATAATTTATTGTGATATAATGTGGCATAAATTTGGACATTTTTTTGATAACATGAATAGTTTTATGTGATATCATTTCATTTAATATTAATAGGTTAGACATTTTAAACCTGGGTATCAAAATGTGACAACGATACCACTGACACATTATTGTTCAAAGTGCTGATTTTGGATTATCACTATTCATTAAACCTAACATGGATAGTTACATATCATAATTATATAGAGATTAATATTGTTAAACATATCATAAAAATTTATTGTGGTATTATATAGACCCAAAAAATTTTAGACATATTATTTCATGGTTCTTAACATCTATACCCTGTAATATAAAACAAGGATCCAAAAGGATTAGTGTCTTAGGAAGACTAGGTTCATAATACATAAAAGGAACCAAAACATGGAATATATATTTTATTCTCCATAATTAGATCTTATTAACCATTAGATATTCTAATACTATATTAGATAACCCGGGGAATATATGAAGGAAATGGGTGAGATGAAAGTCCTAGTAAGCATATAAAATGATCAGGAAGCCTTAAATGTGAGTCAATAGTATAACATGATATAATAAAAGAAAAGGTACAATAGTAATCAAATAGAAGCATAATATAAAGGACATGGTATGATAATACCATAACAGGTAATGAAATGTGTGAAAAACATAAAAGATGATATAAACATAAGTTAAGGTTAATTGCTGAGACGACATCACATGGTGGACAGAGACCTATAATGGATTTTGTTTACTCCCTAATCCCATTATTCATGTCTCATGAGTCTAAAAAATTACCAAATTCATTAGAGAGATATATACTTTTTGGAGAACCCATCACATTAATTTCATGTATTGTCATATATGTTCCACATAAAAAATCAATCATAAAGAATAAAAATAATAATTACGCATGAAAATAAAATGGGTTTCATAATATTGCCTCACAAAATAATGAAAATAGATTTATTCAATATGTTATTTGATAAATTATCATAAAGAATGTAGTTACCCCTAAAATGAATGGATAATGTGCTAGGTATATATATTTAAGACACACATATAAAAAAATTAGAAGTATTTTATAATATTTAATAGAAATATAATGTGATTTAGAGAGAGAATAATAAAACCCCAAAGCAAATGTTGGTTTAGATAGATCCCTTACCTCGCATCAGATTTATCATGTACATTATTTATATTTCTTTATAATAAACTTATGTTAATTATTTACATTCTTAAGAACCATTTTCAATATTATTAATAAATTTATTTTATTCTTTAACATGTTATATTCAATTACTTAATCATTTATGTTCATTTCGGACATTTTGATGATAGTTGGATCATTTTCCCAAAACCACTTTGGTAAGTGGAATAAGGTCAAAGAGAATATTATTTCATAATATATTGAATAATAATAATGAAATTTTTATCATATTTAGACATAAATTTATGTTTTAAAACCAACCATGAAATATGGTAAGGAAAAATTAATTACATTACAATCAGGGAGAAGGTAGGACGTACACACACATGAGTAATATTATTATTTTTCAATGATCATAGTGGAAATAAGGTACGTATTATTTTACAATTATATAATTATAATTATATAAAAAAATATAATATTTTTTATCCATGTAAATTTACATATACCATCCATGTGATGCAGTATGAATAAAAGGAATCAAATCATTTTGTGAGGCGGTAGTCCGCCATACACATGAACAAAATTATCATTTTTCCAATGGATGGAAAGATAAGAAAGTATCATATATATTAAATTTATATAATTATTAATTTTAAATTAATAACATATATAAACATTAAATCCATCATCACTAATAACTGTGATAGGTGATGATGGAAAATGAATTACATAGGTTCATGAGGTGGTAGTCTGTAGGGCACACAATTGATGGTTTCATTTTCCATTTGATGGAAGAATATATGGTTATAAGTTCTAAAAATAATGTAATAATATCTCATTAGATTTTTTATATTGGTGTTTTTATTTCAACATGATTGAGAAATATTTTATGGAAGTGGAAGAATAAATAAAACAAATATGGTCAATTATGAACAATACCTTTTTTTCAGACCACCTCATTATAATTGTACCTAAGACTCTCTATATTCATTTTATGACCAAAACAGACCCTAGGACATGGTAAGGGAAGTAATTAATGGATTAGGGTAGGTATTGGATGAACTAAAAGTAATTTTAACTATGAATATGGGAGGATAGGGGGTTTTATTTTATAGAGAGGATGAGTGACATTCTTTTAAATACCCAATACTATTCAATAATGGGAATTAAAAATCAAGATAAGTCCCCAAAAATTTGATATATAATGAATTGGAGAGGTAATATTTGAGATCCAAAACTCCACCATTCAAAAATAAACATTTTAAACATTTTATTCTATTTACCCATTCAGTTTCATCCCACCAGTAAGCAAGTTATAACATTAACTATGGTAACAAATATTTACAATTTTTAAGATTCATTTTGGAAAAAAATTAAGAAAAGTAATTACTATATAATATTTTTTTTAGGATTAAAAAAATGTAACCTATTTTATAAAATTCATTTCAAATAATTGGAATAATTTAATTTAAAATTAAATCCACAATCATTTCGAAAAAATATGTTTTCATGAAATGAATTTTTCAAGCATAAAATGATCATACATTAATTATATAAAAATTAATCATAAATTAATGGATTTATATAAATATTTTTAGATATATATTATATACATTTATTTAAAATTATTCCCCATTTTTTCATATTTTAATGATTTAAAATGAAGAAACGTTATTAAATTTTAAATAGTTTTCAGAAAAAGGGGTTTTTAAACAAACAAATAAACTTATACTAAAATCTAGTATAAATGTAATTTAAATGTAATTATTTTGAATAAATATAAATAAATAATAAATATTTTATTTTTTAAAATTAAATTAAATTAAAAATGAGTATTTTATTTCATGTCATTTATTAAAATAAATGAAATTTTAGCCAAAATTCTGTATTTTTTAGCATTCACTGAAAAATCAATATTTTTAAAAAAAATCCAAAAAAATCAAGTTAAGTTAATTTTGATATTTTTATTTCAAAATAAAAAATCATTTTATCAAATAAGTTATTTAAAATTTTTATAAATGAATTATAATATATTCTTACAAAAAAAAGATCAGTTTTGAAGAAAATATATTTTTAAATAATAATAACACTTTACTGAAGAAATTGAGTGATTAATTATTAATAATTTTCTGATAAATTTATATTTAGTAGAACCTTTTAATCTATTTAATAAATTATTCATTACTATTCATACCCACCAATTTAATAGATAGGTTTTAATGGTCGTATTTATGTAATCATGGTTTATTTGGGTTCAGTATTGTGTGTCACATATGCTATTTAACATAGTTTTCCATTTTAAAAACATGTGGTGTAACATTCATCCACCATAATAAATTTTTTCCACAAAATTTTATATTATATACTTTATTGAAAACATGTGAGGGTACTATTTCTTTATTTTCTCTTCCAGTTCCCATGTTTCTTTCTTAAAATTTTTGCTTCTCCATTTAACTTTGACTTGGTGTGTTTTAATGTTTTTTAGAACACTGTCTATACTATCTAAGATATTAAATGTCAACTTATAATTTGAAAGGTCATTCCCTATGTGTTCCACATTTGGATTTAATATATGTGGGGAATATGGTATGTACTTCCTCAAGAGGGATGCATAGAACTCATCATATACATGATATTGGTAAGGGGGAATGCTATTTAATAGAACTATGCTCTGATGTGATCAAGGATCTCAAAGGGGTATATGTATCTTGGAATAAGATTTCTATTATTCACAAACCTCATGAATATTTTCCATGGTAAAATATAGAATAACTTCATATCTCTGACATCAATCTGCAGGTATCATCAACGACTATCTATATAAATTTTATGTCGACTTTATATTAATTTCATATGACATTGAATAGTTTGATTATTCTATAGCATATGTTATATAGGATCAGGTCCCATCTGATTTCCCACTCTAACTTTATCCCAGTATGTCATAGTCCAAGACCACTTCCTCTACTGAGCATCATAATGATCTATTTTAATGATAAAATGGAAGCTGTTGTTATATGATAACTATGATAGGGGAAGGTGTTAATCAAAAAATCCTTTGGGTATACATTTAACAAGATCTCATCATATCCTCTATAGTTTATATGGTTCTATTATACCGACCATCCGTTTGAGGTTGATATTGTAGTACTGAAGTTTAGCTCTTAATCTAGTGCTTGATGAAGGCTTCTTCTGATTTTCAAAGTAAAACTCACATATTGATCAGATACAATGGAGTGTGGAACTCTATGAAATATTATAACTTCCATTATATATATCCTAACAAGTTAGTCAAGAGACAAATCGTCCTTGATAGAAATGAAATGTACTAACTTTATATAGAGGTTGACAACCAAACTGATGGATTTATTACTATTAGGTGTATTAGGGAGTCATATAACAAAATTATTGGTTATGTTTTCCCATTTTCATACCGGTATGTGAAATGGTTGTGAAATAACCTTTGTATTATGTCACTCTTCCTTTACTTGTTAACATAATAATCATTGAGATAAAAATTCCAAAATCACCATCTTCATGTTATCCCATCAGATGTTTTTCTTAAAATATATATAAAACTTAGTGATTCCCATATGAATATGGAAGGATTAACTAAACACATAATCTATAATATTCTTATTAAGATATGGTTTTTATGGGATAGATATCTAGATTCTAAACCTTATAACTCCATCTTCAAAATAGTTGAACTCTCAAATATCAACTACCTTTTTTATAGAACCTCAACTACTTTTTAGGCCTCCTTCATCCTTGTATGAATGGATGTTTTAGAAGTTATTTGATCAAGGTAGGATAAATATCCTTTTATTATTCATATATCTATCCTTTAAAAGTATAAAAAATTGTATCCTTCAAAATTCTCATCATTGATAAAATCCTTGATTCCTTTATAGGTAAAGAATCTAACACTTTGTTTTCCAAAGATAGTAATGGATTGATTAGTCACGGTCCTTCATATGATCTAACCATATTTAATAGAACATATTATGCTCCTTATGTGTGAATATATATTTGAGACTATGGTGATTTATATATATTTCATACTTATCCCCATGGAGATAATGTTTCTAGATATTCAATGAAAAGATCGTTGTATCTAACTCTTGATCTTGTGTTTTATAGTTATTCTCACAAACTCTCATATTCCTTGAGTCATAGCCTATCAATTTATCATTCTGTATTAGTACAAAACCTAAATCATTATTTAAATAATTGATGTATAAAAAAATTCCTTACTTGTGGGAAGCATGTGTATTGATGTAGTGACAAGACTCTTTTCAACTCTTTGATGATTCCTTTTACATCCACTGGTCTAGAAAAACATTACCCACTTTTGAGTTAGATTGGTTATTTTATTTTATAATGATGAAAAATCCGTAAAAGTCTCTGGTAACACTCATCTAGTCTAAGGAAATAGTGAATCTTCCTTACATATGTTGGTCTAGGATAATCCTCAAGTGCCTTTTTCTTATAAAGTTACAAATGTATACCTTTAATGGTGATAATGTACCCCAATAATGATATATCATTCATTAAAAACTAATTTTTTTGAACATTTCATATAGATTCTCCTTTGTCTATTCTATTACAATAGTATTAAATTCTCTTTATAATACTAATTTCTTTTAGAGCATATCATAATATCTTCTATTAGGACTGCAAAACATTTATCAAGTTAATATCTAAAGAATCAATTACATAAGTAAAAAAACATTGATAGAGCATTAGTTAGTCTGAATGGAATAACTATGAATGTGTAGTGTCCATAACTTGTTTAAAAGGTAGTTTTTTTTGGAATATCTTCCTTCTTCACCCTTAATTAGTGATATATAGACTAAAGGTATACCTTATAGAAATAATGAGCCTCACATTGTTGATCAAAAAATTCACCTATATATGAAAGGAGGTATTTGTTCTTTATCTTTATTTTGTATATTTATGATAATAAATATAGATTTTCATTGGGCCATTCATATTCTTAAAAAGAGGACCAGTTCACCCCATGTTGAAACAATGAGTCATATAAAACCCTTTTCTAAATTTTCTTATAATTGCTTCTTTTTCTCTTCCATCTCAGCTATAGACATTCTATAAGGGTTCTTAGATATGGGTACAGATCCCTGTTTAAGCTTGGTTGAGAACTAAAACTCTTGGACAAGAGGAATACCAAGAGACTCTTTGGGTAATACATCAATATAATCCCTCAAAATGGGCACGCATCTAAGCATGACTCTCCCCTTTTTCTCAATCATTTTGGATAGATTTGATTTCTCATAAGGAAATAATATCCACACTTCATATTATGATACCAGATAAGATTCATCTTCCTACTTTTACTTGAATTGAATTATAGGAATATTCTCAAAATAGTGGGTGATTTCCTTCTCCCAGCCATTTATGTGGGCTCAAAGTAAATCAATCCATTCCTAGAATTGAATAAAATTATGATAAATAAAATTTCAAAAGCTTTTATAACAATTTAATCCTATATTTATGTATAAGTGATGAGTTTAATGATTTTTATTCAATAATTGACCCATTCACCATCTTCCCTAATAACTCAACTTCTATGTTTTAAGGAGGTACTTGGATAGTTCTACTAAACTTAAGTGATATGGAAGAATTAATAGAAATATAATAAAAAAGTATGTTATATTTTCATGAATGAATAATTATGATACCTATTACCACCAAATTGTTAGGATCCACCTCCACAATTTTGATGGAATAAGATCACCCTTTCTCTCTATGCCTTGGAGGTTATCGTCATTGGTTTTCATCAACAACCCTTTGCATAGTTAATTTCAACACAATGTATCCTTGTTCCTTGCAGGTTAATCATTGGGAAAAAGGCGAAGGGCTAGATATAGGGTTACTTCCTTTAATTGCATTTCTAGTTTTCTACTTTCAATAATCATTATATAGGTGACCTTTTTCCCCACATGTAATTAATTTCTATATCCCCTTTAGCAAATTTTTGGGAAGCTTCATCCCACACTTTTGAGAAGTGGGATGTTGGAATTTATTTCATAATTTATATTTATCTATTAAACCAATTTAATTAAAATCCATTTTTTATTTGTATCCCCGTGATAACGTTATGATTCAATGAACTCTATTTTTAAAATGATTGAATATTAGACAATTTCATCATTGCTATCGATGTCTGTAATTTTCAATGTTTTTTTGCAGACTTAGATTTAGCCTGCCAAAGAATCTGTAAACTTTACTTTCGAGGTAGCTAGAAAATTCAGGGGAATAGCGTGAAATTATTGTCATTTTCACATCGTACATCCTAATTTATTCATCATCCTTTTTTGAGGATAAATAAATACCAATCCATTTTATATTGGAGTTCATATGAAAAATATTTTTCATATTATTTTCCTGAAATTACATCTACACTATCTCTTTTATCTCTTCCTCGCGCTTCATATTTTTGATGAATTTAAACCATTGATCAATTTATCCCTCTATAAGATAATCATACAATGTAACCTTTCCTTGATTATTTCATTTAAGGATATCTATGTTATTTTAATGGATTTGATCAATTTTTATGTTATTAATGGACTAGAATATCTTCTGATAGTTGGTGGCCTTTTTTACATAAAGGTCTCAATTGAAACTTGATCATTATTAGAGGGATTCAAGTATTACTCATAATTCATGTTTCTCTTCAATACATGAGTTAGATGAGAATTTATTATCATGATGTTCTGGAATCCTTCTCCTATCAGGTTGGGAGGCTCATTAGGTAAATTTTCATATTTCCTAACACATTGGTTGATGACTAAATTTCTCCCATTTTTATCCATTAACTGAAAAAATGGAAGATTAGGAATTATTATTTTTAAACAATTAATCACATAAATGAAAATACATGAATGTTAAAGGGATAAATCATAAGGTACATATATTCCTTAACCTATGAATATATATTTATATATATCAATATATGTTTTCCATGATCTATTTCCTAATATAAAATCTTATGGGAATTTTTTCTCTTTACAATGGTTCATAAATAGCTTGTGAATTTTCCAAATCATATCCACTAGGAGTGTCAAAACAGGTGTGGAGAAATGGTCATTGTTGTGTACCAAGTAATGATCAAGTCCATATAAATGTACCTTTTGAGGTTATTTCCCATAAAGAAAAAATTTCTAGAGTAACGTCCACTTGTAGTATCCTGACATGGGTGTATTATCTTTTAAATCACTTACACAATACTTTACAAAAATTTAGGGATGTTTAGCTATGTTTAGAGTTACCCCTAAAGAAATAAAATATATTTGTATAATCCTAATACCCAAAAATAACTAAATCATCCTCTAATACCAACTATACAAACACAATCCATCTTAAATATATTTTGGATTGATGTTTAACATAAATATGCATTAATAAACAATAAGTATTGAAAATGTCTCATGTATTTGTAAGACTTGGTTCATAATATTTAAAATTAAACTAAATCATGTAATCGTCATTTTATTCTACATAATGAGCTCCTAACATAAATTTGATTACTAAAAAAAATTGGATAACCTAGATAATACATGAACGAAAGGGGTGAGCTAAGAATCCTAGTATGCAAATAAAAGTAACAAGGAATCATAACATGTGAGGGAAAATTATAACATGATATCATAAAATAGAAGGTATGTGAGTAATCAAATTGAATCACAATAAAAATGGTATGGTATCATAAGATAATAATAGATTATGAAATTTTACTATAATATAAAACATGACATAAACATACATTAAGGATAATTGAAAAGACAACATCACATGGTTTACAGAATCCCATAATGGATTAGGTTTACTCCCTAAACACTCAGGAGGCTAAAACATTACCCAATGTATTAGATGACTATATAATTCTATGACCAATAGTCATATTCATTTAATGTACATGAATATGTTTGATAAATAATATAAAAAATTATAAGAAATTAACATAATAATTACCCATGGAAAGAGAACGGGTTACATAATCTTGCCTTATATCTTAATGAAAAGAACTTTCTTACAGAAGGAATTTAACAAATAGTCATAAGGTGTATATTACCCCATAAAAGGTTGAGATAATGATATGGGTATATATATGTAACAGATATATATAAAAATATTATAACTATTCCATAACATCAAATATAAATAAGGTCAGTTAGAGATATAATTCTCATAATCTAAAGGAATGTATTGTTTAGATGTATCTTTTACGTTACACCCGATTAAGAACATGTGTTATTTATCTTCTTGAATAATAAAGTTATGTCAATTTTTTAATTTAGAACATTCAGTTTCCATTTATGGTGTATTAGAATAATATAAAGATGGGATCTGGGAATTTTATCCATTTTAACCCATGAAAGGGATGAAATAGTTAAATGATTTCACATGAGTTTCTCATTGTTAGATTCAGAACGAGTTCGCCATCTTTTATTCTAGAAGAAATTAGTGGGAAAAGATTGATTTTGGGGGGTTTTGAGTGTGTCTATAAAATCATTCATGTTAGTTTTACCATTTTTATCTCTCGTGGAAACTCCCAAAGGCTCCCACATCTATAAAAAGGTATAAACATGCTTTCCAAAACTAGGAAGTTATTTGGTGTTTCAAACCCAATGATTCTTAGGAACCGAAATTTATCTTGGCGATGAAAGGTCAGGCTCATCACATCCTTTTGGGGGGGTATTATTAGCTACTCTGAGACTCTCTTATATATTTAATATATTTTCAAAAAAAATTCCAAATCCCTATATGCAATTGGTTATACTATTTCAATGATCTAGTGTAAAATCCTTCTATATATAAAAAAGGTTCTATTAATTATTCCATATGTATATCTAATAGGTTCTCTACCAATTTTAATTTATTTCATAAAAATGTGTAGATACTTATGTTTATAATCTATATAACTGGGCACTCTAGAGTTAACCATCATCTAGAATGCTGATTCGTGTTTTGAGGATGAGATTGAACCTATATGAGGCGTCCTACGTATCCTATGAGGACAGAAATAAAAACCCTTGTAGTTAGTTTTATTCTAAGCCATGCTATTTACTTTCATCGGGATAGGGTGAATGTGGTAACATAGAAATCAGGGATGGAGCTCGATCCTTATGAACTCATCCTATATATCCTTCTTATAATGGGAATTAAATTCATTGTAGTTCTATATTCCCTCAAACCGCTGATGTGAAGGGACATATAATAGAGACTCGTTATTATTATTTCCCCTATTTTACCAATACGGGGATGCCTTTTAAACTTACACCATGTTATAAACCCATTTACGGAGGCATTTTAATCTTGATATTACATAAATCTTATAAAATAAGATTTCCTTGACTGTGGGAATTTTATGATGTTAGTGATATGATCACTGAAATCCCTAACCCACATGACCCATTCTCATAGTGAGAAATAAGTGATAACAAGTAATCAGGATCAAAACATATGTATATGAGAATTATACAATGGGTGGATGCAATGAAGTGTTTTATACAAAGATTGTACCATAGGAAGGCATCTTACACACCCTATTTTAAAATGCATCAGATTCCTCTTTGTTCAATTAAGTTTTTCAACCTGGTGATTGATATGAAATAATGATTTTCCAACTGGATGTGGGTCCTACCAAATGAAAGATCATGTATATTCATTGAAGTGGATTCCAATGTATGAGAAAACATCTTATCCAATGATGGATAGGTAAGGATTATAGACTCATAGGAGAGTTTTGGTACCTAGATCTGGAGTGTCAGGGATATGAATGGGATTACATCACGATGGATGCCCATTAGAAGATATCTAGCCATTTACCTCTCATAGTTTAAGGGTGGGTTCCCTTAGTGGATTGAGGATCCCATAATGAGTACATATCCTAAGAATATTAGGTAAACATACAATCTAAAGGGGTAATTCTCAAACAAAGAATTATATTTTGGGTTTCGCATGGTTTGAGGGAACATGCCCATGTATTCATACTGGAAAAGGATGATATGTTTGGTGGTGTTGGGTTAACTTGTCCATGGATTCTATTTGAAAAGTATGTATGTTTATAGTTTAAATTTACAAGGGTCTTTGCTTGTTTAAAGCTAAAATTTATGGGGGATGTCGTTTGATCAATCTGATAGGTCCGAAGGACTTCACATGAGCTTCCTGACATGTTTGGAGGACTTTTATTTCCATTCTTAACATGTCTAGAGGGCATCACATGACTTGGATGACATGTACAGAGGCCAGCACAAGATCTATATGACATTTCCATAAGACTTTAACTAAACCAACTAACATGTCTAGAGTAATTCACATGAACCGAATGACATGTAAAAAGGATATTTCATGAACCAGCTAACATGTCAATATGACTTCTCATTATTTTCTTGACATGTCTAAAGGGAATCATGTAACATGGATGAAATTTCCATATGGAATAACTGGATTGATGAATATAAAACAAAAATAACATGAACCTCTCATATAAAATTAGCATCTATTTCTTCTAATAATGCTTCCATAATTTTCAGCCTTTATTACATAAATGCCTCAATGTTCACCCAACGATGGCTTGTTAAGGCCTCATGTGTCCAAATAAATACATTAAAACTCATTCAAACTACTTAGATTATATTTAAATAGTGAATTTATTTATCAATTGGGTGATCAAAAAATCAAATAAATATACCATGCAATCCTTGAAGATGATCCCTAGGTTTATCTGGTGGAAGATTCTTACGATTGCATAGTTCTCTACCATGAGAAGTTTTCTCCTACTACTATGATCGCATATGTTATTTTTCTATATAAAGGGGGGATTTATAGTCATATATTACCTATTTATATACCATTTCTTATGATGATAAAATTGGATATATCTGCTTGATTTATTAGAGGGAGCATCACACCACGCATTTCATGTGAACCTATAGGGGGCCATCCATGACATCATCTTCATGTAACATACTAAACAATTACCATGATATCACATCTTCATTTATAAATTTATTTAACCCATGTCTTGTTAAAGGTATTTTTCATAATCAAATCGATATGTCAAATTTCTTTTGTAAGATCTTATCGACATGCCCGGTGCGCTTCATGAGATCATGCTGGCATATCAGAGGGCCTTCTCATGATCGAGGAAGAATGGCCACATGAAGTGCCTAGGACCTTAAAATGAAATACATCATTTGGGTACCCACTTTTTTAGTTTTTAATTTATAAATTATATTAATTTCTTCCATTGGTTTTCCATCAGGGCAACACAAGATAAAAAAGACATGTCTGAAATCCATTGAATGATGAAGGTGACATGTACAAAGGCCTTTTCATGACTAGAATAACATGTCCCTAGATATTTTACATGATAAATGGACTAGTCATGCTTATGAATGTTTTTTGGGTGTTAAAAAATTTCACCCCCTTAGATGTGAACTCTAACGGAATTAGGACTCGATTATGTGGAAAGGAAATGATGACCTGAGTCCCTTGGGCTTCTGCTGGTCAGTATTCCATGTGGATTTTGGTCTTCTGGGAGACCATGCAATTTTTTCAGGGTAGGCTAATTTTTTATAAATTTAGGGTACTTAGTGAGAATATATTTATTTTTTAGGGATATAAAATTGTTCCTACAAGATTTTTTATCTCATTTTTTATATTTCTTTAACTTTTGATTAAGTTTTATATGAGGAATGCTTAATAGTCATGGACTTGAATTTTTCTCAGTCCACCCTTTATGGGTTTTCATCATGGAATTTTTTGATCCTTTTACATTTCATAAGTTATCAATATTACCTAGATCATACAAAGTGTGTGTCCTGTGAGAAAATACTTGAGTTTTTTATAGGGTTACCTTTATGGGTTATTAGCTTGGAGATCATTATGTATCTTTAAATTGGATATTTAAAGCACTCTAAATTGGAATTATTAGCTAAAATAATTTTAGTTCAGATATATTAGACCATATATTACTATTGTTTAGGGTATTCTAGCTCATACCATTTTTTGATGTAGTTTAGGATCTTATAACTCAGACCATCTACTTCTATAGTTTAGGATCTTTTAGCTTGGGCCATCTGTTGTTGGTTGTGGATGATGGGTTTTCATGAAGGGTTTGAAAAACCCAAAATCGATTTTTAAGATTATGAATAATGATTATCCATGAAGGGTTCTAATACCCTTCATTCTTAATTTATTATTTGATGAATGAATGTTCTTGAAGGGTTCTGAAACCCTCTGTTATTTCGGAATTTATGAAAGATAGTTATCATTGATGGGGTGTGACACACTACATCCTTTATGATATTTCATTTCATGTTAGTTGTTATAGTTTTAAGGATGGAAAATCCACTTTAATATTTGGAATGTGGGTTGTGTAAATCAAATGTATATGAGTTCGAACCGATGAATATGAAATGGGGTACACATCCTAGGCATGATCATAAAACACTCTAAGGTACCATGTTCATCCACTGTGTTGCTAGAGCTTATGAGGATCAGTTTTCCTTTCATTCAAGGAAGATAAACCTATATTTAATGTATCAAAATCCATTATGAATGAGTCTATAGTAGATTCATGTATGTTCAAGTAGAGTTTTCCCCGCTCCATGCCAAGGGTTGTGAAATATTTGTGATGATTCAAATGTTTAGATGATGAAGTGGAATATAGATAGAAAATTCATCCAAGAAGGTTTATGGAATCATATTTAAATTCTGTTTATGTATAGGAATTTCAGCCCATAAAATTTTTGTCTTTGAGTCATGAAACAACAGCCACCAAAAGGTTCAACAATGGATTACTGCATTCCTACTTTGATAATGGGTAAAATAGACAGTTACATAATATCAAGGATATCAAATACGTTTGAATAATCTAGTAATGGGGTTGTAGATCATGGTTTATTAATATCTGAGTCAAATACAAATGGGGGATAGTGGATATATTTCAACCATTATTAATGGTGGGAACTAGTATCACACTTAACAAGTGCAATCACTCATCTATTTAAGCATGAGATTCATTCTAGAACCAAAAAACCACTAGGCACCAGCTCCAAGTTATTGGGTCTACAATAATAAATACTAATGGTCCCCCTTTAGATTAGACATTCCCTGTTACCAATACACTATATGGTAGAAATAATAAAAGTAACTCATGGCCATAGTGTTCTAAGAGATGTGTATCAATATAAGGAATTTGTGAGTGTCAGCTTAGATTTCAAAGATATTAAGGGTACTTTTGGAAAATTTAATATTAAAGAATGGTTATAGAACCCTATATGTTTTGTCACTCCCTGGTGAACATAATATCATGTAGTGGATTTGTGACAAATCATTATAAAACTTTTTTCAGGACTAGGGGTTCTAGAAAGCATGGATCATATTTTAAAAATTCTACCAAATGGGCCATATAGGCTTTATAAATTGTTTATTCATGCTCTATCTTTTTCCTAAACTCTAAAGATGAAGAGTTTAGTGAGTGAAGACCTCAATTTTTCTCATACATCCTTTTGTGGGTTTTCATCATGATAATTTTTATGTCTATTTCACTGGTAGGTTATGGACTTGTGATTTGGACCATCAAAGGAAAAAAGCTTAATGTTGTACAACGTTGACCAAAGTGCATGTGGATTATGTTTGTGATTCGCATGGGACTAGTATTTGAAGGGTGTTAGAAAATTACCTAATTGGGATTTATAAGGTTATAAGTACTCCAAAAAACTCCCAAGAAAGGATATGAGAAAGTTTTAAATCATGGCTCAATGTTATCAGATCATGAGCAATGGTATGGGATAGAAATTCTTATGATAATTTCCAACCACTATATAGTGAAACGATCCACTGGGAATAATTTAGGGATCATAATGATTGTATTTTCTCTCCCACAATAAATGAAGTCTGCTTTATGGATTAAAGTGTTTAGAAAGATGATGGAAGCACCCCAAAATTTGGTTGACTAAGGATACTATTGTGGTCCTTTGATAAGGAGTGTTTATAGATGATGGTTTGTATAGTTTTGTATCATGTAGTGGGGATGCATCTATTGTAGAACATAATGTAATGTAATAAGGATATCTACCTTCTAGTTTTAATGTCAAAATGTGAGGATGTAAGAACCAACATAATATTTTGAATGATATCCTTAAAGATAATCTTCAGTGTTTGGGGAATCTAGATGTGAGAGGTATCTTTTATCCTTGAACATACATGCAAGTGAGTATCTATATGTTTTATTCATTCTTGCATAGATATATATCATGCATAAGAAACCCATACATAGGTCTGATTCATACGTAGGAAAATAGGTATATATGAATCTTCCCTCTGTAAACAAATTCATATAATGTTTCTATGGATAGGATTCCTTAGGTTTCCTTATTTATTTTTTAATGGAAGTAACCATTACATTGTTAGATTATTTTAGGAGATTAATCTATGAAGATCTAAATCTCATGTAGGGGAGAGGGTCATTTTATTTTCTTACCATAGTGAGTATCAACATCATAGTCAATTAATGGGTATTATACATAGATTAAGATCATATGAAGGGAAAGGAAGCTACTATATTTCATTCTGGAATGAATGTGAATGAATAATCCATATAACATATTCATGGATAGTATGGATTTTTATAAATAATTGTAGGTTTTTCAGGATGGACCATATATATTGTATTTTAATCTCATGCTATTGGGAAGTTGTTGTGTTGTTTAACGTCATGTGAGTAGTAGAATATTGTGTAGTTTAACATCACATGACTAGGATGTATCATCAAGATGAATCAGTATCCCTAGAAAATTGGGCCTTCATAGAAGATGTGTACCCTGAGATGAAGGGGTATATGAATATGATATTATAATATTACTTTGACTATGAGTATGATGCACATATTTGTAACATCTAGAGTATTTGAATATGCTTGAATAGTTGGGTTATGGGAAGTATAAATCATGATCTGAGAATATATGTTTTAACTAGGGTTGGAAACTGATGGGTACATGCCACTCATTGATAATGGAGGATCCCCATATTCTATGCATTTAAGAAAAAACCACCCATATTAAAGGTGGTACTCTCCTCTTGGACCAAAACACCTTCTATGTGAAATCTCTTAAGAATTTTATTATTCACCATCATATCCTAGTGGTCCCCCTTTAGATTTACCAATCTATGTTATCTACATTCTATAAAGGAGAAGTAGGAGAAAGGGATCCCAAGGTCTATGGGTTTCTAAGAGAATGATATCTACTTGAGGAATTTATTTTTATCAAATCATGTATCAAAGATATGAAGTTGGTTCATGGAGAATGTAATATTCAAGAAGGTTTTGAGAATCCTAAAGGTTGTGATAGTGTGTGTTGAACACATTTCGAGGTGAAGGGATAAAAAAATGAAATTCTTCAGTACACAATCAATATAGGGGATGATTTTTTCAACATAAATACTTCTTGTCATGTAGTTTTAATTCATGTAACAATGACGTTATCATATTGTTTAACAAATGAGACTAGGACATGGTTCCCTATTTTGGATAGAAAATTTCTTGATCACATTTTTCAGAGAAACTTTCTAGTTCCCCTAAGATCATATGTGTCATACTTTTCATTGAAAATAAGATGCAGTTGGATAGTCAATTGAACCGTTTGGGAGTGAATGATAGAGAATATGTGGGGGTACTAACATTTCTTTATGAGAGAGAATCCACACCCAAACATGAATCTCATCGATGTAGTTAGTTGGGAGTGATGGGAAATCAAGGATGACCCTGAAATTATGGATCTAGGCATCACTACATATCCAAAATTATTGAAATCAAGACACAAATTGTTCTTCGGAAGAATGATCCATAAAGGGATCATGATCATGTGTAGGTAAGGTGCGTTTTATCATTACGTTATGGATGGAATTATGATATAATACCTAAGAATCACTACACATCCTATGGTAATAATAATCAACCACATGTATTTTTGATAAACAAATTCCTCACACTAGTTGAGTTCCTCTATGGGGAGAGGGAGTTTTTTCATATTGTGGACAAGCCCAAGAATTGGGTTCTATGAATCGCTGCAATTACAGTTATAAAAGGAATCAAGCCACACATAATTCTATGAAATTTATCTATATAGGTCAAACCCATATACAGTGAGGGTTGAAGTTATATATATGTTTCATCTGGGCCCATATTTCAGATCTGAACATCTCTATGTATCCTATAATAATCAGTCATCAATCAAATCTTAGTTATTCAATGGAAAATTCTTTTGCGTGTCTAAAATATATGTTGAGAGTGGTATTTGTCTCTATTTTATATTTTTATATAGACCTAGTATTTGGGATTTTGGTATCATTATGCATCTTGTAGAAATAAGAATCAAGCCACATATAGTTCTTGAATGGAGAATTCCCTACGTAAGTCTAGCCCATTCATTGGGGGTAAATTTATTTTCCTATTTATATTGCAGTTGGACCCAATATTGGAGATCCGAGAATCACTAATTATCCAGTGTAAATAAGAATCATGAAACCATAGTTATTGTATGAAAATTACATACATATGTATCACCCATATATAGGGAAGGGAGAAATTTTTATATTGTGGATGGACCCTATATTAGAGATCAGGGGTCACTATATATTTTATGGAATTAGGAATCAAGCCACACGTAATTCTATGAATAGGAAATTCTCTACACAGGTATTACCAATACCCATATAATAGGAATTGTTTCAACTTATATTGAACCTATACCCAAGATTGGAGATCTAGGTGTCACTATATATCTTATAATGATAGGAACGAAGCTAAATGTAGTTGTTGAATGGGAAATTCCCTATATAGATTTGACTCACACATAGGTATGGGAGTGCTTAATTTTGTTTTCACATAGATATAGCTTCTGTGTAGTGAAATATTTGTGAATTAACATCCTCTATGAAGTTTAATTTCATGTGTTAAGTATGTATTCTGTGTAGTTTAACATCATGTGCTAAGGACATCTTCTATGTAGTTTGATGTCATGTGGTGAAGATGTATTCCATGAAGTTTAAAATCATGTGGTAAGGACATATTCCATTCATTCTAATGTAACATGATAAAGATTTATTCGATGAAGTTTAACATTATATGGTAAGGAATTATTTAATTTAGTTTAATATCATCTGGTAAGAATGTCTTCCACGCAATTTAATGACATGTTTTAGTAATTCCATCTTAGTAATTCAACATCATGTGGTAATGAAATAATATGACATTTAGTTTAAATTATTTCATCCATGACATTGAGTCGCTAACGATAGCTATGAAAAGTACTTCTTGATAAACCTTTCACTGGTTACGGGTATAACATGCTCCCCATCCATTATTTCCAATTATTATACACTAATGAAATAGGTTGTATGTATGTTGTAAGTATATTACCACCGGGGTTCCACGATTAGAGGATTATTTCTTGGTATCATCGGGGGTTTTAGAACCAAAACTTATTGTACTTGGAGGAATGCGCATAATTGAAACTTTTTTATTAAAGCCTCATGAAATCTAAATTTGATGAACTTTAAGGTTGTGATGTTTATGACACCTTTTCTCATTAAGTTATTCCAACTTATCCAAACAATTTTTTTATTTATAATCATCTAATTGTTTTTCCCAGATATATATTTTTAGTTGGGGGGAACTAGACTTCTATAAGAACAACTACAATAATTTTATAAACAAAAAAAATATGGAATCTATTATGTGGAAGTGTGTGGGTTGGTACGTTAGGACCACGAATCATGAATGATGTTTTCTATATAGAGCCTATTATCATTGATCAAAATTTTTTGGAGTATAAATTTTATAGACTTATTGAATTCCACTATTTGTATATTTTTTGGTCCTGATAGTGGGATGAATAGTTATATTCAATGTTTTACTCTGGATATAATTTATTCATCTTGAAGAACATATTTTGTGCCTTTTTCTATCAGGATTGTGTGAGGGACATACAATAGGGTGTTAATATTATTCTCTATGAAGTTGATGAGATTATTCATCCCAAATTCATTGATCGTTATTATCATATACCATTTAGAAGATAGGTCATTAGTAGAAAGGGTGTACTTAAAATGATTAGCTACAGCAGGGGGATATGGCCTCATAACATTGATTCCCCAGATAGAAAATAACCAGGAGTACTTAGTTGTATATAAAAACTATGGGTTTGATGAATGAAGTTTTCATGAATCTATAATGACAAAAAATTTCGTGGTAAATTCCATGGAGTCAAGAATGATTTTTTTCTAATAGTAACCAAGCCTCTTAATCTGGTGGGAGCGTCTATTTCTAATGGGTGAGCACCATATAAGATTTAATATAATTCTTTCATGATAGCATGAATCTCTAATTTTTCTATTCATATAATGAGGATTTTATCAAAGCCACATTGATAGAGGTTTTTTTATCATTTGGACTGACTGGAAGGGTAATGTTCACTACTAGGTATCAAGTATATTCTATTTTGGATCAATATGAAAAGAGGGACCCATTTTAGAGGTAATATAATATAGGATCCATCGTCCTAGTTGTTTATAACATCTAATAATGCTCTAGGAAAGGTTTCACCTGATTGATTTATTACATGTCACAGATGATGACTGGTGATACCACCCTTTAGTGAATGATCCCAAAATCCTCTTCATCATGATTGGGATCTTATAAGAATGCGTATTCATTAGATATTGCATCTGTGTGGGATTTTTTTGATCGAGGGATGGAATATAATATGGGTTCAAAATGGAATTTTTCCATCAATCCTCTGATGTAACTGATTAAAGGGTCTAATTATTCTTTATTGATGGATTACTCATCATTTATTTGTTTGATATCTATCTTTGAGTCCCCTTTGATATTTAGGTAGGCAATCAGTAGTTGTAGGTATTTCACTAAGATGATGATGAGGGCTTGATATTCTTCCTTGTTATTAGGGTAGACTTTGAATAGTGAGAAAGTATATAGAAAATTTTATTTATCTGAGGAGACAAATGTTATCCCTAGACCAACCTAGTTGAGCTTTGAGTCCTCCATAATTTTTTCAATATGACTTCAGGAGGAACCTTCAAAAATAAATCTACTACATTCAAAGAGTTTCATGGGCATATAAAAACTCTTTTTCTGGATGTTTAGTGTCTATTATCATGCTTTATAAGGTGATATTTTCTATATGTAAATCCACCAAGTATTTCCCTTTAACTAATTTCTATGATACAAACTAGATATCCTAATATTTTAGGATAACCTCCAATGATAAAAATGACCAGTTAACAAAGGGAAGCCAAGGATGTACTTGAGTGGGTCAATACAAGAGACCAATTGGACTTCATGGTACAATAATAAATGCCTCATATTTTTCACAACAAATTTGAGTGTAGGGAAATTATTCTCGATATCAAAATGATGGGTCCCAGTACTTAGTATCATTCAACTAAGATTTTAGAAGTTTTTTTCATTCCCCATATCATTTTCTATGTGAGGAGATAAATAGTAAATCATTTCATAGTGGCCACATTTAGTATATGTATATTTAATTATACTGATAGAGTCAATACTAGTTGGTGTATTTGGTACTACATGATATTCTTGAATGATTCTTAGAATTCCCCATCCCATCTCTGAGCGACTACCATCTTAATTAACATTGTTCCCAAGATGAATTTTCAACCATTGTTTCTGAAAAAATACTAAATATAAGTAAAGTTATCTTATAACCCCCTCATTTATTTAATATTTTGAGGGGAAATATTGATAGTATTACACTAGTCTTTTCTAGATCTACCTTGATTCCAAGATGGTGTACCATAATGCCAATAAATTTCCCTAACATTACACCAAATTTACAGTTTAGAGGATTCATCTTCAAACTGTGCTACTATATTTGGATGAAGATAATTTGAAGATATGTGAGGTGATCAAATCGCTGTTAATATATAACAACCATGTCATTAACATAACATTTCATGATTTATCCCAAGAAGGGTTTAATGATATGATGTATGATGTGTTGGTAAGTTATTCAAGTGTTCTTTAATTGAAAGTGCATGAGCTAGTAGAAAAATATCCCTTCAGGTGCTCTGAAGGTAGTGACTTTCTTGACATTAGGGGAAATATTTGTCGAATTATACCTTGAATATCCATCCATAAAGGAAAGGGATTAGAATCTATTAGTTGCATCAATAAAAATTTCTCTGTTTGGTAATGGTAAATCATCCTTCATGAAGTGTCTATTAGGGTCTCTAAAATCAATATAGACCTTGATCTTACCATTCCTTTTCTTAGTGGGGATGATGTTGGAGAGCCATTTTGGTTACTACACCTCTCAAGAAAAGTTGGTTTATACTATATTTTCAACTTGTTTTTTATAAATTAGGGTCATGAGATGGGATAATTTTCATAGATTCCTATTTAAAACCTCATTTGTATTTAGGTAAGCCAATGTGATGAGTAGCCACATTTGGGTTCAGCCTAGGAATCTATATATAATTACAAGTGAAAAAAACATATATGATGCTTTTGAAATGCAATTTACTTATTTTTCACCCTGGGATTCATGGAAGAACTAATCATCATAGTCCAAGGTTCTTCTTTTCTTCCCAAATTCTATTTCTTGATCTCATTAATGGTGGTGGATATTCCTTCCTAAAATATGGGAGGGGGAATTCTTGAGGTCATCCACTTCTTGTCCTATCTCTATGTATGTGAGGGAACTCTAGGTCTTGGTGAATAATTTTGGGTTTTCTATATCAAAATAGAGATAATAGAATCCATGAGGAGAGACAACAACATCCTAAACTTCTAGATATGTCACATAGATATTTTAAGGATGCTTATCTTCTTTTATGATGCTACTTGGTGTAAAAATGGTATTAAAATATTTAGTTGTGGGTAATTTATTGTGGGAATATTTGATATTTTATAATGTCACAAGAGAATTCCCAGTTCCTGATAGAGTATTAGTCTGAATTCTTTTTTAATAATACACCTTATTTGATGTGATTTCTATTACATAGACATGAGTTGGTAAAGTTTTTTATTCAATATAGTTTTCTAGGACTAAGTCGGCTGACATAATCATGTTTATGTGAATCAGATAGTCATTATCAAGAATTCTCTTGGGATTCATAGTGGAGGACCCCAATCCATCAGGAGGTGAAACCTACATATCATCATCCACCATTTATTTGTGTCCTTACCTCTTGTATAAACATTCCTCATTGTATATGGATTCGCAAGACTCAAGGGGGGGGGGGGTGGAACCATGTTGTATTCAAACAATTTTGTCGATGGGGTGTTTCAATCTCTGATAAAATTATAAAGGTACCACTGTGTTGGTATAAATCCAAGTTATTCTTAGTAGGACCGTATATTTCATGTATTACTGGATAACAATGAAATCGAAATTTATGTATGAGATCCCTAAACTAAACATTGAGCTTGTTCTTCTAGAGATTCCTTTTCTCACTCTTGCCATACTCTATTTTGATAGATTTTTAGGAGAAGATTCACCCTCACTATATCTGAAACATTATAGGGTCTATATCTAGATTAGGTTGGTCCTAAAACCATTTTCAATGTGATCGCTTTGGATTTTGATAACATCAAGATTTATAGAAACATATAGTGGTATGATATGTCCCTAGATGACATCTTCTTATTACTATTTTATGAACAAGATGGAAATATGAAATTATTGTGGAATAGTCTGTACATGGTAAACCATAGTTTCAATGACTTCTGTATCAAAATCATAAGGGATTTAGAGGGCCTTTATGAGTTCCTCTTTTAGTTATTTTGAAAGATAGAGAGCCTCCAGGATTGGGAGAGTGGATGTTATAACCAAAAACACTTTCAGAATGAAATATTAATGTATTAGAGGCATGGACTTAATAGGGAGGGGTTTTACCATATTATATAGATCATGATATGAGATTTTGAGGTGTATGGTGATAGTAATTGAGAATATGTTGAGGGAAACAATTATGCAAAGGGCATATGTTTTACTATCCCCCGTGTTTTCAGAGTTAATCAGACAATTACACCCTTTCTAGTCCATCATGTAAAATAAATAGGCTTAAATTGTTTTTAGAGTGATTAGAGTAAAATAAAGGATTATGTTGGGAATTATAAAATACTCACACATGAGTCTCAACCATGTATATTTATTCCATTATGACATGACCAAAATATGGGGCCACATCAGGACATGAAGTTCATTGGATGTTATTCTGGTTCTATCACACCATCAAAGTTTGAGATGATATGACTTCCAAAATGAAGTGAGGAAAAAGTTTCATCTACCCATTTAAGATGTGGGTTCCTTTTTTATTAAAATAGATAACTCCATAAATCTATGAATTCCATTCATAAAACCAAAGATTCAATGAAGTTTTGAAGTTATAATGGTATCACTATCTGGACCAACTCACATATATTATGAGTAGTCAAGGATTGATCAAGTGGCCCCATTTTCATATCCCGCAGATTATAGATTTGTGCCAAGAATGAATGATCCACATGATGGGGTTGAGTCTCTCACTATAATGGAGGATTGTCATGATCATCCTTAATTTATTCATTTATGATGATCAGTTTCCTAGATCTAGAGTTTAATTGATGCCCAAATTCCACTATTTCAGGTGTATTAATACCCTCCTAATGTATGGGAGGAGGGAGATTCATTTTTGTTTCAAGAAAATCCCTTGTGGGATTGTTTCACCTAAGTAGTTTCTCATTGAGTTGTCTAAGATTCTGTATCTCATTCATATATTATGATATTTATTCTTATATAGATATAATTTCAGATCCTTTAGGTGATGAGTCGGATGTAGCCACACCATTCCATTTATCCTTTATATAGTTCCACCAAGGTGGTGGAAATTCATCATTTTATGGTGTCTGGCTTTGACACTCTCTCTGATTCCTCGTACATGCAACATTAGTCTATGCATCAATATTTCCTACATCTCATGTCATGATTTCAATATGTCTTCCCATTATGTTTACATCATAGAGCACATGATTTTTTGGATTCATGGTGATGATGTTCACTAAGGTGTATCTTTCAATGGTAATTACCCCATAACAATCCACAAAATAGGGGATTCTTCACCACTTACTACCACTTAGAGGGTTTCATAAGTATCCTTTCTCTAACCCATAATAATATCAAACCATTTTGGATTATGACCCTTATGTGGTTTGATCATCTTTTCTGTATGTTCCCCCTATCCTAGTCTATGAATAATGACCTTAAGGGAGTTTTTGGTCATTATTTCCAATAAATTCCCAAATGAATGAGTTGTATCTCACAAAGGATGAATAGTTGGGATGTTGTTGGTTTATATTTTCCTCATTATATAGATAAGATTGACTCATTTTTGGGTAATGATAATGATAAATATTTCCCCAAAGCTATGAGTTGTGGATGATTTTGGGCAGCTATTGGAACTTTCTAAAAATGTTTCCATGGATATGAGGACTGTATTTGAGGATCTGATGTCTCTTAAGAAATAAATAGAGACATAAATGACCATATCCCTACGATATTGTGTTTATTTTAATTCACTGAAAATTTATCTAGGTCCCTTCTAGGGTTTGATGAACCTATTGGTGGGGATTGAGATAAAAATGACCCAGCCCTATGGGTGGGGTTGGTTCGTAGCCACTGTAGATATTTTTATGATCCTTTTAGGCTTTGATGACCCTATGGTGGAGTTCATGGTAACAATACCACTATCCCTATAAGATGGGTTCACCCCAAGATGGATTCTCTTGAAATATATTTTATTCAGCGCAATTATTCACATTCATGGTTTGATTGTAATTGAATCTTATGATGTTGATAAATTCATTTCATATTTTTTTGGTTAGTAAAAAATATTGGTGTCTGTGTTTTATATGTTTCTTTTTGTTTTGGATCCTTGGATAAAGAGTATACAAGTTGCCCTCTCTCTATTAATGGAACCTTTTCACATTTATATTAGAGAATCCTCGCTTTACTGGCCAACTATCCTAAGTGGTAATTAGTCATCTAACTTCTAAAACATATATAAAATTACATGATACCTTATTTAGGGTTCTTTTTTATTATAGGGACATAGTGATGTGAAATTATCCATACATTACCCATCCTTATATATGTATATTTAAAAGGGGTCTAGAAATTAGTTGATGAAGAGTTTTTATGATATAGATACAAACACTCTATGGTCATTTTTTTCTCCTTCAATCATAGGTTCAAGGCTATGTAGAATGTGACCATGTCCAAATAAAAATAAAGTGTAACTATGATCATGAGGTTACACTCATATCTTTGATAAGATAGGTGTTTATTCTTCAACCTCAAATGAGTTTCCCATATGTTATCACATAAGTAAGGAATGTACTACTTCTCTAGCTCATTCGGATCTCATAGTCAAAAGTTACGATGGTCCATAACATGTTTGGGGGGTTTTTTCTAGATAAATATCTCCATATATACATTTAATACCCTTATTCATCCAGTTTATATGCTTCCTCCTGATCAAAACATAGTCTTTATTTATCTAGGTCGCCTACTAACCATGATTAGGTAATGATGATTATAAGGAACCATCATTAAATATTACATAATCTTGAGTTAAATCCAGAATTCAATTTGAGGATATTTTCTGGTTTATAGTTTTAGAGAATTAGGCCATAAATTTTATATATCAACTTGAATATTACATGTAGACACTACTACTCAGTATCCATTTTTTTCATAAAATAAAAACTCATAAAAAGAAACATTTCTAATAACATGTTTTATACAGCATTACTTTTCCTCGATCCCATCCTTAACCATTATTCAGATTTATGTCCTGTGGAAAACATTTAAAAACATGGAATGAGCATAAAAATCTCAGTTAGGTTCATATGGAAAGAAAACATTATCACATAAATAAATACAAATCAAGGAAACCATATTTTTCAATCATAACATACCTCATGAAATCATAATATTTATGAGTAACATATAGAATTTATAAATAATAAAGGTAACTTGTTGCATACATAAAACACTTACATTGTAGCTATCATAGCTATATAGGGAGTTATGTTAGAATGCCCATGATAGTATATTTCATAAATATCTTAGGAGAAACATTAATGTTTACCTCTGTCACATTACCCAATGCATTGGAGAGCTATCTCAGGCTCACCCACCCTAAGTTTATCACAGAACCAACTGTATATGTAAACAAATCCCAAGAACCATACTATAATCATAACACATAAGTAAAACATAAAATAAAGATAAAATTTCCACATTTTAATCACAATATAATTTAAATATTTTTACACAAAAAATCCATTATCAAAACTATCTTCAATACAAAAATACGTAGAAGATTATATGGTATTTATTTTCTTAAAAAAAATTATGACTTGTTATGAAATCTATTGATCAAATAATACTCCCAATGGTGGAAAATGTCATTTTCACTGCATATGTTAAAAATAAACATTTTCTTTTGTCATCTAGTAAAACGATTCGTAGAAAAATATTCCTTTTGAATACCATTAAAAACATTTAACAATTATATTTCTGAATCAAAGTGTCACATACCAATTTGATGCTTTTGAAAGAAATTTTAATTTCAAAACATCGATGTCCATATAAATAAATCTGTAAAACCATTTGTAAAATATCGATCTTAATGATAAATATTTAGAAGAATAAATCCTTAAAACATTTAAAATGACATTTTAGTTAAGGAGTTACTAACAAAATTAGAGACGCTTGAATTCATATAATAGGGGAATAAAATTAATCAAAGATTATAATATCACGAGAATAAGGAGATTAATGATATAATATGTCAAAGGGATGTATATACACCATATAAAAGTTTACTGGTGTATAAAAACAAATAATTCCCTATGAAATGGAAATTGAGAGGACGTTGACAGGTATTCATAGAACTTCATAATAAATAAGTATAAGTTTAACCCAAAGTATTGAAATTGGGTTAAGAAGTTATCTTATAGAAATTTGACAGCCTAACAGCGTCACTTTAAAATTCAGAAAATGAGTTGATGTGAGAGGAAAGGGTCTCTCATCACATGAACATAAAATTCAAAAAAATAAGGATATATAAGAATATATCCCAACATAAGAAAATCGATATTAAAAGACATAAGATAAATTAACTCTTTTAAAAAGAGGAGGGTGGATGATTCCCTCACCGATTTGGTAACTTACGAAACATAAACCCCATGAAAGAAGGATCATAAAATAAAGATGAAAATACCCATAAATTAAGGTATATTAAAAAATTAATACAATCATGGGAAGCAAATACACCACATAACAGGAAATATTAGGAAATATAGGATGAATCTCACGGGAATAAAAAAGTGAGAAAACCCCCTAACCACGTTGTAATCAATCGAGTCGTATGATGAAAAGTTAATAACCACCAAATGAATCACAGAATACCATTAATATAAATAGAATCATGATAATATATATAAAATGGTAGTACACAATACACCACATTCTGTAAATAAGTGTCAAACAATGGAAATCTCATGGAATTAAAAGTTATATAAGAAACCCCTTACCTCTAGTCCGACTTGTCCTGTTTTTTTCTTGTTATTCCTTTAAATTGGGTATCTCCCTTTGGTTTGAACCAAAAGGTTTATATTAATTGATGTATTCTTCAGTTAAGGCTTCTAAGAGGAAGATAGGGGTGTTGGGAGATTAATTTTATTGATTTTGGATGAGCCAAGGGACATGAGAGGTGTGAGTAATGGGTTAGAGGTGAGGTCTTTTTAATATAGGAGGGAGGGGCTCTTTAGGAATGTTAGAAAATATTATTTATTATATAATTATTTTTGGTCTCTAAAATGAAAAAAACTCATTAAATTAGATGATAATATGACTCTTGTTTGAAATAAAATCATCCAATAAGAATTGGACAGGTTTTGAATATTTTTTTAATTTTTATAATCTTATTTATTTAAGTCATTCATTAATGTGGTAAGCACTGCACCATTATTGTGTCACAAATAATTTTAGCTATTTTATGTCTTAAAATTATAAAAAAATACCATGTTTTAGGAAATATTTTTATCATTCAAATTAATATTTATAGTTTAAGTGATAACGTTTATAATCCCATGTAAAAATTGATTTATAAAAATATATATGTTTAAGACAGTTTTGTCTTTACTTTATATTTATTAATATAAAGTGTCATTATCCCTATTAAGTGGATTCATGGGGTCCCGAAATCGACCCAAGGATTCCCATGGTCAAACATGTATCAACAAATAGGATTACAACACATGTTAGGGTAATTTAATATTGTTATAATAATATTTGTTTACCCTTATTTATTATATTTACCCTTTAACCATGGTAAATAAAATATTTACCGAAGTAAATATTCATAATGTCTAAAAATAAAATTTATATGTTCACAAAATTTTTACCTCATGATTCCAAATATTTTATCCATTTTTCTAAATTCAAAACACAGAAGTGGCAGAAATTAATTTAAAAATAATTCCAGCTATCAAAACAAAAAGCGTGTTTTTACGAAATAATAAATCACAACTGATTCACACATGTTTATATTCAATTTCAATGTAAAATTACTTCTAATGAAAAAATTGGATTAAATTGTAAAAAAATAATATAATTAAACACTAAAACCAATTAAAAAGATAATCTAATCACATAAATAAATTAGATTAAAAGGTAGTTTTCAATTAAAATATGTAATTTTCATTATTCATAAAGAACGAACATTATCTAAAAAATACCAAAATTTAATCCAAAGTAAATTTTGATTTCTTGATTCCAAAGAACTATATTATTTTATGAAATATAACATATAAATGTGAAAAAACTATATTTAAAAAGGGTTTACTCTCAAAATGTGGTAAAACGAGCTTTTAAAGAATATTAGTGTATTTATGCTTAAAATCATATTATTTTTTATTTTAATCCTCTAAAATTTATTGGGTATATGTAAAAACATTTAAAAACATATTTAATCATAATATGGTTATTTTTGTTCATTCCTGCAAATACAACGACTATGTGTTGACAACCATTTAAAATAATAATATTATATTAATATTTTTCAGTATAACTCAACGTTGTGTACTATGAAAGTTTTCAAAGAAGCCCGTTTTTTCATATCAGTTACGCCATCAAACATATAATCCTCTTTAAAGTAAAATTAATATTTAATTCACAAATTTTAAAAAATATGAAAAATTTATATTCTTTATTTACTAGGTATGTTAAATCCTTCCCCCTTTTGGGAATTGTATCCTCACAATTTTAAAATTGGGCTTGGAAACTTCATTGAATGTCCCACATCGAAAAAAGAGTCAATAAAAATATCATATTAAAAGAAAGAAAGATAAATAAAAATGTCACCCGATATACCCATACTAGGATTAAATGTAGGGAGACTTGGATGTGGAAGAGAAACAAACCATCAATGTTTTATAGAGAGTGGTAGAAAACATGAGTCAGAGAAATTTAGCCACCAGAAAATCGCAAACTTGTAATGGGTTAAATGGTCTTTGATTCCCCAATATGAAAAGTTAACGGTAAATCATTTTGTTTTATGTTTTATTTCATAAATTATAGGAATTTATTTATGATCTTAACTAAAAACAAAATGAAATATAATTACTTTTCTTGTAGACTTTAATCCTTTACTAAATTTCAACCACAAACTCATCTTTTCTCAAAACAATGAGTATTCAAACTGACTTGGTCACATTAAAAGTGCTGGAAAAAACATATAGAGTATTACATAAACCAAAAAACATGAACTATATATTTCCCCTATAATTAGACATCAACCAAAACCAAAAATAGTTAGTATGAGATCAGTTAATCTTCAAAAAGGATAATCCTTTAAAAAATAAATACTACTCTTAATCTCCAAAATTCAACAACAAGTATCGAAAGTTCAATAAATACCATTCAATACAAAATAGTCCTTAAAATTATTCAAAATAATCCAAACTAAGTTTGAAACCAAAAATTCAGAAGGATTGGATCAAAAAGTCTTCCATGATAAATCTTAACATTTATCTTCAAATAACATCAAATACTCTTAAGTATCATGCTCAAGTGTAATTAACCTATCGCATATTCTCTATGATAGGTTAATCAATTTCATAAATAACACAAAATATCCATATGTCCACAATAAAAACATATATTTTTTCAAAATAAAATTTCAACTATTACTCCACAAATGGGATCCAATAGTATTTTATTTGTCTTAAGCATATAATGTTCCAAAACAGAAAAAATCTTCTAAAATAAACTATATCACTTAATCACCAAATCATTTTTCTATATTAAGGATATCCATTTGAAAAAACATAATTTTCCAAAATCAACTTATTATTGGTCCATAAAATCATTTAACTAAAAAGAATAAGTCATACTAACCTGGGACTTCATATAGGCCATTGGTAGGAGATGCACCCTTATTGTCATTGGGTTTTGGGTTCAATTTCTACGACCTTGCCAGATATGACGGGCTGTCATCCATCTTACGGGTTTTCCTTTTTATAAAACTAAAAAATAACCCTAAAATGTTTTGACCTCAAAGGTTTTATTATACCATTCATTTTCATCCCAAAAAAATAATACCTCAACGTGTTATATATTTTCATTTTTTTCACCTCCATATGATAAAATAAAACTATTCCAAATAGAAATAACACCATACCTTGATCATGGTGTCCATATGGTTTCATCATAATCTTGTTCACGTTGGTTGAAGGTCTATGCATTGCAACAATGATTTAGAGATCCTTCAAAATCATTTCCTTCCTTCATCCAAATACACCATGTAAAACTTGGGTCATATGGGGGTTTGAAGAAAAATAGTTTTGTAAAATAATCATGTATGACATATAATTTCCAAACATCTAGTAAAACAGGATATTTTGAAAATAGTTAGACCAAATTTGAGTTTAAACTTTCAATCAATGGCCCTTTTAAAATACCATAAGTATGTTCTGAGATACTATATTGTAAAAGAAAATATAAGTAGGTTGTACAAGGGTCTCCTTATTTAGCACCTTTTTCAAAATCATAATATTCATCAAAATCATTTGATAAGGTACAATATTTTAAAATGCGTTGATAATATTTAATTTTCTTGAAAATATGAGAATATTGTGAAAATAGGATTTGATTAAATACAACCCATGATCCATGATGATATCTGTAGAGACCCAAAGCTAGACGTACATGGACATTACATTATTTTTGCGGAATACTTAATTCATAACAAAAACAGACACACAAGAACCGTAATAGTTTAGTGTCTTTGGATACTTGGAACGTAATCTTCTAATCGTGGTGAAATATCTTCAACATCTCCCATAAAGATCTTCCTTTTTTTTACCGAAAACCTTTTTTACATCCTGGGGAAAAGAAAACATAAAATTTTGAGCTCAAATGCTCAGTAAGGGTAAACAAAAGAAATATCAATCACATCATATTCATAAGAACATAACATTTTGAAAATCTTAACCTGCAAAAGAGAGCATAATTTCATAACACGGGATAAATCATAGTAGTGAAATGAAATCTCAATAATCATATCTTAAAACATGAAACTTTGTGGCATACACACATAATCATAGAGAATCATTTCTTATTAGTCAAGACTCATTTCCAAGACTATCTTAGTGGAAAAAGTCCCTTTCTGAACTGAGTTCACTCCTCGTTTCAGTCCTGTTTCACTGAACTGGTATAACCTACCGTTCCAGCCATGTCTATCTCATGAGATATAAAATCTTTACCCAATGCATTGGAGGGATATATAGGTCCCACCCATCACATAATTAAATCATTCTTACTTGTGCAACAACATAAACTTAAAACATTCATCATAACCCAAAGAATAAAATGGGTTTCATAAACATCATATCATCATCACATAATCCATATAAAATAAATGGATATTTTATCATAAGAAAATTGATAGCATGTAAATAATAAAGACATTATACTTGAAACATACACATTTGAGATAATTTCATCTTAGATGGAAAATGGTTCTAATAAAACACTTGAAATGAATTCTTGAGGAAAATATCCTTTCTTCTTCAAAATCATTTTCTTTCCAAAAAATGGAATGTACTTTTAAAATAAAAGGGTTTTGTTGAAAATAATCATGAAAATTTGTATAGCATGCTTTATGAAAATTATGTGTTATGAAACCGTAAAAATCCATTCACGCCAAATAAGTTAAAAATAACATTTTTCTCATACTTTTGTCGGAAAAGTCAAAAAGTACCTTATAGGGTAAATAAAAGAAAGATTCCTTACATACCATGGGGTAAAAGTCAAAATGGGTAAAAAGGAAATTAAACATATATGAATACACTTTTATAAAACATGGACATTGATGATTGCAATAACCCCAGTAAATACTTACGAATAAGCAATCTCGGATAAAAATGAGATTTGCACAATTATCCCTTACCTTAGGTCTGATTTTCTTCGTAAGTGTCCAAACCTCATGTATAATGATTTAAATAATTTTATTGACTTATTCCTGTATCATACTTATTGTTATGATATATGGCCATATTCTTAGCTTATTATTAGTAATATTTCATTACTACTTGTTATTCGGGTGTTTATTACTTTTTTTGTTCTTATGCGTGTTTGTCGAATAAATTCTTATTATTCTCTTTAGGTTATAGATACCTCATTTACATAATGGTATTATTTTAATATATATCATATTAATTCATTAAATTCATTTATATAATCATTATGCAATGAAGATCATGTAGAAAGAATCGCATCACATCGTGGAGACGGTATTCCGTACATACGCACAAGCGATGATATCATTCCCATGATCGTGGAATTGTATTGGAGTGTATGTATACTATGTCAGAATCAAGAATCAATATCACTTATTAATAGTCAGATATAGTCATTATTTACACCATTATACCCATCCATGTAAGGTGGTGGTGGAAAATAGATTACACCACAACATGGAGACGGTATTCCGTACGTACGCACGCGTGGTGATTTCTTTTTCGGTAGGATGGATAGATGGTGAAATAGGGTTGTTTCATACTTATAATAACATATCAGTATATGAGTGATACTTATGTTATTACTTAATAATGAAACGACTAAAGAAGAAGAAGTGGAAGAAGAAATAAAGATGAAAGAATCGGTAACGAACATTACCTCTTCTTTGAAGCGCCTCTTTGATTCCTCCTCTTAGGGCACTACAATTGGTCTTTGAAGAAGGCCATAACCTATAGGATGTTTCTGGTGAAGTGAAGAATAGAATATGGCAGGGGTGACCGAGCTTGAAGGCTCAAAGTGGTGTGAGTAAGAGAGGGAGGAGGTGCCCTTTTATAAGGGAGGAGAGGGGCACCTTTGGAATAACTAAAATTATTATTTTATTATAAATCCAAATTCGGTTTTAAATAGCTCCAAAATGATTTATTCAGAAACTAATGTGGGGATTGGTCGAAATACTCTCATCAAATAGAATTTAGACAAGTTTAGGTTCCTATTTTAACCTTATCATTTAGTTTTAACATTAAGTTAAATAATTTTACTTTTACCGTGTCTTCTTGTGTTCTTACACTATAAGGTTAATAAACTTACTATAACACGCCAAAAGAACCCCAAGTTGTTTATTATTAATATATATAACCTTATCTAAGTCATTTGGCCGAACATTTGATTTTTAGAAATAAAATAACAATTAATAATATAATATTTGTTTTAAAAACTATTTTATGTCAATTTTGACACTATTCAGTAATTGATTTTTTTAAAAATCATAACAGAATGACTAGTTCGAACCAAGTTAATTAAATCAATACTAACATGTCATATGAACCTATAAAATTAGTTTAATTCATAAAAAAGTCTTAAATTACATTTATTTGGGTATTTATAACAGCAATTATGTCAATATTTCATTAATAAGACAATTTCTGTATCATCTTTGTGTCATAATAAATGATACTTATTTAATCCCTAACAATTCTAAATAAATTCCTATGATGTAGATAATTGTATTAGATTTCTGGATACTATTCATGTTTGAAGTTTCATGAAGTGTATCACGAAATTAAAATTATTATACTTATAAGATTTAAGAAAGTGACATGTTGTCACATTCTTTGGTTTTCATAATAATTAAATTATTTTCATAGTGAAAAGTCCATTAAATGAATCTAATCCGACCCTTAGGTGATATGGGTCGACTTTTAGTCATCAAATAAGAATATGGCATGTGTTAGGGTAATTGTATAATATTATATTTACCCTTAATTACCCGATTTACCTTTAACTATGGTAAATAAAATTTACCATAGTTACTATTCATAATTCCCAAAAATAAAAAGTAGCTTATTAACATAATTTGGATCCACTGATTCCAAATATGGAATCCATTTTTCCAAATTCAATACAAAAAATTTTCATAAATTAAATTAAAATTAATCTCGTTGTCGAAAGAAAAAGGGGTTTTCTTTAAAACATTGCAAAATATTGAAATGATTTAACCTACGAATTCAAGGTAGAATCAATGCTAATGACATAAATTATATTACATGGTAAAAATATATTCTATTTATAATTTAAAACCATTAAATATTATAATTTATCCATATAAATTATTGTGATGAAAAAATTTGTTTTTAATTAAAATATAGCGTGTTTTTACTATTCATCAAAATATGAAAGTTACCAGAATGATATGAAAATTTATCCAAAGTAAATTTTTATTTCATGATTACAAAGAAGAATTTTATATTTTCAAATTGAACTTATAAACATGTCAAAAACTATATTTAATGTGGGTGCGCCATCAAAAGGTGGCAAAACTGTATTTTTTGAAAAATAGTTATTTTACCCGAAAAATTTATTTTGTTCTTATACCATGTTTTAGAAAATGTGCAAGATGAATAATAATGTTATAAGATTCAAAATTTAGTTAATACTATTCATAATGTCTAGTTCAAAATAATATTTTAATAATATATCATTTTTTAGTAAAACCCGGTATTGCGTACGACACACGCTATCGAGGAAGGTCGTGATTGCATGTAATGCAAGCCAAGTCAGGGTTGCGTGTTGTGCAAGAATCCTTCATTGTTTCATATTAAAATAATCCAACCATATTTCATTTATACACTAAATATATATATATATATATATATACTCAATGTTGCGTAGAATAACTACTATCAAAATTGTGTGTAACACGATCCAAGAATAGTGTTGCGTATACTGCAAGCTAATATGGTGTTGCGTATATGCAAGGTAATCATGGTGTAGCATACAACACAAGACATTATTAAAAGAATTTTTTTCATAAAATATCGGGGTGTTACATTCTACCCCCCTAAAAATGAATTTCGCCCTCGAAATTCATCGGGGTTATAAATGGTTTACTATTCTAACGTTTCTTTAATAGAACCCACATTGTAAAAAGGAATACCAAAACCAATCTTTAAAAACAAAAGTATGAAACGTAATAGTTACCCAAATAAACTAATCACTGGGTTTCCACATAGGTGAAAATATAGATATGGAATAGAAATCCAACCATCATGTTCTGATGGAGAGTGGTAGAGAACATGGCTATGGAAAATCCAGCAATCACAAAGCCATAAATTTGTAACGATCTAAGGTACCATCTGATTCATCAGATATAATAGCACTAGGACAACATTTTTGGTTTTCAAGATCATTTCCCTAAAGTTGATGAAATTGGAATTAGAAAAAATACTTTCGTGATTTTGGTATAGTCTCACCGTTTGTCGTTCTTTGGAAAATTTCTACTTTATCTCTTAAAGAAATGAAGTTGAATTTGTCATTCGTGATGTGTTAGCAGATCATGTGATAGAATGATGGTTCATTCCATTTGTCTCAAACAAAAGGTTAGAAAAGTTATCAAAAAAATACATAAGTCCATCTATAGTGATATTAATCATATATGGTTACTAAAATGGACGTATACTTCATATATCATACTGCTTAATATAATAAAAATACTTTCTACTAAACAGGGACTTCCTGTAGGCCAGTGGTAGGCGATAAAGGCCAGTCACACTTCGGTTCTGGGTTTGATTCCCACAGCCTTGTCCGACGCGATGGGTTGTCGCCCGTCCTGCAGGTTGTCCTTTTTCTAAAGCTATATTACTATAACATCCCCTCAACAATGTCAAAAAAAGTTTTATCCTTAAAAAATACTAACTTATGTCCAACATAATTTATTCCAATTTTTAGGCTTATCTAAATACTTCGGTCCAAGATCATAGTATAAAGAAAATGATCACGTGAATGCCATCATTTATCCCCCATATATCATAAGATATATCTTGTTGGTCAAATTACAAACATGTAAATACCTTAATCATGTATTCTCTTGAAGAATGAATATCCATTGAACCTTAGTGAAATCATGAATGCAGTTAAAAGTTAACACTTTCCACATACCAAAATCCTTAAAATTCTATATCCTCAAACCATGATATCACTTAGTCCTTATATCAATCATGAGCTCATGAATACTATCAAACATATTAGATTCTCTTTATCCCTTCATTACTTGCATATCATCTGCTTTCCAAAAATATTTCAATCACTTTTCATGGTTACGGATGCCATAAAATTATGGAAAACCACAATGGACCAAAACATAAATATTCCAATATTCCACGATACTATATACAACATTATTTTGGAATAACATTACATAAACACTTAATCATTCCACCACATTGTTGTCATATTCAACATCGCCAATAGTGATCGCATGTGACTTCCCTTTGTCCTTTTCCTTCAGTGGTTGCTCATGTTGATCATCACTAACCCTTGGATTAGGGAATTTATTAGCATAATGCCCCATTTCCTTGCACTTGAAGCATTGAAGTGTAGTAGGTTCATTCTATGTATCCCTTCCTTTGTTTGCATCATTAGACATCTTCTTCCCATCATTGTGGCATTCAAATGCCTGATGACGTTCCTTTCCACATTTGAAACATTTACTTGTCCCTTTAATACAATCTCCACCATGCTTCTTTCCACACTTTGAGCATAAGGAAACATTCATCTTCTTTTCACCATTATTCTGAGATTTTTCCTTGAACTCCATCTTTCGTTTCTTGTCAAAACAATGAGATGGATAAGTAACACCGACTTCTATTTCTACTTTCATAGCACAATGCACAATTTCTTCATAGCTACTGAAGTCTCTTATAGCTAATGCCCTTCAATGATTTGGTTTTAAGCCACTGAAGAATCGATCAACTTTACTTTCAGGTTGGATGATAAATCCAGATGCATACCATGCAGGCCTCGTAAAATTCTCTTCGTATATACCAACAAATTCATCATCCTTTTGCTTTAGTTCAAGAAACTCCTTCTCCATCTTTGTTCGAAGAATACGAGGGAATTACTTATTGAAAAATAAATTCTTGAACTCGTCCCATTCCATGGACTCAATTTCATCTCTTTGCCTTGTATTCTTGATAAGATTACACCATTGATCAGCTTCACCTTCCATACGATATACTGCTAAGATGACTTTATCATGTTCAGAGAATTGAAGAACTGAAAATATCTTTTCAGTGGTACTGATCCATTGTTTAGCAACATGTGGATCAGAAGATCCACTGAAAGAAGGTGGACGTTGCCTCATGAAGGACTCAATAGAATATCGTTCCCTTCTCTGCTCATTTGGAATTCCAGAATGATTCATAGCTTGTGTAAGTATAGTAATAAGATTTTTCAGTCCATCTCCCATAACATCATTTTGTTCAGGTGGACAATCATTGCATTGTCCATTGCATTGATCAAGATGGTTCTTTCGAGTTCCAGCTATCGTCTAAAACCCAAAAAGAATAGTGTGAGAGGAAAAAATCATGATAGGGAAAACAACATAATAAAAGGGGGAGTACCCTCAATATCTAACATCTTAGGATAAATTCTATGATCGTTACCTTAGTTCTAGGACTGTATCCTATATGTATACTTATCCTTAGGGACATCCCTAGACATACCTTAGAAATATCTCTAGGGATCTCACTAACGTTTTCGCATCCTAGTTTCCAAAGGTTGACTAAACCTTTCCTCTGATACCAACTGTGGAGACCCGAATCATGACGTACATGGACATTACATTACTTTTGCGGAATACTTAATACATAACAAAAACAGACACACAAGGATTGTAATAGTTTAGTGTCTTTGGAAACTTGGAACGTAATCTTCTAATCGTGGTGAAATATCTTCAACATCTCCCATAAAGATCTTCCTTTTTTACCTAAAACCTTTCTTTATATCCTGGGGAAAATAAAACATAAATGGGTGAGCTCAAATTCTCAGTAAGGGTAAACAAAAGAAATATCAATCACATCATATTCATAAGAACATATCATTTTGGAAATCTTAACCTGAAAAAGAGAGCATAATTTCATAACATGGGATAAATCATAGTAGTGAAATGAAATCCCATTAATCAAAACATAAAACATGAAACTTTGTGGCATACACACATAATCATAGAGAATCATTTCTTATTAGTCAAGACTCATTGCCAAGACTATCTTAGTGGACAAAGTCCCTTTATGAACCTTGTTCACTCCTCGTTTCAGTCCTGTTTCACTGAACCGGTATAACCTACCATTCCAGCCATGTCTATCTCATGAGATATAAAATCTTTACACAATGCATTGGAAGGAGATATAGGTCCTATCCATCTCATAATGAAATCATTCTAACTTGTGAGACAACATAAACTTAAAACATTCATCATAACCCAAAGACTAAAATGGGTTTCATAAACATCATATCATCATCACATAATCCATATAAAATAAATGGATATTTCATCATAAGAAAATTGAAAGCATCTAAATAATAGAGACATTATACTTGAAACATACACATTTGAGATAATTTCATCTTAGATGGAAAATGATTCTGATAAAACACTTGAAATGAATTCTTGAGGAAAATATCCTTTCTTCTTCAAAATCATTTTCTTTTCAAAAAATGGAATATACTTTTAAAATAAAAAGTTTTTGTTGAAAATAATCATGAAAACTTGTAGAGAAAGCTTTATAAAAATTAGGTGTTATGAAACCGTAAAAATCCATTCACGCCATATAAGTTTAGAATAACATTTTTCTCGTACTTTTGTCGAAAAAGTCAAAAAGTACCTTGTAGGGTAAATAAAAGAAAGATTCCTTCCATACCATGGGGTAAAAGTCAAAATGGGTAAAAAGGACATTAAACATACATGAATACACTTTTATAAAACATGGACATGGATGATTGTAATAACCCCAGTAAATACTTACGAATAAGAAATCTCGAATAAAAATGAGATTTCCACAATTATCCCTTACCTTAGGTCTGATTTTCTCCGTAAGTGTCCAAACCTCCTGTATAATGATTTAAATAATGTTATTGACTTATTCCAGAATCATACTTATTGTTATGATATATGGTCATATTCTTAGCTTATTATTAGTAATATTTCATTACTATTTGTTATTCGGGTGTTTATTACTTTTTTTGTTCTTATGCGTGTTTGTCGAATAAATTCTTATTCTTCTCTTTAGGTTATAGATACCTAATTTACAGAATGGTATTATTTTAATATATATCATATTCATTCATTCAATTCATTTATATAATAATTATTCAATGAAGATCATGTAGAACGAATCGCGTCACATCGTGGAGACGGTATTCCGTACGTACGCACGAGCGATGATATCGTTCCCATGATCGTGGAATTGTATTGGAGTGTATGTATACTATTTCAGAATCAATATCACTTTTTAATAGTCATATATAGTCATTATTTACACCATTATACCTATCCAAGTATGGTGGTGGTGGAAAATAGATTACACTATGGCGTGGAGACGGTATTCCGTATGTACGCACGCACAGTGATTGCTTTTTCCATAGGATGGATAGATAGTGAAATAGGTTTGTTTCATACTTATAATAACATATCCGTATATGAGTGATACTGATGTTATTACTTCATAAAGAAACTACTAAATAAGAAGAAATGGAAGAATAAATAAAGATGAAAGAATCGGTAATGGACATTACCTCTTCTTTGAAGCAACTCTTTGATTCCTCCTCTTAGGGCACTAAAATTGGTCTTTGAAGACAACCAGGACCTCTAGTATGTTGCTAGGGAAGTGGAGAAGAGAATTTGGAAGGGTTTGGATGATCTTTAAGGCTCAATGTGGTGTGAGGAAGAGAGGTAGGAGGTGCCCTTTTATAAGGGAGGAGAGGGGCACCTTTGGAATAACTAAAATTATTATTTTATTATAAATCCAAATTCGGTTTTTAATAGCTCAAAAATGATTTATTTCGAAGATAAGTTGGGTATGGGTCTAAATCCTCTCATCCAATAGAATTTAGACATGTTTAGGTTCCTATTTTAACCTTATCATTTAGTTTTAACATTAAGTTAAATAATTTTACTTTTACCGTGTCTTCTTGTGTTCTTACATTATAAGGTTAATAAACTTAATATAACAAACCAAACGAACCCCATGTTGTTTATTATTAATATATATAACCTTATCTAAGTCATTTGGCTGAACAGTAGATTTTTAAGAATAAAATAACAATTAATAATATTATATTTGTTTTAAAAACTATTTTATGTCAATTTTGACACTATTTAGTAATTTATTTTTGTTAAAATCATAACAGAATGATTAGTTCGAACCAAGTCAATTACATCAATACTAACATGTCATATTAACTTTTAAAATTAGTTTAATTCATAAAAAGTCTTAAATTACATTTATTTGGGTATTTAAAACATCAATTATGTCAATATTTCATTAATAATACAATTTCCGCACCATCTTTGTGTCATAATAAATGATAATTATTTAATACCTAAAAATTCTAAATAAATTCATATGATTTAGATAATTGTATTAGATTTCTAGAGACTATTCAGGTTTGAAGTTTCATGAAGTGTATCACTAAATTAAAATTATTATACTTATAAGATTTAAGAAAGCGACATGTTGTCACATTCTTTGGTTTTAATAATAATTAATTTATTTTCATGGACAAAAGTCCATTAAATGAATCTAATCCCACCCTTAGGTGACAGGGGTCGACATTTAGTCATACAATAAGATTTTGACATGTGATAGGGTAATTTTATGATATTATATTTACCCTTAATTACCCGATTTACCTTTAACTATGGTAATTAAAATTTACCGTAGTAACTATTCATAATTCCCAAAAATAAAAAGTAGCTTATTAACATAATTTGGATCCACTGATTTCAAATATGGAATCCATTTTTCCAAATTCAATACACAAAAGTTTCAGAAATTAAATTAAAATTAATCCCGTTGTCGAAAGAAAACGGATTATTCTTTAAAACATTGCAAAAGATTGAATTGATTTATCCTACGAATTCAAGGTAGAATAAATGCTAATGACATAAATTATATTAAATGGTAAAAATATATTCTATTTATACTTTAAAACCATTCAATATTATAATTTAACCATATAAATTATTGTGATGAAAAAAGTTGTTTTTAATTAAAATATAGCGTGTTTTTACTATTCATCAAAATATGAAAGTTACCAGAATGATTTGAAAATTTATCCAAAGTAAATTTTTATTTCATGATTCCAGAGAAGAATTTTATTATGTCAAATTGAACTTAAAAACATTTCAAAAACTAGATTTAAAGTGGGTGCGCCATCAAAAGGTGGCAAAACTGTATTTTTTAAAAAATACTTATTTTACCCGAAAAAAATTATTTTGTTCTTATATCCTGTTTTAGAAAATATAAAAGATGAATAATAATGTTATAAGATTCAAAATTTAGTTAATACTATTCATAACGGCTATTTCATAATAATATTATAATAATATATCGTTGTTTAGTAAAACTCGGTATTGCGTACAACACACACTATCGAGGAAGGTCGCGATTGCGTGTAATGCAAGCCAAGTCAGGGTTGTGTGCTGTTCAAGAATCCTTTGTTGTTTCTTATAACATAATCCAACCATATTTCATTTATACATTTAATATATATATATATATATACTCAATGTTGCGTAGAATAACTACTATCAAAATTGTGTGTAACACGATCCAAGAATAGTGTTGTGTATACTGCAAGCTAATACGGTGTTGCGTATAGCGAAAGGTAATCTTGGTGTAGCATACAACACAAGACATTATTAAAAGAATATTTTTCATAAAATCTTGGGGTGTTACAATATCGAGGTATAGTAGAGTACTTTGATATCTCAAAATACTTCTTTCAAGTGAGTTGTATGCTAAAAAAAGTTTCACAATCATCTAAACCTGACATTGAAATAATTATAACAAGCATGTTGTCCAGAAGAGATTGGAATTTTGTTTGAGATCCTCCTCTTTCCATTTTTAACCAACTTTCCTTGATCTAAAAAAGTTATTAAATAAGGATTTTAATGAAATAATAGAGATAGGGACTAACCATATGTTTAAAAAAAACTCTTAATCCCAAAATTTGTCTAAACCGACCATTGATACCAACTATAAGGACCCAGCCTTAAACATTACATAATAATGTGTTAAATCAATAATTCACATTGGGAATATTTTTAGGTTTAGAGGTTTAGAGAATTATTTCATAACTATCACATATCAACTTGAATATTACATGTAGACACTGCTATTCTGTATTTATTTTTTCATAAAATAAAAACTCATAAAAAGAAACACGTCTAGTTCCATGTTCTAGACAACTTGACCTTTCCTTGATCCCATCATTGACCATTATTCATCTTTAAGTATTGGTGAAAACATTTCAAAAACATGGTATGAGCATAAAAAGCTCAGTAAGGGTTATAAGGAAAGAAAACATTATCCTATCAATAAATACAAATCAATGAAGCCATACTTTTCAATCATAACATACCTCATGAAATTATATGATTTATGAATAACACACAGAAATCATAAATCATAAAGGTAACATGTGGAATACATAACATAATTAAATTTTAGCAATCATAGCTACATAGGGAGTTATGTTAGAATACCCATAACAGTATATTCCATACATCTCTTAAGAGAAAAATTAATGTTTACATCTGTCACGTTAACCAATACATTGGAGAGATATCTCAGGATCACCCCCCTAGGTTTATCATAGAACCAACCATATACATAAAAAAAATCCCAAGAACAATAACATATTCATAACACATAAATCAAAGATAAAGGAAAGATAACATTTCCACATTTTAATCACAATATATAATTTAAATATATTGACATAACAAATCCATTATCAAAACCATTTTCAATACCGTAATACGTAAAAGATTATATAGTATTTATTTTCCTTTTAAAAACATTACAACATGTTAAGGAATCCATAGATCAAATAATACTCGTAGTGGCGGAAAAGTTCATTTTCACCATGTATGTTAAAAAGAAACATTCCATTTTTTCATTTATTCAAACGCTTCATAGAAAAAGATTCCTTTTAGAAATCATTAAAAACATTTAATAATGATATTTTTCAATAAAAGTGTCCCATACCACTTTGATTCTTTTGAAATAAATTTTATTTTCAAAACATTCATGTCCATATAAATAAATCCTTAATAACATTTTTAAAACATGAACATTAATGATAAATATTTAGATGAATAAATATTTAATGCTTTTAAAATGATATTTTAGTTAAGGAGATCTTAACCAAATGAGATAAGCTTCAATACATATAATAGGGGAATAAAATTAATCAAAGATTATAATAGGATGAGAATAAGGAGATTCAAGAAATAATATTTTAAAGGGTAGTATATACACCATAAAAATTTTAGTTGGTGTATAAAAAAATAAGTTTCAATGGAATGTAAATTGAGACAAATCCCCTTGAAAAGATCATATCCTTAGATTATGGAAAAATCGATGACATAATTATGTGTGACAAATACGAACACACCCAATATAAGTGGATATTAGGGGTAAAACAATCAGAGGTCATTCACACATATTCATAGCATGACATAATAAAGAATTATAAGTTTAACTAAATGAATTGAAATTTGGTTACGAAGTTATCTTACAGAAATTCGACTGCCTAATGACGTCACATTAAAATTCAGAAAATGAGTTGATGAGAGAGGAAAGGGTATCTCAGCACATGGTAATAAAATATACAGAAATAAGAATATATAAGAATATATCCCAACATAAGAAAATGTAAATTAAAATACTTTACATAAATGAAGTCTTTTAAAAAGAGGATGGTGAAAGATTCCCTCGCTGATTTGGTAACTTACGAAACATACACCCAATGAAATAAGGATCATAAAATAAAGATGAAAATACCCATAAATTAATGTATATTATACAATTAATACAATAATGGGAAGTACATAGGACACAAAAAAAAAGAAATAGTGGCAAATATAGCATGAATATTGTGGGAATAAAAAAGTGAGAAAAACCCCATACCATGTTGTAATCAATCGAGTCATATGACAAAAAGTTAATAACCACAAAATGAATCATAGAATACAATGAATATAATGAGAATAATGATAATATATATCCAATGGCAGTACAAAATACACCACATGCAATAAATAAGTGGCAAACAATGGAAATCTCATGTAATTACAAGTGAGATAAGAAACCACTTACCTCAAGTCCGACTTGTCTTGTATGTTCCTTGTTCTTCCTTTAAATTGGGTATCTACCTTTGGTTTGAAAAAAAGGTTTACTTGAATTGTCTCCTACCTATTTTAAGGCTTCTAGGAGAAATATAGGAATGTAGGGGGCTTAATTGGGAAGAGTTTGGATGAGTCAAGGGTCTTTAGAGGTGTGAGTAATGGGTTAGAGGTGCGGGATTTTTATAAGGGGGAGGAGAGGATCTTTAGGAAAGTTTGAAAATACTAATTTATTAATTATTGATTTTCGGTTCCTAAAGGTCCAAAACTTATTAAATTCAAAGATAAGATGAATCTTGTTCGAAATAAAATATTCTTATAGGAATTGGATAGGTTTTGAATATTTTTTTAATTTATATAATCTTATTTATTTAAATCATTCATTAATGAGGTAAACACTGCTTCATTATTGTGTCAAAAATAATTTTATTTATTTGATGTCTAAAAATTATAAAAAAACTACCATTATGTTGGAAATATTTTTATCTTTCAAGTAAATATTTATAGTCGAAGATATAACTTATATATCCCCATGTAAAAATTGATTTACTAAAAGACATATGTTTAAGTCATTTTTGTCTTTCCTTTATATTAATTAATATAATATGTCATTATCACTCTTAAGTGGCTCCATGGGGTCCCAAAACATACCCAAAGATGCCCATGTCCTGACGTGTATCAACCAACAGGATTAGAATACATGTTAGGGTAATTTTTTATTATTATAATAATATTTTTTTACCCTTATTTACCATATTTACCCTTTAACCATGGTATATAAAATATTTACCGAAATAAATAATCATAATGTCTAAAAATAAAATTTATCTATTTACACAATTTTGACCTCTTTATTCCTAATATGAAATATTTTTTTCCAAATTTAAGACACAAAATTGGCATAAGTTAATTTAAAATTAATTACCGCTGTCAAAATAAAAAGTGTCTTTTATGAAATAATAATTATCAAAAGATTGACACTTTTTTATGTTTAATTTCAAAGTGAAATTACTTAAAACAACCAATATTGGATTAAATTTTAAGAAAATAATCTAATTACACTTTAAAACTAATTAAAAAGATAATCTAACCATATAAATAAATTATATTAAAAGGTAGTTTTGAATTAAAATATAGTATTTTTCACTATTCATAAAAAATGAACATTATCAGAAAATTACGAAAATTTCATCCAAAGTAAATTTTGATATCTCAATTCTAAATAAGAATATTCTTTTGTCAACTAGAACATAGAAAAGTGAAAAAAAAAACTATATTTAAAAAGGTTTCTCCATCAAAAGGCAGTATAACCAACTTGTAAAGAATATTAGATTATTTATGCTTAAAATTGGATTCTTTATTATTTTAAACCTCTAATATTTTTGGGTAAATATAAAAACATTTAAGAAACATATTTAATCATAATATAGTTCATTTTTTCTTTTCCCACTAATACAATGACTATTCATTAAATACCATTTAAACTAATAATATTATATTAATATTTTTCAGTATAACTCAATGTTGTATACAACGTAAGTTTTCAAAGAAACTCGTTGTTGTGAATCAGGTACACCATGGAACATGTAATCCCCTTTAAAGTAAAATTAATATTTAATTCACATTTTTTAATAAATATGATGATTTTAAATTCCTTATTTACTTGGGATGTTACATCCTTCCCCCCTTTTGGGAATTGCATCCTCACAATTTTAAAATTGGGCTTGGAGATTTCATTTAATGTCCTATATCAAAAAAAGAGTCAATAAAAATATCACTTTAAAAGAAAGAATGATTAATACAATGGTCACTCGAGATATCACATACTCAGATTAAAAGAAGGAAAACATGGATATGGAAGAGAAACAAACCATTAAGGTTTGATTGAGAGTGGTAGAAAACAAGATTAGAAGAAAATTAACCACCATAAAATCACAAACCTGTAATGGGTTAAAAGGTATTTGATTCCCCAGTAAGAAAATTTAATGGACAATGTTTTTGTTTTAAGTTTCATTTCATAAAGTTGAGGAAATTATTTATGAGCTTAACTAAAAACATAAGGAATCATACTAACCTTTTATGTAGACATTCATCCTTTACTAAATTTCTACCACAAACTCCTCTTTTCGTCAAATGATGAGTATTTAAACTGACTTGGTCACATTAAATGTGCTAGAATAAACTTCTAGAGTGTCACATAATCCACAAAAGATGAACTATATATTTCCCATGTATTTAGAAATCATCCAAAAAAAAAGGTTAGTAAGAGATCAGATAATCCGCAAAAAGGATAATCCTATTAAAAATAAATGCTACTCTTAAATTCCAAAATTAAAAAAAAACACAAAGTTGAAGAAAGATCATTCAATACAGAATTGTGCATAAAATTCTTCAAAATAATCCAAACTAATTATGAAACCAAAAATTCAGAAGGATTTGATCACATAGTATTCCCTAACAAATCTTAAAATTTATCTCCAAATAACATAAAATACTCTTAAAGTCTCATACTAAAGTGTAATTAACATAATCACATATTCTCTGTGATTGGTTAACCATTTCCATAAATAACGCAATTATCCATATGTTGAAAATAAAAACATAGATTATTCCAAAATAAAATGTCAATTATTATTCCACAAATGAGATCCCATAGTATTCTATTTCCCTTATGAATATAATGTTCAAAAAGAGAAAAAAATATTCTAAAATAACCTTTATCACTTAATCACCAATTCATTTTCCTATATTAAGAATATCTATTTAAAAAAACATAATATCCAAAAATAAACTTATTCTTGATCCATGAAATCATTTAAATAAAAATAATAACTCATACTAACCTGGCACATCATGTAGGCCAGTGGTAGGTGATGTGCCCATATCACCCTTCAGTTGTGGCTTCGATTCATGCAGGCTTCCCGGATGCAACAGGTTTTCAACCATCTTACGGGTTGTCCTTTTTATAAAACTAAAAAATAACCCTATCATGTTTTAACCTCAAAGTTTTTCTTATACCTTTCATTTTTATGACAAAACATTAGGACCTCAATGTCATACATGTTTTCATTTTTTCCACCACCATATGATAAAATAAAATTATTCCAAATAGAAATAAAATCATACCTTGATCATGGTGTCCATATGGTTTCATCATCATCTTTTTCACATAGTTATAAGGTCCATGCATTACAATAATGATTTAGTGACCCTTAAAAATAATTTTCATCCTTTATACAAAAACACCTTGCACAACTTGGGTCATATGGGTGTTTGCAAAAAAATAGTTTCACAAAATAATCATGTATAACATATAATTTCAAAACATCTGATAAATCATGATTTTTATAAAACAGTCGGACAGAATTTGAGTTGAAACTTTCAATAAATGGTCCTTTTAAAATACCATATGTATGTGCTGAGAGACTATATTATAAAATCACATATAAATATGTTGCGCAAGGGTCTCCTTCTTCAGAACCTTTTTTAAAATCATAATATTCTTCAAACACTTTTGATAAGGTAAAATATTTGAAAATTCTTTGATAATATTTACCATTCTTAAAAACATAAGAATATTTTGAAAATAGGATTTGATTAAATACAACCCATGATTCACGATGATATCAAGGTATAGTGGAGGTGTTTGATATCTCAAACAACTACTTTTAAGTGAGTTTTATTCTAGAAAACTTTTCACAATCATCTATAACATGACTTTGTAATAATTATTTCATGAAAGCCATCAAGAAGAGATTGGAATATTGTTTGAGATCCCCCTCCTTCCATTTGTAACTGACATTCCTTGATTTGAAAGGGTTATAAAAAAGGATTTAACTGAAATTATATACATAGGGACTAACCATGTGTTTTACAAAAACTCCCAATCCCTAATGTTTTCTAAAGTGACCATTGATACCAACTATAAGGACCCAACCTTAAACATTGCATAATCTTGAGTAAAATCAAGAATTAAAATTGGGGATCATTTCAGGTTTAGAGTTTTACAGAATTAGGGCATAACTATTACATATCAACTTGAATATTACATGTAGACACTACTACCCAGTATCCATTTTTTTCATAAAATAAAACTCATAAAAAGAAATAGGTCCAGTTCCATTTTTTAGACAACATGACCTTTCCTTGATCTCATCCTTGGCCCTTATTCGTCTTTACGTCCTCTGGAAATCATTTCAATAACCTGGTATGAGAATAAAAAGATCATTACGGGTCATAAGAAAAGAAAACATTATCCCATCAATAAATAGAAATCAATGAAACCATACTTTTCAATCATAACATTCCTCATGAAATCATAAGATTTACGAATAACACACAAAATTCATAAATCATAAAGGTAACTTGTGAAATACATAACATAATTACATTGTATCTATCATAGATACATAGGGAGTTACATTGGAATACCCATCATAGTATATTCTATAATTCTCTTAAGAAAAACATTAACATTTACCTCTGTCACGTTACCCAATGCATTGGAGAGCTATCTCGAGCTCACCTACCGAAGGTTTATCATAGAACCACCCTTATACGTAAACAAAGCACAATAACCATAACATAATAATAACACATTAATCAAACATAAAGTAAAGATATAATTTCTATATTTTAATCGGAATAAATAATTTAAATATATTAACATAACAAATCCATTATCATAACCATTTTAAATACCAAAATACATAAAATTGTATATTGTATTTATTTTAATTTTTAAAACATTATGGCTTGTTAAGGAAGCCACATATCAAATAATACTCATGGTAGTGTAAAAGGATATTTTCAACTTATACGTTAAAATGAAACATCCCCCATTGTAATTTAGTAAAATGTTCTGTAGAAAAATATTCCTTTTGAAAACCATTAAAAACAATTAATAAATATATTTTTCAATCAATGTGTCCCATACAACTTTAAGGATTTTGAAAGAAATTTTAATTTCAAAACATTCATGTACATATAAATAAATCCTTAATAAAATTTTTAGATCATGGACATTAATGATAAATATTTATAAGAATAAATCTTCAAATCTTTTAAAATGATATTTTAGTTAAGAAGTTCCTAAACAACTGAGAGACGCTTGAAAACATATAATAGGGGAATAAAATTAATCAAAGATTATAATATAATGAGATTAAGGAGATTCATTATATAATATGTCAAAGGGAAGTATATAGACCATATACATGTTAATTTGAGTATAACAATAAATAACTCTTAATGGAATGTAAATTTAGACAATGTCCCTTGAAAATATCATATCCTTAGATTAAGGAAAAATCAATGACATAATTGTGTGTGAAAAATAAGAATCCACCCAATATAATTGGATATTTAAGTTTAAAACAACCATAGATCATTCACACATATTCATAGCATGACATAATCAAGGAGAATAAGTTTAACCCAAATAATTGAAATTGGGTTAAGAAGTTATCATACAGAAATTCGAAAGCCTAATGACGACACTTTAAAATTCAGAAAATGAGTTAATGAGAGAGGAAAGGGTATCTCCTCACATTTACATACAATTTACAACAATAATGGTATATAAGAATGTATACCAACATGAGAAAATGGAAATTAAAAGGCATAACATAAATGAATTCTTCTAAAAAGGAGGGTGAAAGATTACCTCCACGATTTGGTAACTTACGAAACACACACACGATGAAAGAAGGATCATAAAATGAAGATGAAAATACCCATACATTAAGGTATATTACAAAATTAATACAATGATGGGCTATATATATTCCACACAAAAATAAATAGTGGAAAATATAGCAATAATATCAGAGGAATAAAAAATTGAGAAAACCCCCTAACCACATTGTAATCAATCGAGTCATATGACCAAAAGTTAGTAAACACAAAATGAATCACAGAATACCATTAATATAAATAGATTCATGATAATATATATAAAATGGAATTAAAAAATACACCACATTCAATAAATAAGTGGTGAACAAAGGAAATCTCATGGAATTCAAAGTGATATAAGAAACCACTTACCTCAAGTCGGACTTGTCTTGTATGTTCCTTGTTCTTCCTTTAAATTGGGTACCTCCATTTGGTTTGAACCAAAAAAGGTTACTTGAAGTGTCTTAGGCCTAATTTAAGGCTTCTATGAGGAATATAGGGATGTAGGGAGCTTAATTGGGTAGAGGTTTGATGAGCCAAGTGGCTTGGGAGGTATGAGTAATGGTTTATAGGTGAGGGATTTTTATAAGGGGAGGGGGGGCGCTTTAGGAAAGTTTAAATATTTTATTTTATTATTTAATGATTTTTGGTTTATAAAGTTAAAAAACTCATTACATTAAAATATAATATCACTCTTGTTTGAAATAAAATCATCCAACATGAATTTGATAGGTTTTTTAAATTTGTTTAGTTTTTATAATCTTATTCATTTAAATCATTCATTAATGAGGTAAACACTACATCATTATTGTGTCAAAAATACTTTTATTTATTTGTTCTCTAAAAATTATTACAAAACTACCATGATGTAGTAAATCTTTTTAGATTCCAAATTAATATTTATTGGTGAATATATAACTTATATAACTTTATGTAAAAATTTATTTACTAAAAGATATATGTTTAAATCATTTTTCTCTTTACTTAATATTAATTAATATAAAGTGTCATTATCACTCATAAGTGGCTCCATGGGGTCCCAAAATCAACAAAAGGATTTCCAGTATCAGCCAGGTATCAACCAATATGATTAAGACACATGTTAGGGTAATTTAATATTATTATAATAATATTTGTTTACCCTTATTTACGATATTTACCCTTTAACCATGGTAAATAAAATACTTACCGAAGTAAATAATCATAATGTATAAAAATAAAATTTACCTATTTACACAATTTTGAACAATTTATTCTAAATATGGAATCCATTTTTCCAAATTCAAAACATATATGTAGAATAAATTAATTTCAAATTAATTTCTGTTGTCAAAACAAAAAGCGTCTTTTTAAGAAATAATAACTATGAAAAGATTGACACTTGTTAATGTCCAATTTCAAAGTTAAATTTCTTCCAATGACCAACATTGGATTAAATTTTAAAAAATATTATCTAATTTCACATTAAAACCAATTAAAAATGTAATAAAACCATATAAATAAATTATATTAAAAGGTAGTTTTGAATTCAAATATAGTATTTTTCACTATTCATAAAAAATGAACATTATCAGAAAATTTACAAAATTTCATCCAAAGTAAATTTTGATGTCCTAATTCTATAGAATAATAATATTTTCTCAAATAGAACATATAAAGGTGAAAAAAAACTAGATTTAAGCATGGTTCTCCATCAAAAGGGGGTAAAACAACATTTTAATGAATATTAGAGTATTTATGCTTAAAATCAGATTCTTTCTTATTTTAAGCCTCTAAAATTTATTGGGTAAATGTAAAAAGATTTAATAAACATATTTAATCATAATATGGTTTGTTTTTTTTATTCTATCCCATACAATGACTATGCGTTAACTACAATTTAAAATAATAAAATTATATAAATATTTTTCATTGTAACTCAACGTTGTGTAAAATGTAAGTTTTCAAAGAAACCTGTTGTTGCATATCAAGTACTCCATAGAACATAGAATCTCCTTTAAATTAAAATTGATATTTAATTTACAAATTTTAAAAAATATGAAAATATTATATTCTTTATTTACCTGGGAACATACAATGATAGTTGATGGGGGAATGATATACTGTTAACTATAGTGTTTTTAGCATCTATCTATATGAATGTTTCAAGGTAATGGGAGGATTTTCTTTTCTGGGAAAGATTTACCATGGTGAGGTTTTCCATGATAGAAATTAGGATGATAGTCTATATGATCCATCTCTACACTACCCTTAGGATGACTATTTAGGTAGAGAACACCTTTTACATTGGATGAAGAGTCAAAAAACCCTTGAGTTGTTGTAGATATGTGTTGTACAACCTCAAGTAAATTGTAATTGATTAGATAAAGGATTTGAGCCTCATTATTTGTCGTGGTAGAAATATGCCAACCTACTTTTTGGGTTTGATTAGAAGTATGGTCCTACTACATGAGAATCATTGGAAATTTTTTATTAGATACTACTCTTATCGGTATATGAGGCTGCTACTTAGAATATTACAGTGTATTCCAGTGAGGTTCTGTATAATTGGCGTGAATATGAAGCTGTCTAGGGGTGGTTGTAAGAATATTCCAGTCAATCCTGGATGAATAGGGGTTATGATCCTGGTTCAAATATGACTTCCATGATGGAATATGATGATGGAACACCAAAATTGGAGAAGCGATATGATCCTCCATATATATATATATATATATATATATATATATCATATGAAGCATACTAATGATTCATTCATCGGTAGAAGTATGTACATGAGCATGGATTTTGTAAGATGTTGGAGTATGATGATAAGTTTCATTTGTAGGGATATGATCCTACTATGAGATTATTTCCATACTATACTGAAAAACATCTGTTGGAGAATGGGTATAATCATGGTCCTACTAATTTGGATAATTCCACTATCATTATTTGACAGTAACATGCACCTATCTTGAGGCATGGGCCAAACTATAATGGTGATCCCCAATCAGAATGGGAATATAATCTCAGTCCTCTGCCTCATCCTTTACCAAAATGTGATGAGAATCCTCCTCGATGTGATCACGAATGTAGGAATGATCTGAAGTAGACGCCTATTTATTCTTATCATGGTGATATATTTCCCTAGTTGTTAGGATAATCATATGTGCATGTCCTTGTATCTGTACCATTTTTGGATTTTTCTTGTTTAACTCTTATACTATTACTACAATGTAGTAACACATGAGAAAAGGGGTGAATAAATATAGGCATGCATGTTCTTGGTATCAAAAATATATCAGTAGATATATTCAATTAAATTTGTGATATAAGACAAATATTTTCCTCCTTGTTCCATTGGAATATGTTGATGGGATTCACAAGCGGGGAAGGGATATGTGACTCCCCCATGCTTGCTACATGAATATGCATACAAACTTGATCTGAGTGACAATGGATATGATCCTACTCACTATACATTGTTAGAATATGCTGATGATATTCATCAATGGAAGTGGTGGTATGATTCCACTACCATTTATCCATATCTTTCCACACTTGGAGATACCTCCTTGGTACCTGTGCTTGAGTGTCCGAGTGGAATTATTTTGGTTAATTCCCTCCAGTAGGTGGTTGAGGGGAACTGGTGGGATGATGTTGGTTAAAGTAGTTGAATGAATCCCTAATATGAATATTTTTAATTAATATGCATCCATATTTGACTCCTTGGTTCACCTTCCAAAGGAAAGGAAGGTCCTTGTTTCCTTGATCTGGGGATAAGCTTCCCAATAAATTGATAGTGTCAATAGAAACCAGTGGTTTCATTGTTAATTTCATTGAATTTTACATACTTATTGGTTTCATCATTTATACACCTATACATGGGGCCTGAAGGGTTGGGATTATTACATTTTGGTGGTATTCTTGGACCATCGTGTTCACCACATGATGTTGAAGGTGTCCTTTGGGTGATGTTGTTTTTAAACTTATGAAGGTTAATAATATAGTTGAGGTTCCATAAAATTTTCATGATAAATACATTATATTAGGTCAGAATTGTTTTTTGAGAGTAGTTTTTTTTAGTAAAAAATGACATAGAATAAGGTCACTGATCAGTGAACCATCGTAAGTGTGAAACATTCCTAATTAGTTGTGCATGGGTAACACAATTGTTCATTCTTGTTATCGGTTTGAAAGTTATTCTCACCTAGAATTTCCATGTATAGAATAGTATATTTCATGGAAAACCTAAAATATTATTTATGGATTTAATATTGGGTGTATCTTTTTTGTTTTCATTGGAGTTGAAAAAAAATGTTCTGACACGTGGAAACTGATCATTATTTTATTATTGGATAGATTCACATAGGGTTCACCATTTTTGTTTCCATTGTAAGATGAAAAGAATAATTTATTGATGGGAATAGATAAATATATCATTTTTAACTTTTTAAAGTGATGACATAGTTAAATAATTTCATATAAAGTTATTATTTACAGATTCCCATAGAGTTCACCATATTTTTTCTGATTAAAATTGGGGGCTAATGATTTATTATTGGGGGGTTTCAAGTAGTTTTGTACAATCATTTACAGTAGGTTTATAATTTTCTTATATCATGGAATCTACTATTGGATACCATTTCCAAAATAAGTCACATACCATCACTCTAAATGTAGGCCATCATTTGGGGTTTCAACCCCAATGATTTTTAGAAACTCACATTGGCCGAGATGGTGGGATGTTTGGATAATCAAAACCATTTTTGGGAAATTTATTTTCTATAGTAGGACTCCCATATAGATATAAGATATGTTATAGAATCTATTCTAAATCCCTATATGTTAATGGTTACCCTAATAAAATGATTGGTTGTTAAATACTTTTACATGTACATGGGTTTTGTTTTTGAGACCATATGTATGTATCAGATGATCTCTATCTGTTTCCAATTATTTGTTATAAACGAGTAGATTTTTATGTTATGAATCCATACAACTAGGAAATGTGGCATTTATTTCCATCCATGAAGGCGATTTGTGTTTGGAGGATGGTACTGAACCTCCAAGAGGCTTCCTACATATCCTGTGAGAGTAGGAATCAAAACCCATATAATTAATTTAGCTCCAAGTCATTTATTTTACTGTCATGAAGAGAGGATGTATATGAGGACACTTAAGCATCAGGTCAGATGTTTTAGCATTAAGAAGGTGTCTTATGTAAAGACCCGTAAATTTCAAGGAAATTTTTTTCTTAATTTTCTTTGGAATTTTACAAGAACGCAGTTTCAGACGGCACCTGATTCCGAGGCCCGGAGTGCCCGGGATTAATTTCCGAAGTTTGGCTCGGGTACGTTCAGTGAACGAACGAGCGGGAATTTCTAACTTTTGATCCGGTGCTCGGAATTGAAATCCGAGGGCACCGATGAACTCGCAGCGCCGATATTCGCTTAGAAACGCCTCTTTCGGAGTTGCGTTTGCTCGGGTGTGGTTTTTAATTTTCGGGCTTAAAGTTAAGAAATAAAATAATTTTGCGACAACTTTATTTTATTTCGCTTAAGCCACTTGGAAGCCACTTGAAACCACTTAAAGGCGGCTTGAACTGAGTTGAACTGGATAGGATGCTATCCAGAAATATCCTACCCCTTGGTAGGATATTTGTGAGGTGGGGCCCGCACGAGCCCCGCCGTTTCTTTCGCTAAGTAACGCACCCGCGAAAACCCGTCAATGTAACTGAAAAGTCAACCGACGCGTTTTCTTTAATTCTTAACAGACCATTTAATTGGGCGGTTTATTTCGTGAATTAAATGGACTGTTTCTTTCGTGAATTTAATGGGTCGTTTCTTTCGAATTGGTGGATCGTTTCATAACCGGTTTCGTGTGTTGGCATGTTTATAAAATAAGACCAACCTAAAAATCCTTTGAAAGGATTTGAGAGGATCTTGTTTCTTCATCTCCCCGCGAAGAACGCGAAGAACGCGAAGAACGCCGGCGACCGAAATTCGACGACGCACACCGAGATCTGCGACGTCGACGAGCTTTACCCGCGACGTTCTTCGGTGACGCCTCTTCTTCCGCAGCCGATCCTCGTTCGGCAGCTAAGGTGAGAAACGAATCGTTTGAAATTCTTTTGTGTTATGTGTTAATAAAATAAGAGGTAGTCTTATTTTATTTTGAGTTCTTTGTTTGTCTTTTGGAGAGCTTCCTCTTCATCTTCAAGCTCTGACGAAGAACGAAGAACGCCCAAACTCCGACGAAAAACGACGCCTCTCTTCTTCGTCCTCGGTGTCAACAAGAGGGAATGCCGCACCCTCCTGGGACCTTCTTCGTCGGCAAACGAAGATCCGCCAGCGACGTGTCTCTTCGGGCATAACTCTTCGTCAACGGATTTGACGAACGACGACCGTGACACCCGACCTCCGCGACGCCGTCTTCCGCGGAGCGTAGCCGAATCTTCAAATCTTAAACCCGAGGTAGGGGTTGTTGATTCTTTATTATTCCTTTTCTTGATCGTGAATAGCAAGTATAACGTGTGGCTTAATTTATTTAAGTTGCGTTATTAATTTAACGTGAGGGGGGCCGGACCGCACGAACACGGCCGAATCCCCCCTCCATTGTTCTTGTTTTATTCATGCGGGTGGAAGCAAGTGGCGTGGTGCCGTCGCACCACGCGGATGATCGTGCTTTTATTTTACGCAATGCCGTCGCACGCACCATGGAAGAAACATCAAGAACGCGACGCCGTCGCGCCGCGTTGAAAGAAATTAAAGTGCGGCGAAGGGGCGCGGTGCCGTCGCACCGCGCCGGATGACGAACGCCGCGGCCGGTTCCGGGCCGCGGCGGGACGAGAAGACCGCGGCCGGTTCCGGGCCGCGGCGGGACGAGGAGACCGCGGCCGGTTCCGGGCCGCGGCGGAAGGGAAGACCGGCGGCCGGGCCGCCGGCGTCGGAAGCCGAAGAGGGGACCGGAAATTTCCGGTCCCGTTGGAGAAAACCGGCCGGCCAGCTGGCCGGCCGGAAGTCATTAAAACCGGGGAAATAAATTCCCCGGCCGTTTTAATAAAACCCCCTCTTTAAGAGAGGGGGGGGGGTTCTTTGAAGGAGGGGGCAACCGGCCCCCTCGGATCCGCTCAAGCAGGCCCCCTCATGTGAGGGGGCGGTTTACTTAAAAAAAACGGCGCGGCTAAGCCGCGCCGCCAGAGGAAACGCGGGGCTTAGCCCCGCGTGCGTGCGGCCTCCCCGCTGGCGACAGCCTCCGCCACCGCGGCCCGCCGCCGCGGCCCGCCGCCGCCCGGGGGGGGGGGGGGGTCGGGCCGGGTCGGCCCGGACCCGGACCCCCCCGTTTCGAACCAGATTCGGTTTTTGGCTCATAACTTGAGCCTCGGACCTCCGAATGACGAACCGTCTGCGGCAACGCGATCCTTGGATCGAGACGGTCGTTTCGGTATATCGCACTCAAGGTTTCGGTTTACTTTGAGTTCGGCCGGGTTGGTTCGTTCACGAAACCAACCGGGCCTTCGGAGCGGAAACGCTCATATCTTGAGTTACGGACGTCCGATTGACGTGCCGTCAGTCGCGTTGTGTTCCTCTTAGAGAGACGGATCTTTTGGCATACTCCGCCCGAGGTTTGGACGCAGGTGGAGTACGGTCGGGTTGGTTTTTCCTTAAAAACCAACCGGGCCCCGGAGACGAAAATGCCAATAACTCACAGACCGGGCGTCCGATTGACGCGCCGTCTGTTTCGTTGACTTCCTCTTGATGAGACGGAACATTTGGCATACTCCGCCCGAGTTTTGGATGCAGTCGGAGTATGGCCGGGTTGGATTGTACCCGAAATCCAACCGGGCCCTTGGTACGGGAAAGCTATTATCTTTCAGACAGGATGTCCGCTTGACGGACCGTCAGCGGCGTTGGTGGTTACGTTGAGTAACGGTCCCTTTGAGTATACCCTATGGGAGTTCGGGGTACAGTTGAGATACGGCCGGGTTTGGTTCGCACTCGAAACCAACCGGGCCCCTGGGACGAAAAGGCTAATAACTCACAGACCGGGCGTCCGATCGACGCGCCGTCTGTTGCGTTGAGACCCCTGTGACGAGACGGACTTTTGAGACACTTCTTCGTGGGACTTTGAGATACTTGGAGTATCGACCAGTAGCTCGTGGAGCGGACCCTCCCGGAGACGAGCGTGCAGAGTACGGAGACCGTGTAGCCGGCTGAGACCTGACGACTGCTTGACCGACTCGACTTGGAGTGAGTCGACTAGCCCAGTGGACGGAGCGCCGGTATTTGGCTGCAGACCCACGGCGGACGGAGCGCCAGGTAGATGGCAGCAAACCCGCGGTACTCGACAGGAGGAGTACCTCAGTAGGCTATTTGGGCGAGCGCCCGGTATTTGGCGACAGACCCTCAGCGGACGGAGCGCCAGGTAGTTGGCCGCAAACCCGCAGTACTCGACAGGAGGAGTACCTCAGCAGTCTTAGGTTAGTGAGCGGCGGCCTCGGAGTCGTGACAGGACCACTGTACACTCTAGAGACGGAGCTCTTCAGCTGTTACGGTTTCGATAATGAAAATCCTGGTTTGAGCTGAGACTTTTGACCTTGTGTTTACTTCATGATTGAGATGGGTCACTTGCTAACTTTGGTATATGTATGGGCATATACCCGGGTAGTGGTTATCCGTCGATTTCACAATCCTTGTGTTTCCTCATGATTGAGATGGGTTACTTGATAACTTAGGTATATGTATGGGCATATACCTAAGTATAGTTTATCTGTTGAGATCTTCTTGTGTTTATCCTTGTTGGTTTTAGTGAGACCTTGAGGGTCTCGGGGTCCCTACTGAGTATCGTTATACTCACCCCTGCACGGGCTATGCCCGCACCTCGTTGTGTTGGTTGCAGACGACGGACAGTGCTGACAGAAGCCGAAGGTTCGAGGACTGGACGGTACCTGGAGGTGGACTATACGACGAGGTGGTACCCAGAGGCAGACCACTGGGCGGGACATACTTGGAGCAGACGGCGGGACCCGAGGAGCAGAGGAGCTATCTGTACCCACCCTTCAGGTGGGATTTCCAGTGGACATCTCAGCGTAGCAGCTTTACTTTTCAGTCGCTGTTTTCCCTTTCGAGTTGTACTTTACAGTTGGGCTTGTATTTCCGGCCCCTTTTTACTTTTCAGCTCTTCTTTTTGTACTTAGTGTTTTACTTCCGCTTGTACTCTGTGGTGCTTGTTTTCTTTTATAAAGGCAATGCCTTCCCAGTTATCGGGATTTTACACCTTGGTGCTAGTCGCCAGCCCCTGGCCTATAGAAGGCGGGCTTGGGGTAGTCACGGCACGGACCCCGAGGGCGGGTCGTGACATCTTATGTATCCTGATTATAATAAGAATCAGAGTCTTCATTGTTTGTTTTTCCCTTAACTCACTGATGGGAAGGAATAGTTAATGAGTACTCATAAGGGATATTTCCTCCCAGTTTACTGATATGGAGATACCTTCAGGACATACACCAAAGTGGATACCCATGTATTGGGGAATTTTCCTTAGGTAATTGATTGTGGATTAAACAATAAGTTTTCTCTAATTGGAGGAATTTTATGGTGTTGGTGATATGATCACTGTAAATCTGTAAGCTAGCATGAGTTTGTCTTGGTGATAGAAACAAGGGATATCCTATAATCAGACTCACTACAAATGGATATGGGACTTATTCACAAGGGAACCCCCATTAGAGTTTTTGAAGGGATCTCTAACCTTAACAAGGTATCCTAAATACCATTATTATAACAGGAATCCATGTCCGAAAAGTTCAATTATATTTCTCAACTCGTTTGTGGATGGGGAAGAATGATAGACCCACAAAGGTCAGCCCATACAAAAAATATATACCAGGAACATAAAATGATTTGGATTCCCATGTATGAGCCCATTTCTTATCTACTAATTTAAATGTAATGATGATGGACTCATATTAGATTTTGGGTTCCATGATCTAGAGTGGTCAGGATATGGAGGTGCTTACACCCATTGAGTGATAGAGGGTAGCGACCATGAGTTACATGAGGATCTCATAATGAGTTCATAGCGACAGTCCACTACTGAAACATCCTATGTGAAGGGGGAACAGTCATCCAAAAACACATTTTTTGGGGTTCACATAGTTCAAGGGAACATTTCCAAGTATTCCTGCTACACATGGTAGGTTTTTTTGGGATTGGAAGCCTAAAATTTCCAACGAATATACATAAAATGTCGAAGGGTGTCTACTTGACATGTCTAGGGGAAATTGTGTGATTGAATCTAACATGTCTAAGGGTTATTTAATGGTCAAGATGATAGGTCTGAAGAACTTAACATGATCATCCTAACATGCTCAAAGTATGTGGTGTGAATTTGATGAAATGTATAAATTCCATCACATGATTTCGCTAAAATTTCTCGAAGACTTCAGATGAACTAGCTGACATGGCCGGAGGACATCAGGTGTATTTACTGAAATATCCAGAGGACTTCTCATGAACCAAATTACATGTCAAAAAGACTTCACATGATCTTCATGAAATGTCTAGAGGGTGTCAGATGAATTGGATGACATGTCCGAAGGCCATTCCTAGATTGGTGAACTTGTCAAGTGAATCACTTGACCCTCTCTCATAAAATCAACATCTTTGTATTTTTATGAAACTTCTGTGATTTTCACCCTTTATTGTATAAATTCCAAAATGTTCGTTAGGCACATGACTATTGAGGCATCATGTGACCAAGTGAACACATGGAAAATCATTTGATTGATCTTTATGGAATACCAAGAGTGATTCTCATTATCAATGGAGTGGTCATTAAAATCGTATAAATATACCACATTATGCCTTAAATCATTCCCAGGGTTTACCTGCTGGATTTATCTAGTGATGGTGTAGTCATTCGCTTTGATAAGTATTCTCCCGACATTATGATCTTGTGTGTGTTTTTTCTATTATAATGGGGTGGGGTTGGGGATTTATAGTCATATCCACATTGGTTATATGATTCTTTTCACCAATATTAAATCAAATATATCAACTTGATTTAGTGGGGGGATCATCACATCATTCATTTCTTGTGAAAACACTGTGGTTCATCCAAGAAATCATCTTTATTTCAGGCAATAAACAATAACCATTAGATTAATCTATCATTTCCATATTTATTGAACCCATTTCCTCTCAAATAGATTTCATATAATCAACTCATGATGTCAAAGGGCCTTTATAAGATCAAGACAACATGTTTGAGTGATTTTTGATATTAGGGTACCATGTTAGAGGGTCTTAATCTGATCATTGAATACTAATAAAATTAAGTGCATAGTCTATCAACATGAAAAAAATGTAACTCATCTTCGCATCGAGGTATATTATTTTTCATCTTTTATTTTATAAAGACTATGACATTCATCGATTGGTTTTCCATCAGGGCCTCACATGATCAAACAAAGTTGTTTAAAATCATTTTCATAATTAAGGTGAAATTTATAGTGGATTTCACATGATGAGTTTAGAATTCCATAGGGTATTTCATGTTATCAATGGAATGTTCATACAGAACACATCAGCCATTCATATGAAAATCAGTGTAACTCTCTTCGGTATGAATCTTACACCATTTTTATCATTTATTTTATAAATTGATTAGGTTAATTTATGAAATATATCTATAAATATATTACATTATTAGAGGAACACATATAGAATCCCTCTCATGATTATTAGCACTTGTCTAGAAGTTTTTGTGAGACCAGGAGGGTAGTTTTAGGAGATTCAGGTGATGAAGTAAGCTTTCCGGTAAGGCTCTTCTGGATAAAAACTCACTAAAAGGTTATTGTGTGGTTATTAATAGATCATGTATAATTCATTATCCTATCACGTGATATTCCTAGGGTCATTTGATCATGTGTATTCATAGGGTTCACACAATTTACATGACCCAACCACCTAATCTCTATAGAGCCATGTTTCTTCATTATTTACCTCAGTGGGGAAAATAATATCAATGATTTGGGATTCCATAATAACATTTAATATTCCTAATTGGCGGGTTTCAAACCTTTTTTGAAGATTATTATTCCTTTTATTTTATTAATTACCATGCTATATTCAATTATATAATCTTTTAGATTAATGCCTGATATTTTGACGATATTTGACTCATTTGGCCCAAACCACATTGAAACGTTTGATAAGGTCAAAGAGAATATTGTTTGATTAGATATAGAGTAATAATAATGAAATAAATATCATTTTTATAAATAAATTATATATTTAAAACCAACCATGTAATATGGTTATGAAAAATGAATTATGCTAAAATCATGGAGATGGTAGGTCGTAAGTACACATGAATAACGTTTCCATTTTTCAATGATCATGATTGGAAACTTCTAAGTCTAATTTTTTCAATGTATAATGATAATTATATCATAAATATCATATTATTTCTCCAAATATACTTACATATACCATCCATTAAATTAATTATAAAAAATGAATCATATCTTTTAGTGAGGTGGTAGTTCGCCGTACACACGAACGACATTATCATTTTTCTAATGGATGGTAAGGTTAAAAAGTATATGGAATATTAATTTTCTAGAATTTTTAATATGTAATTAATATCATATATAAAATTTAAATCCATCATCATGAACATCCTTGAGAGGTGATTATGGAAAATAAATAACATCCATTCACAAGGAGGTAGTCCACCATACCCAAAATTGATGGTTTTGTTTCCTACTTGATGGAAGAGGTGATGAATGTAGTTTATGCCAAAAACATAATAAAATATATGTATATGGTAGATACTGATGTTATTATAACAACATTATTGTGTAATGTTTTGAATTATGTGTAATAATAAATAAAAAATTATTGGTTAAGAATGATATCTCTTCTTTGGACCACATCTTTAGAATTATATATAAAGACTCCATAAATTAAATAAATGATAAAAAAGGAATATATGACATAAAAAGTGAATTTAAAAAGGTATTGTAGTGGGTATATTATAATGAAATTGAATTTTTAAGTAAGGAGAAAAAAGTAGCGAAGAGGGGGAGCCCATTTATATTGGAGGAAGACTGACATTGTTTGTAAATACTCAAACCTATTCAATAATGGGAAGTCAATATAAAGGAAACCAACACTAAAATTGATAAAGAATGGATTTTAGGGGTGATTTATCCAACAAGACCTCTAGAATGAAAAAATAAATATTTTTTGAACATGTCAATCCACTCAGCTCTTTAGTTTAACCTCTCTCGTAAACCAATTTTAACATCAATAGTAGAAATATATTTTACTATTTTACTATTCATTATGACTAAAACATTCTTTCAAATTATTTATATTATTAATTATTATGACTAAAAATTTTTAAACCATTTTATAAAATTCAATTCATAAATGTTTCAGAACATAATTTTAAATTAAACCCATAAACATGTTGAAAAAAAGGTTTTAAGTAAATGTATTTTTCAAGAATAAAATGATATTACATTAATTATATGATATATAATCATAATTAAATGAATTTAAATTCATATTTATATATATATATATAATCTTTTAATTTTTTTAAAATAATTCCTCATTATGGTTTATTTTAATTAGTTTAAATGGAGAAACATTATTAACTTTAAAATTGTTTTAAAAAATGTTTTATGCCTAAAAAACATATACTAAAATCTCGTATAAATAAGTTTTTATTTTAATTAATTGGATAAAATATTACTAAATAATACTTATGATTATTTTAAATTAAATTAAATTAATATTTAGAATTTTAGTTTACATAATTTATTAAAAAATGGTAGTTTTATTAAAAATTTGTATTTATCACTATTCACTGAAAAATTAATATTTCTTCAAAAATCCCATAATTTCACCCTAAGATAATTTATAAATGTTGATATAGAAAATTAATTTAATTTTTTAAAATATATTTTCCAAAATTTTATGAAATTAATTATAATATTTTCACCTAAAGACAATACAAATAAATTTTGATAAAAATACTTTTGAAAATTAAATGTATTTAGTAAATAAATTGATTGATTATTTACTAATAATTTATCATTACATTTATGGTGTGTATAAGTTATATTTATATTTACAAAAGTAGTAAATCCTATTCATACCCACCAATATATAAAAAAGTTATAACAATTGTATTTAAATTATTATAGTTTGGTTGGGTTCATTTCAGTCTATCACATACGCTATCAAACATAGTTTTTACTTTTAAAACATTATAGTATTGCATAGAAATCTTTATCTATGTTCGTATGATAAGAAAGATTCCATAATTTTGTACCATGATCTATATTATTGGGGCTCCTATATCAAATTAGTAATATTAAGATATCATTATTTGTGATATAGTCATTTTTGTAAGTCAAATATTAATTTTATAATTGGTTGTGAAAATCACAATACACTCATGTAGAACTTTTGATTTAAATTTAATTTTATTTATTTTATGTTATTATCATTATTTCTTTATATGTTGGGAACTATATTTTTAACTAAAAAAATTTATACCTATCGAATGACTCATGTTCATTGTAATGGAACACATAAGATAAAGTCATCAAACGATGCAATTTAAACCTACAAGAATCAGATGAAGGAGTACATCATCTGATGTTGTTGAAAATGAACCAAAAGATCCTAGAATCTAAAAATTTGAATTTTTTAAATAGGAATATAAAAAATTAACCATAGGATTTAAGGATTATATAAATGCCTCTTGAATGCTTCTATTTGATCATATTGAAGTCTATAACTACTTGTTCACTAGATCACTTCCGATTATATTTTTCTTTCCATTTTTTTTACTAAATATTTTCTTCTAGTGAGGCATTTATTATAAAAACATAAAATTTTATACTATATTCATTCTTTTTCTAATCATTCAAGATCAATGAAATTCTAGTATATAGAAGTGGGTTTGTACAATATTTCAAATGAGGGGAATCTTTGGATTGGAAGAAAAATCCCTTACAATAGGGTTACAGTTGCCAAAGCCTAGGGTTCTAGATATTTTGTTTTTCCGATCAATGGGATAGATTTATTATAGGGATTGGAATTAAGGGTTTCCACAGAAATAATTATGATACCTTCTAATGGTTTAACAATTGAGGATGTTTTAGGTTTAGAATGTGTATACCATGGCTCAAGTGATGAACCACCTTCCACTTTGGTAAAAAAATGAAGGGTTAAATTATTGTATTTTTTGGTAAATAATATGCTTTAAGGGTTTTTTATTTCCATACAATACATATTTTATTTTTTTATGTGATAATTAAATTCCTCAAAAAAAATTGTTAGTTTTTTACAAATTTACTTTATATCTATATTTACTCTTAATAAGTTAAAATTATAATTTAAAATAAGATTAATTGTATCTATTTTTAATATTTTTTATACCTATTTATTATTATTTTGTAAAAATATTATATTTTATGGTAAAATTATCATTTTAGTGGGAAGAAAATTGTTATCCATTTTTGGAATGAAATTCACCCCCTCTTTTATTACTATATTCACACCTTTCAGGACCAAAAATTGGTATCATAGCTCATTTCTTCATTTTTTTCTAATACACCTTGTATAAATACCTTACATTACTTTTGATATTTTTCTGATATAATATATCAAAAAATTACCATTCAATTTTTTTCCATTTTTTTCATTAAAATATATAATAGTTTCTTTATAGTAACATATAAAAGAGGAAAGGTATTTTTTCACATGACAAGACGTCCTGTTAAAATTTTAGCATATCTACAGTTGACCAAGGATTTTTGATGGTATAGACTATTAATATTAGCATGACATGATGAATAATTTTTTATCAATATTATAGTTTTTATATTCTTATGATGACGAATACTTTCAAAATTTCAGAGAAAGAATTTCCTACTAATACTTGTGATGAAAATATGAAGTATCATGAGAAATATGAAGTCTATAATAATTTTCCTTTCCCAATGACATAGAATATCTGTAGTAAAATTTACAATTGTGAGACAATGAAATAAATATAGAATAATTTGGAGATTACTCACTTTAGAACATCCATAGTTCATGAAACTCATAGAGCTATATTGAGAATTGGGAAATGTCCCTTTCATTTCCTTTTATGTGAATCATCTGAAAAAAATCATCAATGATTTATAACCATTATTAATGGAATTAAATGTTTAGGATACAAATAAATAGTAAACAAATAACTTATTGAAAATTTTATTGATACTTTTCCCAAATAATTAGATTCAAAGAGAATTTCTATAGTTGACATTAAGAATCTAATGAAACTTAGTCTTGATGATCTCATTGGTACATCAATACAATATGATAATTAGTTTAAAATATATAGTTAAAAGAGGAATAAAATAATGGTCTTATTTTTTATTATAAAATTGTTTTTAAGTTTCCAATTCCCAAAATCTACATATATTATTATGAACAAAAAATCCAAAAATCAATTGGATAACAACACCATAGAGGGTAGTAAAGGATAACTCAATCAAATAATGAGGATAATGAACAGTATTATCCTAAAGATAAACTTATGGTATGATCCGTATGATCGAAATAATAATTTAGATGCTCAATATACAAGACGGGGGTGAATTGTATACATTAAAAATTCCTTTGGAACCTTTAAAAGATAAGTTTAATAAGGTTAAACAAACATTCACAAGACCTAACATTTTCGACTTTTGAAAGATCTAAAATTTATTTTATTTAAATATATTCTATTGAATTTTCGTTATCAAGTTTCTTAGAAAATTTAAATTTTCTCTTCTCAAGAAACTTAGAAAATCTTGAAACTTCCTCATTGGAAGGAAAATCATTATCATTATCTGATGAAGAAGATTCTTCATCTGTAGAAAAACCTCTATCTGAAAACTATTAACTTGAAGACATATTGGTTAAGGATTCAGCAGTTTGTACCTTAGTCGTAAGACAATGATTTTGAAATGGATCTCTGGCTATTAGACCAATATTATTTTGCCCAGAAGAATCATTTTCTAAAGATTCATCAGAAGAATCTCCACCACTGGCACTCGAAGTGTCCTTAGTTTTCAAGACATACTTATGCTTTGATCTGTAGAACTTCTTCTTTTTTCTTTCAGAATTCATGTCTTTCTTGTATCTCTTTTTAAGAAAGGGACAGTCAGGTCTTATATGACCAGTTCTTCTACATTCATAGCATGTCACTTCTCCATCTTTCTTATATTTTCCATCTTTATTCTCATATCTATATTGAAATTTCTTCTGACCAACAATCTAGTTCATCCTCCAAGAAATATTGGCTAACTCATTTTCTGAAGCTTCACTTTCACAAGATTCATATTGAACAACAATATTCTTATCTTTAGATCTTTTAATTCTCTCAGAAGTTTTGGCTTCCATATGTTTTGAAGTAGTTGTAAAAGCAACACCTCCAATCTCATTCTTCTTTTTAATATTATGAACATATCTCTTCATTCTGGTTTCATGTTGAAGAAGAGTTCCAAATAGTTCATCCAAAGAGATCTGGGTAACTTTATTATTCTCATCTATATCTATTCTCTTGGATTCCCATTCGTTAGGCATGATGTCTATAATCTTGTCTACAAGAGCTTTATCATTTAAGCCTTTCTCACCCATTGATTGTATGATATTGACAATAGTCATAATTTTTTTTGGTACCTTACATACAGTTTCTCCATAAGGAAAATAGAAACCATGATACTCGGCCCTGAGCATAGCGCTTATAGTTTCAATAACTTTGGAAGTTCCAAAGTGAGTTACTTCAAGCTTCTTCCAAATTCTATTTCCAGCTTCACAAGATGAAATATGGCTATATATGTTCCTAGTTATGGAACATAGCAAAGTATTATGTACCTTAATGTTCAGCTGATATTCCACCTTTTCTGGATTAATAAAAGTTCTAAGTTCCTTATCAGAAATCTTATAATCTGCAGTTAACATAATATAGTTGTCAGCAGATGTGTTTATCACAAAGTTCTTCGTTCTATATCTCCTATACTCACACTCATTTCCATCGAAGATCAGTGGTCTAGCAGGATTGATATTATTTAGAGATCCAACAAGAATACCTCCCATACTAAAAAGATATTTCCTTCCACAAAACATATTAGTAGTAAAAGTTTAAGAACAAATATGAAGAACTTATGAAAAGAAAAACTTGATTATGAAAACTTATATGTGAATATAATAATTTCAGAGACCTTCCTTTTATACCAATTATAGGATCAAAATAAGAATGTAGATGCTCAATATACAAGAGAGGGGGATAATTTTAAACATTAAAAATTCCTTTGAAACATTTAAAATTTAAGTTTAACAAGGTTAAAAAAACATTCAGAAGACCTTTTAAAGAAACCAGTTTACTTTTCTTAAAATAAAGATTCTACCTTAAAGCATATAGAATCTGAAATATAATCAGTGTAACAAAATTACAAAGTATAAGAAAGTTATACTTTCTAACTTTAACAAATTAATGATACAACAGCGGAATTTAAACAACTTGTAAGAGAAAACAAGAAGCAATAGGATTCTTTTAACCCAAAGAGAAGGGTATCGAACAACCTTGGATAAAGGTTCCTTGATTTATACTTGCAATAAAGTCTGTCTTACCCAAACCCAGGTAATCCCTCAATCCGAAGATCGTTATCTGTCTTGTTATACCTAGAAGCCCTCGATTTGGAAGGAAATCAGAACCTCTATCTTCCAAACCCGGAAGTCCATGATCAGCATGATCGGAGTCTACACAAAGAAGGTTTGAACAAGTTGTTCACACCCGAACAAGTTGTTCACAACATCTTCATAAAGCACTGAGATTTGTAAGAGTGTCTCTCTCTAGAAATCACTTCACAACTTTTTCATATGCATCAAGTTCATCCACTCTCTACATTCTATTTTTCTCTTTCAAATGAGCTTGTATTTAAAGGAAAAGCTTCCCAACATTCAGATCCTCTCTAACAGTCATATGTTCCTTAAATTTTGAAGGGACCTGGACACATGGAAAATATACGATGGTTAGTTTGTAACAGATTGTACGACATCGTTTCATGTACCAGAAACAATGTTATGTTAAAGATAAATGTTAGGTATAAGAAATATTGGAATCCAATATAATTGGAATGATACATTAGGCAACCCTATCATTATCAAGAAAATGTAATCTTAAGAAATCAGGAAAAGGGATTCTTAGAAATAACATTCTCAAGAAAAACTGAATCATAAAATTGGAGTCACAAATACACCAGATTCTGTATCATGAATATCGACATCATATGTACACCGTATTTGGTATCATGAATATTGGCATTATATATACACCAGATTCGATATCATGAATATGGGAATCATATATACACCGTATAAGGTATCATGAATATCGACATCATATTTACATAGGATTTGGTATCATGAATGTCAGCATCATATATGAACTGGATTCGGTATTGAAAATCGGCATCACATATACACCGGAATCAGTATTGAAAATCAACATCATATATACACCATAATCAGTATTGAAATCGGCATGACATATACACCATAATCAGTATTGAAAACCGGCATGACAAAATCGGAATGACAAATCCTGTAAAAAATAACTGAATGGAAAATTGGAATGATAGTTCTGTAAGTCTAACAGAATGGAAAAACTTAATGTTATATCTGTAAGCATAACAGAATGATAATTCTAGATCTTAAGAAAAAAAGAACATAACTTTAAAAAAAATATTCAAAACTTAATAAAAAGTGATTGTGATTTTCAAAACATAAAACCATAAGGAATGGATAAGTTATAAGATTTCCTTATTAACTCAACATGATCATTGGAAGAAAAGAAAATATCAATATTAAAGAAAGAGTCTTTAGATGCTGAGTGCAAGATAACCAAACATATTAGGACATATTGTCCAAGGTTGAAGATAAAGAATAAGGATAGAAAATCATTGATGATACAAGAATTAATTTCCATATGATAAATGATACTTGGAGTTTTGGTGGAAATCTTTCATCTCATAGAAATAATTATTTAGATAATGATACTCATAAGACCACTGGTTTCTATTCAAATGTTCATTAGAATGATCTTTGCTTGACAAGAATGGTAAATCCTACTACACTAGATCAATTATCTTTTAATGTTAATGTTTCATATTCACCCAATAATGAAAAAAGATATAATTCATCAGAAGATGATGATGTTATTCCTTCAATGGTAGATATGGCTAGATATATATATTTTATTGAAAAAATGAATAAAAAGATAACTAAATATCTAAATCTTTATGCAGAATATATTTTTATACCTTAAGATTTAATTTTCAAACACTCATAAAAAATAAATAATGTAATCAGAAGATAAGAATATTATTGTAAAGGTGAAATTGGGAATTTAATGTTTAAAAATACTATTGAAAAAATTGACAATGGGATGAAATTATTTTGAAAATATTTATCAGAAATTTATACCCCACATGAAATAGTTTTTCTTGGTCAACAAAGTACCAAAAGATGTTTTTTCAAAATAATTACATTATACTGAGTTTTGTACCCTTTTTTTCTAAATTTCAGAATGTATGAAATTATAAAAAACATTTCTCTTTGAAAAAAGTCCTATACATCGAAAATCATAAGTCTTATATTTCTAGATAACTCATATCCATTCAATAAAAACGTTTTTGATAGATGATGGTTTAGAAATGTTTGTTTTCTAACACTAACAGACCCAATAAAGTTTGGGTGCCAAACTCTTATTCATAAAAGTTTTATTATGAGATTATTAACACTAAAAATATAAATATATAGTATATATTTTTTTTTCTTGACATATTATTTGATAAAATACTAACTTCCAAAACAAAAAAATGAATGGTGGATGAGTCACATTTTAATACAATTCAAAAGGTCTAATTTCTGGTATGGTTAACATTGGTTTCCACTATTAAAATTTATTTTTTAATATCCTTTATTCTCTAGAAATTAAGAAAAATCTCATTAAAATTATCCAAGTATAAGATTAATGTTACTTTATAAAATTTGTTATGAAATAATTATCATTAAAAGTTTGGAAAAAGTTAACACTTTATCAGCTGAATGGAATAATAATGTTTACAAAATATACTTAGAAGAAATTTATATTTAGAATTTACCTTTTCTTATTATGGTAAAAGATTATTTATGGAGTTGGAATATAAAAATATGAAACTATAAATTCCGTACCCTAAAGAAGTTATCAAGGAAAGTACAAGTCACAGATCTATCATAACATAAGTTTAATTCCTCAAATCTTATTGAACATTTCTCATTGGGTAATTAACAGAAGATAGTTTATGAAGTCTCAACATACATTTATTTATAATGAGTGCACATATATCTATTTGGTTCTACACAAACTATGAGTATCAAATGGAAAAAAATATGTGTATGTTCTTATTGATGATTTCACTATATACAAATAGAATTATTTTTTAAAACTTAAATTGGAAAAACTTTCAATTTTAATTATTTTTTGCTCATGATAAAAACCTAAAAACCTACAAATAGTAACTCCCGAGCATGATTAACATGTTGATTTTTTTAATTCTTGTTTGAAAGCATTTTGTTGTGAATATTACATTACACATAATTTCTCGGCATTGATAACTCCACAATAGAACGTAATGGTTGAATTAAGAATTATAGCCCTTCAAAAAGATACCAAAATAATGTTATGGGAATATTTGATAACTAATTTTATTTTTTAATAATACATAAGTAAATCCTACTAAACTATAATTTTATATTTATTTCATATAATATTTAATAAAATCCTTTTTGGGTTTTGGATTAGAAGAAAACATTCACTTAGTCACTTTATTTTTTTCGATGAAAGGCGTTGATTTTAAATAAAAAAATATCCTCTATAAATTTAAAGCATTAATGCATGATTAATTATTTCTCAATTGTTCCTCAATTAGTAATCAATTTCTATTTTTCAACCTACAAATATAAATGGTTGTAGAAATTGTAAATTTCATGCTTGATGAATATGATCCCTATTTTATATTGAAACATCCAAAAGTTAAAACTCTATTTTATAGTAATGAAACCCAGACAATTTTTTAACCATAAGTTTTTTCATATTAATTAGAGAACAATATTATTTAAAATATACAAACAAAATAATAACATAGATAAGATAGTTTAACAGACATTAATATATTAGTAGATGAATACTAGGGTTCCTTTTTTACTAAGAAACTATATAGTTTTACAGATTCATATCACTAAGATTGTCACTAGGGATGAAAAACAATAGGTTAAAACGATAAATTAATTATAAAATGAATTTTAACATCATTAACTCTTACCTCAACTTGATAGTAAAATTGTAGAGTGATTCTTTTGTTCATAAGATTTGATTAATTTCTAGGTTAGAAGTGGTTAATCAGTTTTAAGGGAACATGGTTTATACCTTGGTTGATTATCCAAAAGATCTACCTATTATATGTGTGAGATGTGATTTCAAATATTAATATAAAAATAAAGGTATTACGGTCTAAAATAAGGAAATACAAGTCTCCTAGGGTTATAATTATGATGTGGGCTTAGATTAAGTATTTTTTCTCATGTATTTAGGTTCATGTCCACTTTGATACTCATAGCCATTGATACACATAATATGTTTACACTATATAATTTTATTGTCAAGAGAGTATTAAAAAATATGTTCATGAGGAATTATATGTAGAAAGCCCCCCTCATTTTGAGAAAAAAAAATATCTTGATAATGTTTTTAATCATTCCAAATATTTTTGTGGACTTAAACATGCTCCGAGAACCATGTATGATAATTTTTATAATTTTCAAATTCAATGAACATTATAAAAGAATTTATGACCTTGAACTTTTTTCTATAAAATATTGATGTTTACTCACAACATTAAAATTTATGTTGATGACTGTATTGATGGATAATCTCACAAAACTATCGGAGATTGTTTCTCAGAACTTATACATGGTGAGTTGAAGATGAGAATGATTAGTGAAACTAATTTTTTTTCTAAAAAAATAAATTCAAATTAGAAAAACAATTTAACTGAAAAAAAGTATATAGTAGAACTAGTTAAACAATTTATTTTTGGTAATGCCTCTAGTATAAGTATTCTGATAATTACCTCTTGAAAACATGAAATTAATGAATTTTTTATATTGTTTATTTAAAAATTATTCTGAGGGATGATTGGTTCCTTAATATAATATATAGAAAGTCATCCATAAATCATGTTTTAAATATTATTATGTATTATATTACAATAAAATCAAAATAAATCCCATCTTAAATATGTCAAGTTGATCTTTTTCTCACATCAGAACGTAGTTTACTTTATTTACTCAAAACATAATTTTCTCTTAATAGTTATTCTAATTCAGATTTTGGTGGTTGTAAAATTAATCATAAGAGAAACTCTGGTTTTTTTAATTTCTTATCTGAGTCTCAATTTTTATGGTCTAACAAGAAACAACATTCATTTTTACTTTCAACCATAGAAGCTAAATAAGTTAAAAGTGAACATTTTTGTGCTCAATTGTAGTGGATACAACATAGAATAATAGATTTTGTTTGAGTTTAACTCAATTTTTTATTATTTGTTAAAACATTAGTTTTATAAGTTCTTCTAAAAACAGATCATATCACCCACATGTGAAAAATATAGTCATAGGACATAACTACTATCAGGATCAGACGCAAAATGAGATATTATTATTGAGTTTATCGAAATTAAAAATAAGTTTGCTAATATTTTAACTAAAACCTTATATTCTATTAGATCATAATACATTAAAATAATCATAGTATGATTAATTAAAATTGATAATAATTTCAACTTATTATATGAACTATCTAATGAATTTGAAAAAACTCATTGAGAAAGGGGGAGGAAATTCTTTTTTTAATAATTATAATAAATATTTATGAAGATAAGTTATATACTCTGAAATATTACTAAAAAAATTAAATAAATAGAAATTATAAGAATAATTTTTAACTATTACTAGAATCAAAATTAACAAATGTTACCTATTTAGTTAAGGTAAATGGAAATTAATTTCTATAAGGTACAATTTTTTTATGATTTATCTTCACAAAAAAACCGCTATAATGTTTTTTTCACTCTTATTTCATAAGAAAAATATTGTGATATTTTTTTTATAATAACAATGTATCTTATTTTAACCACCATATTCTCTATAATTTTCAAAAATTTGTTGGATTTCATTATCTATTTCATATGTTTCTAATACTCTATTACATTAATTTTTAATTTTTAATCATATGTTCTCAATAACACTTACTAGATATGATTATCCATGTGTATTCTAATAAAATACTGATTTTACTATAATCTAATATTTTTTACACTTAGTTGAAAAAAGGTTTTTAAAATTTTATATGAATAAACATAATTTTTCTCCAGAGGATAAAATGAAATGTTTATGACATTTCCTAGAACCATATTTACTAGAATAAGATAAGTTATAGGAATTGAGGGATAACCTTTAGATGGTTCCTTATTTTAACTCTTATCATCCAATAATTTTTTATATAATTGTGTAAATATTTTTATCAAAATGAAATAGTTTTTTCAAATTTAAAAAATATATTCTTACAAAAATTACAGGAACATTCTATGTATTACCTATTTTTATAACAAGCATATTTTACCTAGATGTATTTTTCATTAACTACTTTAGATAAGTTGAAATCCAAGTACATTAAAATATAAAAATATTCTCCTACTACACATTCTATGAATATCAATAAGGGAAAAATTTATTTATTTCATTATTGAAATTTGATTACTCAATGTTTCATAAACTTCATCTTACTCAAATTCTTTTCCCTTGTAATTATTTTTTCATAATCACTACTGGGGTTTATATTGAGAAGATTAAGTATTATACTAATTAATTTTAATATTTTTATAGCTAAATTTTAAATTTTTAGTATGGGTAAGAATTGGTTTTTTATAGAGGTTTATGTTGAGAAATTTCACAAAGGGATAATTATTTGAATGGATGAAAGGATATATAAAACCAAATAACATTAATAATTTCATTGGTAATTGTAGAAATTTATTTGTTTGTTTTCTTTTAAATTCTATATATCTTAATTATTTATTATGGTTTGTGATTTTATAAAAATATATATATTTTTTAGCCAAATTATAATTTAATCTTTGTTTTTGAAAATAACAATACAGGCTTGTATAAATTTTGATTTAGCATTAAGTTTATTTTTTGAGTTTTTTAATAAATTTCTATATCCATTTGAAATAATCCATTGATCAAAAAAATTTGTACATCTACAAAAACATTCATGTGAATTATAATAGAATACATAAGTTAAAATCATTGTAAAATGTCTTTTAAAGCTACAGCTATTGGATTACAGAGTAAAACATATGATATTGTTTCAACTAAACATGAAGAACTTAGAATTTGATCATTGGAGTTTGTTATGTGGACTTATATAAACTCAAATTGTGTATTCTTGGTTTAGAATAATATATTATAAAACTTCTATAGATTATTTATTAAAATTATGTTGAAGTATGCAACTACTTATTGCATATGAAACTTTGTATTAAATGTTTATTTCAAAATGTTTTCCCAAAGATATCTATATGGTGAGGATTTTCTTATAAATAAAATATATTTTTCCTTTGTATTCATTCTTTGTCTAATCCTTTGATATCAAGGTTCTTCTGGGCTATGGAATCTGGAATTTATGATTTGTTTGGTCGATGGATTTTGGGGATATGAAGGAAGAGCCCTTTTAATAGGGTTATAGTAGATGAAGCTTAGTGTGGATAATCTTTCATATGTATGATAAGTGTGGTAAAGGTATTATTAAGATCGAATGACTATAGGGACTATTGTTTTTCCATATAAGGTATTGGAATATTTCTAGGAATATTTTTGAAGATAGTCACTAAGTCGTTGTGGTATTTTGGGTCTTGGAGAGCCTCGGTGCGGTGATCTTAAAAACTTTTAGTAATATTTTACCATCTGCATGCAAATTAATTGTAAACATGGAATAAATCCTATGTAGAGTCTCATATTAAAAATCAAAAACCAAAATTGGGTTTATAATGTGGTGTTTACCCTAGGCATGACCTAAAATTTATTGACATTGGGTTCTCGGCTGATGGTGTGTTTGTGGGATATTAAATAAAGGTTTATTAAATAATAAAATTAATAAACCCACCTTGTATTCTCACACATGGTAGAGGATGAGTGGATACCCCCTTGCAAGATAGATGACCCAAGGACAAACCAAAGTGAGTAGATGTTGTTGATCTCTATTTTTGATGATGATCATCACCAGATCGAGAAGTAGTGGATCCCAAGGGTCATTTGTAACATGAAGCATTAGAGTTTCTCCACAATGTAGTGTGGGGGGGGGGGTTGAGTATTATTTATTGATCCTATTTTATATGTGTTTTTAATGTTTTAGATCCATTTGATAATTGTTTGGGACTGTATGGGGATTGATCTATGGTTTTCGATGAGAACCAAGGTGTTTTGGATGGCTCATAGGGAATTACCATTTGGAATTCCTCACTACACGACGTGTAGTGTTGGATAATACACCATGTGTTCTTCCCAATCATGAAAGACGAACTTTGGGGACTACACACCATGTATTGTGGGTATACACCGTGTACTAAGCCTAGTTTGTGTTGATGAGGGACATGGTGTGGGATTCTAGGTCAAGGGACAAGACCATGTGATAGTACATGACCATAGTACCTGGGCATGGTGTGTTGAGGATATGCATGGGCTGAGGAAATGATCGAGAGTCTAGATATCCAAGACATATTGTGGACTACTGATATATTTTCTGTAGTGATACATGGATATCCATCTATGTTTCTATAAGGGCATGCCCAAGTGACCGGATGGGGTCACACACAGTGTGACATGGGGTCAAATCCGTGTATATTTCCATATACAAGACAAGTTCCAAGATGGTACACAACTGGGGTCCAATGTTAATAAGAACACTATCTATTGTGGGTACAACCCATGAACTCCCCTTATAGATGTTTCCTTCATGCATCTACATATTTTAGGCTTGTATGGAGGCCCATGAGTGGCATATCTTTAGTAGTTTTATGCATGTGATGGTATGATGGCCATGGGTTTAGAGTGAGATACATGACATGAAATGGCATTGTGGGTCATCTTTATTAGAAATTTTTGGACTAATAGTGGTTGAGCGAGTCCCTAGGTCTATTCTTGTTATCATACTATGTGGAATTACATCCACAATATGTTACTATGATTCGCTTGACAATATGAGCTTGAATAGAGTTGGTGTATCTCTTTGGGAGGCTGGGGAGAGATCCTATATCATTTTTATTTCCCTATTTTGGGTTCATTGTATCATCAAAACCAGCACTACATGGGTGGAGATCCCATATCTTACATGTTAACCTATTAGGGTTTATGATATCGTCATTTATATGATCCCCTATATATTGGGTTTTAATAGTAGGGTTTTTTGTATCATCGGGTATAAAATCCCCTATTAAAAAAACTATTTCAGTAGGTTTTTTTGCATTTTCGGGTGTACAATACCCTACAAAATGATTTATACTAGATAGGGATTGTGTAATCATCATGACTGATCCTACATGGGTGGTGATCCCCTATCCAAGTGATATGATCTACAAGGTATCAGATTGGGGGTTTAGAATCCTACATTAATACTGGGTGAGATCTCCTATCATAGTGATCTTTAGATTTACTAGGTTGGGTTTGTTGTGTCCCCCAGTGGTCCAGGGTGTGATCCCTTATTTGATGAGAAAAGGTGTTATGATCTCCAGACTTGGTTCATAGTATACCCCATCAGTTCTGGGCATGATACCCACTCTAAGTGATGAGATATTTTGTTGTTCCATTAGGTTTAGAGGCCTCTCCTATTAGGGATGGGTGTGATCCCCTATCTTAGTATCAAGATCTACTATGTTCCAGTGTGACTTTATTCATGGTGAGATATGTCGAGCATGTTCTATCATATGTATCTCATGAGATGGTGGGGACGTTCTATTGGTTTAGTGTTTCTGACGGATCTTATCTCTTGGGAATACCATCGGGGATAGTAGAACTGTTCCCTATGGAGTTTTATCTATCAGAAGAGTTCCATATAGTCTGACAGGGATTGTGGAGTGTGTTCTCTTTGATAATCATTACCTTTGAACCTTTATTAGAATCCTTTAGCTTTCTATGAGGTCAGAACCTCATGATATTTGGATTTTAAGATGAGTACGTCTAGGTATTTTCTAGGATACCATGTAGTGATGTCCCATTTCATTACGGTAACACTATGTTGTTATACTTAACTATTCATGTATAACTGAGGAGTGGTCGAGATGGAGTTCCTCTCTCATTTGGGTTTCCTCCTATGGTTAAATTGAGTAGACTATTCCCTTTCAATTTATCACATTCTTTGGGTTTTTTGGGTGCCTACAAGGTATCTTTATACTCACCTTTGCATGAGGTTTTCCCGTACATGTCACATCTTGTGCATATGATAGACCTTTTAAAAGAGTCCCAATAGGACAAGGAGAAAGCATGGAATAGTGAGCTCGAATGACCAATGAGGTTACCAGTGCTTGGATGAGGAGCTTTCAGATAGCTTCATTTGATTTCATTCCCCTTATTCTGAGCAGGTCAGACTATATTTCAATTTTAGTAGGATTTTATTTTTTCCTTTGAATACTTTCAGTAATTGTTAGGTAATATGATTATGGGATCGATTAATTCAGGCATTTTAGGATTTAGTTGTTATTATCTCTTCACTTTTTAAAGAAGATATATGTGGGTGTGTACATACAGGTACCTTAGGCCATGTCCTCCCATGTGTGTGTTATGCCTAATTGGTGCTAGATTCTATCCCCTAGAAAATCGTAGGGGCCTTGGGGAGTCACAGTTATGTCCTTGATGGATCAGGTGAGGACTTAGTGGTATCAGAGTGGGTTCCAAAATGGGATTTTAGTGTAAAGGTTGTCTAGCTACAAGCTTTTTTTCAGATCAACAGAGACAATATTAAAGTTTTTCAAGTTCATCTTTCAATATAGATAGTCTAGTATTGGTGTAGCATCTAACAAATCCATTCACTCTGACTTTGATAACCATATTGTTGACTCAGTACATTAGGGCACTTGTAGTATGGATAAGCTTGTACATACATTATATTAGACTAGGGTGTGGGTTTCATGTCCTTATTAAGTCAACTCCCTAGATATAATATTTTATCCTCGAACATCTTGATTGTATTTTAGAATGCCTCAGTGAGAACAGCAAGATAGGGTTTTATGCAGAATTGTGATAATGATCATCCTAATGGTTAGGATTAAGTGTAGGGAAATAGTCAGGAGGAAGTAATGCCGGATTTTCTACAATTTGAGCCACCACCCATTGTGCGTCATACTGGTAGTTCAAACTGAGTATGGATTTAGGATGATGGATCAAAATATGCTTCAAAGGTAGAGAAATCCTAGGTATTGGGGTTATCCAAACCCCCAGGTATATGATGACTTGTTTGAGGCAGTCACACATGTTTTATGCCTAGTGAGGACACCTCCTGTTCAGATTATGGCCCTTAAAGAAAGTCATCTATAGGGATCTACTAGGTTCTAGTGGAGTATAATAATGGAAATACATGATTAGGTGATTCTCATTTTGATGGATTTTGAGTGTCTCTTTGGGTAAGATTTTTATCTAGACACATTTGAGCGATGTGTATCCGGTAGAATATACATATTTGAAAGGATAACATGACTATGGAAAAGTATTCGGTGGGGTTCATACACCTATCATGATACTCAAATGATGTGGTTTTAGATCCATTTTTCATAGCACAGACCTTCCACCAGGGATTTCATTGGGAGATCATGGCATTAGTGATATCACTGTTTATTTCCACCTTTTTCTAGAGTGCTCGAATAGACATTGGTAGTGGAGATATTTCTAGATTAATAGAATTTTACTATTAGTGATGGACACATAGAAGATGAGAACTTAATAGCTAGTAGATGATGTTAGGATCAATGATCCAAGTGTGTGAGATGCATCAAGAGACAGTCATGGGATGGAGGTTCTGAGGCTCAAGGCTTCCAGACCATATCTGATCATCCATGGGAGAGACGATGTTTCTCTTGTTATAAATGGGATAATCTGGCACAATATAGTCCAATCGGTTTTGCTGATTATAGGTAGGTGGTAAATGGGCCTCCTGGGTAGAGGCATCATTTTGACTAAGATGGACACTTTTACAGTTTTTGTGGTAATTTATTTTTCCCTTTGTACACTTTCATTAATTTTTCTATACATATATTATGGGATAGATGTATGCATGAATTTTTTTGTTTGATTTATTATTAACTATGAATTGCTTCATGGAGTTGTATGTGGGTGTGTGAATACAGGTACTACAGGAATAGCCCTCCCATGTTTGTGTTATGACTACTTATCACTAAAGGAAATCCCTTGTCCTATTGGTGGTGGGCTTGGGGGAGTCACAGCTCAGGCCTCGGTGGGTCGGTTCCAGAAATAGATAGGGTATCTATAGAAAGGATACAACTTACTTTCAACCTTCTTATAGTTGAGGATGTTTCAGGCTTAGAATGATGGTCCCTTGGTTTATGTGATTAACCACCTACCTTTTTGGTCAAAATTTGAATGGTTCTTTTATTGTATTTTTTGTTAAATAATATCATATTAGTTATTTGTATTTTTATATAATACTAGTTATTTTTCCACTATTACTTCTAAATTAACTAGATAATAGGTTTTTTTGAAATATTTTTGTTATTTTTATTTAATTTTATATTGGTTAGGTGTATAGCTTTCTGAATAATTAATTTTTTTCTGTTTTTAAACGTTTTTTACTCTGATTTATTTTCCATTGATCATAATACTTTATCATTAGTCCATGTTAATATTTCAGGGGGATGAAAATAGTTAGGAACATTTTTTACGAAAATTACCCCAATTTTATTGAAATATTCAAACCTTTTTTGGACCGAAAATTTAAAATGTTTTTGGAGTTAAATGAATATTTGATAAAGTGGTTATAAATTATAAAAAAAATCAATTGTTACATTTTTTATTGATAATATAAACTATTAATATTATTTAATTATTTTTATTATTTATGTTTAAATTTTACATGATAAATATTTTAATAGATCATTTATTTATTTCATTCCCTAGTTAATATTAAGGTATATAAATGCTTTATATTATGACTGACTAATGTTTTAATTAAAAGTGTTTGAATTTTTTTTCTTATAAATATTATTTATGGAATTTAAAGAGTTTTATTCTATGTGTAATATAAAAATTAAGATAGGTCAACTATAATAATTAATATTTTTATTCAAATTATAAAACAGTTATTCATTATAAACATTTTTATGTATTTGAATTAAAAATTATATTGAAATTTTGAACCTTCTTGAGTAATGATATATAGATATTGGTACTTTAGATTATAATTATATTGGACCCGGGATGTGGTTCAATCTATAAAGTTCGTGCATACTAGCCTTCAAAAATACACATTGAAGACCATATATCATCTTTTTTAAGGAAGATAAACATTGAAGAAAAGGAAATGTATTCAAGTTCAATTTTTTCCTTTCTTGAATACATGGTCTCTAACTATGTTGAATTTTTCTATCAAGTCAAAAAATGGACAAATTTGTCAAAATTGTTCCATGAACATGTTGAAGAATTCCTATGAAATTTCGATATAGATTTTAAGTGTTCAAGATGATTTTTTTCAAGTTTTATTACTTTTTAAAATTCACATTTTGATTATATATATGAGATGCACCAGAACTATTCTTCTGGATCTAGTGCTGAAAGATTAATATTTACATACTCTCTTTGATACCAATTGACATGACATAAACATAACCATACATAACTATTTGTTTTTATAGAAAATAGTTTCATCACTAACCTACCAAAGCCCTTTTTACATTAAATTTTTAGAGGATTAGGAAAATATATTTTCCTCACAAAACCCATATATTTTACACTATTTTTCATTTTTACCAAGAAAACCAATAATTTTAATATGTCTTCAATATATTCCCGAAAATTATTCACACATGATACACTTATAGACATATAACATGTAATAACATCATTGATAGCCTAAGGAAATGGAAACATAAAAAAGAAGAGCTTAGTTTCTCCATATAGTTAAACATGACAGATAACAATCAAAGACCACAAGTGGGAATATGATGAGCATGTGGGTATGAGAACTTAGTCTACTCGTATGATCATAACATAAGACAATCATACCAAATATAAGATAAAAATGAACTATTAGTAATGGAATTAGGATTTTCTTATAATTATATGAAATGATGTAATAATATGAATCCATGGAGACATAACATAGGCATTAAAACATGTCATATACATAAGCATGAAAAATTATTACATCATGAACATAGTAAGGAAAATCTTGTTCTTGAATAAAGTTTTGATCATAGATAACATCCATCATTCTCAAATGTAAACATGTGAACATAGATAAATGAAATCATGTTGATGTTGGGTGTATAGAAAACCACACTAACACCTACACATAAATATGTGAACATAGATAACCATAATCATGTCCACAAATAAAAATAAATAAATTTTTATTCATTTACATGGAATTCACATTGAAGAGTAGAGTGGTAAACATAAAAAGTATAATATTAAACATCAATAGGGGACCTTTTTTCCATTATAATACATCACAAATTATTAGACAATTTATTCATTTGAAAAATCCAAATTATATAATGTTTACTCAAATTTGGCTCTTTGTGAATCAGATCCTCAAATAAATAGTCCATTCTCTCCTTGGTCTTTTTAAACTCCTCTATATTGATATTCATTTTACTAAATCCCCAAAGTAATATATGGGTTTTTGTATTAATCCAAATCACTTCATATAATTCTCCCCATTTCTAAAAACCAATCCATTTTGTTTCCTGAGGTTTGGAGGTATTTTAATGGTGATCATGATATTTTTATCATCTAATTTTTATTCTTGAAATTTTTTCATGTGGTCACTTGATTTTGTTCATGTGGTAACTTGATTTTGTTTACGTAGATACTAATTTTGTTTTTATCATGTGGTCACTGTATTCTCTTATGAGGTCACTTTATTTATTGTCATGTGATCAATATTTTTTAATGTGGTTAGTTGATTTTGTTCATGTAGTCAGTTGATTTTTTTCATGATGTTACTAGATTATTGTTCATGAAATCAGTCCATTCCTTTTCATAATTTTTCAAAATTATATATTTTCACATTTTTTCATGAATGATGTGAAAAATGTATCAAAAATAAATTTTGTATCTAAAGATAAATAATTTTTTTAAAAGACCATTTTGAGAGGATTAAAATCTCACAATTTAATTATTAAAATCCCGTTCATTCATCCTATTTTAAATGAAATTTAATTTAGTGAAAATTATATAGGAATATAGAGCATGTTAATTCTATATTAACTTTTTTTAGAATATTAAAGTAATTTGATCTTATATATTTGAGTATTTTCTTGAATTCATTGAGTTTTAAGGAACTAGAATCATGTTCTTAAACCTTGATTATTTGTTTGCATCCACCCAGAGCCTCCCTGGTCATGATTCCAGGAATGTTCAACAGCTTGGTTTACACTCTTATTTCTATATTAGTGTGTCATGTCTGAAGTGATATATTTTTTATCGTTATTACTGCTCATTCTTCTAAGAGTGTTATTCCATTTACCATTCCCTTATCTTTTCAAGTTCCCGGATGTGAGATCATCAAATTTTTCTACAGTTTTCAGTATAGTGTGTTCTTTAACTTATTTTCAAGTTAGGGATCTTCATTTTTACCATTTTTTTGAATCTGTGCAACTAACAAGATCTTTTTTATTTGGTATGGGTGTAAATAATTAAAAAATCCATATTATTAACCACATTATATTAAATTGAAGGAAAAGGGTGTTTTTATTGTGATTTATCTAGTTTTTATGATACTATTGTTGATGATACCAACCAGCCATGAAAACTATTGTTATGTGTATGAGGTGACTAAAATATATTAATATCTCTTTTATGGTTGATTAATATAATCAAGAGATAAAAACACTATAAGCATATATCTATTGTTATGTGTAAACCTAGAAATTGTGTGAAAATACTCATACATGAGATAATGAGAGGATATGAAAGACCATTTTAAATGTATTGTGGTAAATCTAGTATAGAAATATATTTTTTGTGTACTTATAGTGTTTCTATTGTTGTACTTATAGTTATTTGGCCATTTTGGGGATTGTTTTAGTGTTTGATACTGATTTTTTTTTATGTGAGATGGAGCTTCATGGAATAGTTTTGACTCGAGATCTGGTAGTTGTTGGCACAAGGTGAATGGGTTGTTTGTGGATGGTAGAAGCATGATAGTGATAGAATATGATTTTTTTAATATTAAGGAAACCAAATAGTGTTGGAAGGAAATTGGTGGGTGATAATTTAATTAAATAAAATGAATGATAAATAAATGGTCTGTGTTAATGTGAATGAAATCGATTACTAAATAGGATTCAGTGGGAACTCTTTAATTTTGGAAATGATGGTACATTCAATTAAAAGAATAAATTGTGTGGTTTTATTTCATTATACACCCTACATTAGTTAGATAACCCTAACACCACCCAAATGTTTTGGTATCTAATTGTTTCCCCAACATCCAAGCTACTATTGAATCAGATGGCTAGCTACCTCTCTTCACTATTCTTCCATTAGTAGTTTTGATAATTTGGATTGGTGTTGGAGATTACCCAGTGGTTATGATGGTGTGATATATGTTGGGGGGTCATGCATGGTAGGAGGGGCGAATAGGTTGATTTCATTAACATTCATGATTTCGTACATCCCTGGAAATGAGGACGAGGTTGTGATGTGGGGGTGATTGATGTTATCCTCAGATGCTAGACCATGGGGGAGGTTGATATAGGTAGTGATTCATCTTAACCCATATTTGAGATAAGTGATTCTATAATGATATATGTATGTAAGTTATGGGAGAACATGATGCTTAACATTGGGTCATGAGAATACTAAATTTGTGGGGAATTAGAAACTGGGAGCCTTTATTCATGTTTTATGATTATTATTTTAACACATTCTTTTGTTATTTGGTGAGTGAGACATGATGAGTTTGGGATGAATATTTGGTATCTTTAGGTTATTTTTTGTTCTTCTATTTGTCCATTGGTGCATTAGTATGATATTTTCAATTTTTATAGAGAAATTGGTTATAATCCTACTAAGCATACATTTTATGGTCATCCTATATATAAAAAACTGTTCTTTAGGCATCCAAGAGGGTTACAAAGACCAAAATAGGCATTAATATATTAGAGATAAAAGATATTATGGGGTTTTTGCCTTAGTCATTATTTTGGTATTCACTTTGGAGACATTTTTTATATCTTTTAACATTTTTCATAAATAATAGTATTTATTGGGTTCTATATTTATAATTTTTTATGGAGAATATTGTAGGTAGTTTTATCCTATCTCTTAATCCTTGTTATAATATCAAGGGAAACGCCTTCCATTCCAGTGATTTTTATACCCTCTAGTTTAGTCTTCAATGCATGGTATACTGAAGGTGGAACATAGGGGTCATTATCTCTCTTCCTTCATTTTTGGACTAGGAGGGGAAACTTTAGAGGTGGTGGTCATGAAAAATTGGTATCAAAGGTTCTGGTTGAGATATAAGATGGATTTTTGAATTAGGAACTAATGATGCTCTCATTGGGAAAGTTAGGGGAAAACATTTATCAGACTTATTGTGTGATGTGGTAGTGGAGACCAATAGTGAAAATAGATTTTAGGTCCCCTTAGATATGAAACAATATCAATAAGATTACTAAAAAATCATAGGCTGGATAATACTGATTATGGGTAGAGGATTAGGGGAGGTACATGAATCATGATTTTTTTGTGTTTGTGATTGAACAATTTGTATCGAATATAAAAGTAAAATTAATTAATTAAACTAAATAAATTACATGCTAGTATACTAGGGATTCCTTGTGTTTTTTCAAACATGGATCCATGTCTTGATTCACATTCATTTTTTACGTTGTAGGTTTAGTAGGATTACATATATTATTTTTGGATGGTTGACAAGATAGAGAATAATGAGACATAGAGAATGATGTTTCATGATTTATAGCATCAGAGTATAGAAATATATAAATGGAATGTCTCCAATACTGAGATGGTGTTTTAGGTGGAGGATATAGAGATTACACTTGGTCTAAATCTGGCGTGAGGTAAGTACTATGTTCTATTGGATTTCATTCAGATGTGGGGAGAAGTGTACCATTAGTGGATATTTTACCTTAGAGAGCGGAATGAAGAGGATTTTTCTTTAGTCGAATCCTGAAATGAGTTTTGTCTTGAGTTCTTGTTGACGATGATTTCAAAATCAAAGAGGTAGGAGCTTATATTCATTTAGAAGGTGAGGCTGAGCATGTGAGTGTATGGGATTGAGTCTAATGATCTCTTGAATTTTCTCCTGATCATTTTCCAGATGAGGAGTTAGAGTATATCATCTCAAGGATAAACTTTGTCCAGTGCTCAGATATGTGATCACCAAATTTATGCTTCATATATGTTTTATAGTGTAGAAGGTGGAATTTATCAATTGGATGCAATGGATAAGAGGATTTATTTGAGAGGTGGGTTAGTAGTGCTTCTAAAAGATAGAGTTTCATGTCGAGGATCAAAGATTTCAGGAAAGTTGAGGTTTTTTATCACCTTATAGTTGGTCACAACAGTCCACTCTATATTTTTCTAGGGTAGGTGGTTCCCAAGAATCTATAAGGGGATATTCCAGTCACATGACATGCCTATGGGGATTATAGTCACCATTAGACTCAATCTTATAATGCTTTGTGGGATTAGTTTCCTTTGAGTGGTCATCCCAACCGCACCAGCAGTAGTGGCCTCTACTATTTTTGTAGTATCCAAGAAGAGAGATAGAGATGGTGGTGGTTATCCCTATGACGGTCCTCATTATTTTGTACCTAGATCATATCAAGGCTATGGGTGTTTTTAGTAGTTAGTAAGATGATATAGATATGGGTTGGTGCATTCTGTGGAGGTATCAACCCTAGAGGAGCTAAATGTTGTTCGAGGTATGATCAATTTATCATCTCCCTTATTCCCTTCTTTTTTTGATTCTAGATCTTCACACTCTTATATTTGACTGACTATTGTCCTTTAATTGGGAATGGAAGTGGGGAGGATTTCATTTCCCTTGTTGTTATCGATACTAGTTAGAGGCCATGATTTCTATATTAATATGTTACTAGTGTGTAGATTGATGATAGAGAAAAATCAATCTGTGGGAATTTTTTACTTGTTTTATATGTATCCAAATGATTTCATCCTTGGAATTGAATGGTTGAATTTCATATGATTATTTTTTTAATTCTTCCAAATTATAGTTGTGTTTTAGGATATGGAGGGCTTGCGAGTAGTGTTAGTTGACATAATGGGATATTATATTGTTGAAAAGAATTAATAGACTCTCATTTCTCAGTAGGAATAATTTTTAATGGAGACCTAAGCAGTCAATATCGCCAAAGTAGTTGAGGAGTTTTATAATATATTTTTAGATGAGTTTGTGACACTACCCCTTTGATACAATATCTCATTGGGAAAAATTGTCTACTGGGTTCCTCTTTGATTTGAATGTATCCTTACTATACGGTACCCACCAAGATGTTAGAGTTAAGACTGAATATCGATGAATTACAACAAAATGGATTCATCTAGACAAGTGAATATCCTCAGGGTTCCCTAATGTTATTTTCTACATAGGATTGGGATAGTTTGGGAATATGCATGGACTATCTGAATTTTAATCTATTAATGGTCAATAAAACATTACCCTCTTCTGATAAAAGTTGATTAATTCGACTAGTTGAAGGTTCCATTTGGTTTTAGTTAATCGATCTGTGGTTTGTGTTACACCTCGAGATTTTATGAGATAGATTATTTTCAATTTATTTTATGACTTGTTTTATACGTTATACCAATATTACATTGTGATATATATAACAATATATTATCTTATTGTATACACAACACTATTGTTGGCTTGGGTTACACACAACAATGACCTTCCTCGATAGCTTGTGTTGTACATAATACCGAGTATTAATAAACAATGACATATTATTATTAAAATGGGATATAAACTAGCCATTATGAATCTTATTAACCACATTTTTCATTTTATATAACATTGAAATTCATCTTATGTATTTTCAAGACATGATATAAGAAAAAATTCAATTTTTCAGATAAGAGAAGTTTTTTTCAAAAATAATACAGTTTTACTGCCATTTAATGGAGAACCCTTTTTAAATATAGTTTTTAACAATGTTATATCATAAATATGACATTATAAACTTCTTATTTGTAAAAGAGACATCAAAATTTACCTTGGATGAAATTTTGGTATTTTTCTGAGGAAATTCATATTTTAATGAATAGTTAAAAAATATGCCATTTTAATTTAAAACTGCCTTATCAACTAATTTATTTTTATAGTTAGATTACCCTTTTAATTGGTTTTAAAGAGTAATTGGATTATTTTTTAATCATATAATCCAATATTGTTAATTAGTTGTAATTTCACATTTAAATTTGACATAAACACATGTAAACCTTTTGAAAGTTTTTACTTCTTAAAACCTGCCTTTCGGTTTTTGACAACAAGAATTAATTTTAAATTAATTTCTACCAATTCTATGTTTTGAATTTTTAAAAATGGATTCCATATTTTGAATAAGAAGGGCCAAATTGTATATATATTTACCGTTTATTTTTGGAAATTTTGAATGGTAACTTCAACAATTATTTTTATTTACCATGGTTAAAGGGTAAATCATGTAAATAAGGGTAAAAAAGTATATTATAATAATGTAATACTACCATAACACATGTTATAATTCTATTGTATGATATATTTCGGACTATGTACATCCATGGGTCAATTTTAGGACTCCATGGATCCACTTTGGAGTGATAATGACTTTTCATCACAAGCAATTGAAGGTAAATAGAACAATTACATAAACATGTATCTTCCAACTAAAACAATTTTTATATGGGGTCCTATAAGATATATCTTTTAGTATAAATATTCACTATAAATATAAAAAAATTTAATACATCATGATATTTTATTTATAATTTTTTGATATTAAATAAATAAATTTATTTATGACACAATGATGATGCAGTGATTGCTTCATTAATAAAAGATTCAAATAAAATATATTATAAATATTAAAATAAATATTATGTGATATAATTTCTTCCATTAAAAAATTTTCTAGGTGAATATGACATGTTATTATTTATTGAATGATTGTTTCGAAGGAATCAGGTTGTTATGAATTTGGAAAAAAGTCAAGTATGAATAGTTACCAAAATTGACATAATTCATAACTTAAAATATAAAATAGTTTATTAAATGATATTAAATTCCTAAAAAGATAATATTAGTAAATATAGTTAATATAAGTCCAAATATTTCATAACTTTCATTTTTTGGGTTTTTGGATTTGATATGGTAATTACATTAACCCACAATGTGTAAATAACATGATATCACTATAAGATTAAAAAGAGTAAAATAAGGGTTAAACGAAAAATATAGGGATAAAAAATCAAAACTTGTCTAAAAATTATTGGATTATGTATATGTGAACCAAAATAATCTTATATTCTAATTAAATTATTTTTGGACCATTTTTAATTGAAATTTAATTTATAATAAATTAATATTTCAAGACAATCCTAAAGTTCCCTTCACCTCTTCTATAAAAGGGCACTTCTTCTTATCTTTATCTCACACTTCCAAAGCCTTTTAGTACAAAAACTCTCTATCCAGTACTCTTACTAGATCTTATAACTTCTTCATAGTGTCCACTCTCTGGTTATAAAGCCATCTTTTAGAGTCCTTTTGAGTATACAAAAATGGGATACCCGAAAAAGAGGAATTTGTTTTATCATGTCTTTCAAAATTCTTTTCTTCTTCTACTTACTATTATTATTTTGTTCTCATAATAAAGTAATAAATATTGTATATTCTTATTTATAATATTTTATTGTAGTTATGGGACAACATTATACCTCATTTTATCCATCCTATGAATAAAAATATCCCCATGTGTGCATATGTACAACTTACAGTCTCCAAGACGTGGTGTTATTTTTTATTCAACAATACTTAATTTGAATGGGTATATTGATGAATATAATGGATGAAAATGATTAATATAAAATAATAATTATTCTTTAAAATTCATATACCATCCAATTCCATACAATTTAACCATCAAGGGAATGATATCGTCACTTTGTGAGTACGTACAACTTACCGTCTCCACGACGCGATCAGATTCCTTCTTCACGTTAACCATTAATGAATGCTTATAAGGTATATATAATAAATAATCCTGAATATATGACCACATAATTCTACTAGATTTATGTATATATCTATATACATGGGCATGTGTGTGTCATTTACTTCCTCTTATTCAATCCAATAAAGAAATGGAAATAGTGTTCATGCATACGCACGACCTACCATCTCCATGAACAGTGTATTCCATTTCATTTTTCTATTTATAATATATATTTATATACAGAATATATACGATATATAAATCCTTTTTTACATCATCTATGTGTGTAAATAATGATCTAAGTAATAAGATCAGGAATAACATGTCAAAACATGTATGATAAATAAAACGATTATTACCCAAAACGTTACTTTAACATGGAATTGACAAATGAATGGGTAATATAAAAACATAAGGGAATAATATATGATATCATAGATATTATTATGGATTATTTTAATGTTAATAATATCTTTAAACACACTATATAAGAGTTTCAGATACATTAGGAAATAATCAGACCAAAGGTAAGGGATAATTTTGCAATCTCATTTTTATCCGATATTATTTATATGTAAGTATTTACTGGGGGTATATTTATAATACATGTATATATTTTCTAAATATATTTTTGTAAAATGTTTACAATTCTACTATGTATTTTTAAAGTCATGTTTACCCATTTTTAACATTTACTACATGGTATAGAAGAAATATTTCTTTCATTTTCCATATGAGGTACTTGTTGAATTTTCCGACAAGAGTATAAGAAGAATGTATTTTTACCTTGTACAACATGAAAGAATTTTTATGGTTTCATGAAACAATATTTCCATGAAACTTCCCCAACATGATTTCATGTTTATTTTCAACTAAATTATTTTCATTTAAAATTGTGCGACATTTTGAGAAAAGAAAACGTTTTTCAAAAAGAATGGATATTTTCCACAAGAATTAATTTCTAGTGTTTTATCAAAATTATTTTCCTTATAAGGTGATGATATTTAAAAAGTGTTATGCTTCATTGTATATTATTATAGTGATTTTGTTTTTTTAATGATGGTATTATATTTTAGAAGGATTAGGTTAAGATGTAATGATGTTTAAGAAACACATTTTATTCCTTGGGTTATGTTTATGATAAATGTTTTATGTTTTTGTGGAACATGTAAGAATTATTTCATTATGAGATGGGTGGGACCTATATCTCCCACTATAAGAAACTGAGTATTTACTAGTGTTTTATTAGCGGCGGTTTAGTAAACTACTACTAATATCTATTTTAAAAATTTTGTGGAGCTTTTTTATAAATCATCGCTAAATAATTACATTTTTAGTAGTCAATTCTCTCCCCCTCCCACAACATAGCCGAACCTTCGTACCCATGAATCCCCAAAGCCCTACTCCCTTGCATCATTGATCTGCACCGACCATCATCGTTCTAGCCTAATCACTGGTCTTCACCACTAATCGCCACCCCTCGCCTCATCTCTCCATTACCTCCCGACCCTCACCATCCCTCGGATCACGGTCCCTCACCCGCGCCTTGCTCTACTAGGTATGATGTGATGCCCTTTTTTATATATTTGACATGAATCATTATCAAATTCTAATCAAGATCATACAAATGTTTTATTTTTATTATGATTTTTGATTTATTCTTAAGATTAAGTGAGTATCATTTTCCTTAAGAATTTATTTGGTGAGTTTTTTTATAATAGAATGAATATTAAAGGGGTAATGTTAAAAAATAGTAATTGATAGGTATTCTTCAAGAAATGGTTGAGAATATTACAAATTATTGTAAACTAGTTATATACATCTTCATATAATTTTATAATTCATTAAAAAGTTTTATATTTTATTGATAATGACTTCATAATATAGTTGGTTTATTGTCCATATTGGAGGATCAAAAACAATATTGATAAAAGTTTATCTTTTGGTTTATTCATAGTATTAACCCAGGTAAAATAATTTATTTTCCATTTCAAGAAAAAATTTTGTTTTTGAAACAGGATTACAATATTTTATATCATTAATTATTAGTTTGGTTTTTGTTATAATTAAATATAGATGTTTTACATTTAAATTAAAATATTCTTTTGGAATAATAATGCTTTTAAAATTCTTACTTTGTTTGTTGGAAATTCCTTAAAGAGTAAATACTTTTCTCTTTCATACAAAGTTACATTGATATTCATATATGAATGTTTTTCATATATTGGTTATATAATACATGTTATTAATAAAATTGGTTATGTGTTATCAGTCACATGTAGGAGTTATATGCTCATGGTTATATTTCACCAGGGTTATTGAAATTATATTTCTCAAATAATTAATCACATATACTAGTACTCAGATAGGTTATTATTGGGTAAAACATGTACTATTGAACATATAAATTCATTTGTTTTCAAAATATTTTTATTTTCTTAGTCATTGTCCAACATATATTTTGGTAAATTTTAAATGTTTTAGTTATTTATGACATTAAATTCATGAATTGGATTTTCATTTATATCTATGTATATATTAGATAGTGGAATATCATATTATCTCTTGTTCATTTTAATTTACAATAAAGAGGGAAATTAATCCCATTTAATATTATATACCCTCGGTCAATGTTTATATCATATGGTTATTATCCATCTATTAATTGTTGACAATTCCTTTCAAAGGTGAATAAATGAATTCTAACATATTCATCAATCGGTGTAAGGTTGGTGGTATCATACATTTACCTAAAATTTTAGGTTTTTATATTAGTTTTTTGTTTTTTCATATTACATACTTTCCATAAGTTTCTCCTAATGTAGATAAACCCCTAATTTAATTTTGGGAATTCAATTCTAGACATTATAGGAGAACTTGATATCCATTTAAATGTTGATTAATTCAACCAAACCACCACATGGACCAGTTTCACTAAATTCCTTAATTACTTATGTTCCCTTGGTTACCTAAGAATGAATAAGTCATTTAGGATTTGATTTTTCTATTGAACTTTGATAAAGTGAGTTAATAAAATGATGTAGTGGAACACATTATAAACTATGTCCCCTCATATTATTTAGCAACTATGTGTATTAAATGATTAAATTAATTGAATAATGGATTGAGTGTTATTTTTTATCCTTAAATGTAGTTTCGAAGGGATGTGATTACATAATTAATAACATCCATAATGTATATGAAATTACTTATTTTTATTATTAATTTAAGGACATGACATTCATTAACATTTACTTGGAATATACGTACATGATGTTCTTTATTTATAATTATAATTAATGGAAATGATACTTTATATTATTTATTTGGACTCTCTATACATGAAATTCCTCTATGTTATTCATAATTAATGGTCATGATGTCCCATATTGTAAAAAATAAATTAATGGATATGATGTTACACATTTTCCTTTTTCAAATCAATGGGAATGGAATCCTCTTAAAACACAACACTGTGACTATGACATAGATATACCTAAATCTATATTTCCACTAAAGATCATAAGAATATCATATATAGTTTTACATCCCTCATGAAATGTTGAAAATATGGTTTCAATACATCCCCTTATATATGGAATTTATTTATTTATTTATATAGGAAAACATTATTTATTATTTTAATATTTTTTTAATCTGTATAAATGAATATATTTTCCAATTTAGTAATAGTTATGTGTTTTAATGTTTTTAATAATATGTTTTTATGTTTATATATATATATATGGATTAAATCTATATCACATTACCAAGGAACACACCTCTGTATGCTAATGGTTTGGAGGAGTTTTTATATTTTTTCATTTACAACCAATCTATTAATAGGAGAATACAATGTAAATGTCCTAAATGTAAATTTAAAAGATGGTTGAAAAGATATGAAATTTATGAAAACTTTATATTGAAGTAATTCCCAGCTCAATATTTTTGTTGGATTTGGCATAGAGAATTTAATGTTACAGAAAGGTTGAGCAATGATGTCAATCCACAGAATGAGCACCCAAATTCATCGATAATGGAAAATGAAATGAAAAATCTTATAAATGATGCATTATGAATTTAATGTCACCAACATAAACATCAAAACATATCCAAACAACCATTTGATGGTGCAACAAATAGAAATGTGACAAGGGATTTCTTTCAGACTTTCAGCCAACCAGATCAAGATTGAAACATATAATTGGATCCTCCTCCTGATTAAATTGAGACTAATGTAAGAGAAAACATCACTGAGAAAAATGTGTTTCATGGTTTAGTTGATGATGGTAATCAATATTTGTATAGTGGATGTTTAAAATATTCAAAACTTTCTTTTCTACTGAATTTTTACCATATCAAATGCCTATGTGGAATTACAAATAAGGCAATGTCCCTGATATTGGAATTGTTGTGTGATGAATATCTTGACGTAAACATCCCCAAGACTTTTTATGATATGAAAAATGTTTTTAATAGGCTTGGACTAAATTATAAAAAAAATATGTGTGTGTCCCATTGATGTTATGCTTTATTGTTGAGAGGATTAAAGCAGACAGAATTGAAAAAATGTTATTCTCCAAGATGGCAGTTAATGAGTGATGTTGGAAGTCTCAATCAACAAACTACCATGAATAATAAGAAAATGAACACACCTAAAAAGGTTTTAAAATACTTTTCTTTAAATACTCTATTGAAAAGATTATTCATGTAAGTGAAAACCATCGAACTCATGAAGTGGCATTCTATACATAATAACAACGATGAGTTAATGCGACATCCATGAGATTAAAAATCATGGAAGTCATTTGATTCACTACATCCTGATTTCTCATATGATCCTAGATATTTTGGATTGTGATGGGTTGTTGATGGATTTAACCAATTTGGGACTTTGAGTACCAGTTATAGCATTTGGCCAGTTGTTTTGATCCCTTGCAATCTGCCTCCGTGGATGTGTATGCAACAAAAGTCATTTATCTTTTCAAGGATTATTACTAGAAAAAAATGCCATGAAATTATATTGATGTATAATTTCAACCATTAATTGAATAATTACAAGAGTTATGGAGTAGCAGTGTTGAGACGTATGGTGCTTCTTCTAAACAATGTTCAAAATGCAAGTAACTCTAATGTGGACAATTAGTGACTTCCCTGGACATGGGAATTTATCTAGTTGTAATACTTATATAGGTTTGAATTTTTTTATTTGTAACATTGATTTTGATCCCAAATGGATGCCTCACAATATCAAATGGTGGTTCTTGTTTCATCTAAGATTTGTCGTTCCATCTCATAGATTTCAGCTGAACAAGTCAAAATTCAATGGTTTCATTTGTCGTAGACCACCTCTAATGATGTTAACTAGTTTTAAAATATTGTCACAACTTGGAAATGTGTAAATAGGATTTGGAAACTTTCATCATCTGAATTATAGTGTGAAATGATTTCGAAGTACATTATAAAGTTAAATCAGAACGCAATAATGGGAGAAAAACATATTATTCAATCTTCCATATTCATAATTTAATTTGTTGTGGTATAATCTTGATGTGATGCATATTGAGAAGAATTTTTTTGAAAATTTGATCTCCACATTTCTTAATGAGCATGGAAACTCGAAGGATCATCTCAATTATAGGAAATACATACAAGCAATAAACATAAAGCATGATCTCGGGCCATATAATAATGAAAAGCATTCTCTATCGATTTTTGAAATGAAAAATAGGGATAAAGATACATTACTTCCAATTTTAAAACTTTTGAAGGTATATTATGGGCATTCAAGAAACATCTCAAGGTGTGTTTACTTAAATCATTATATGTTACATGAATTGAAAATCCAGGATTCACATATTTTTTACAGAAGTTACAACCATTGGAATTGCGTACATTATTACCTAAAAAGGTTACTATTGTTATACTCTAATTCTGAACATTTTTTAGAAAACTATGTGAGAAATATCTACATCAATTTTATCTTTACATCCTTTAGGGGAGATTTTTATTGACACTATGTGAAATGTATATGATCTTTCCTCTTTTTTTAATGTCATGATGCATTTAACTATGAATTTGGTTGAGGAAACTAAATTAAGAGGCCCCGTACATTATTTATGGATGTATCCAATTGAGGGGTACATTAATTATGAGTTTTTCAGTTAAATATAAAATTATAAGAACCTAATTAAATACATAATTGTTTTTTTCATAGATATCTAGGGAATTTGAAACCATACGTGTGAAATAATTCTCAACTGGAAGGCTCTATTTGTGAAGGCTATTTAGTAGAGGAGTGTCTTACCTTTTTCCAAGATACTATTGGATTTGGTGTCCTAGAACCAACTACTTTGTACTTTATTCATTAATAAATAACTTATCACATATTTATTGTTCATTTGGTTCACTATGCATATGATAATGTTCTAAGGATAGATGTTGCATTAAAGGTTCATAGCAATTCCCTACTATGTTGAGAACCCAGAAATGCCATAAAACTGTTCCTGAATATATATTCTATTTCCGGATGATGTTATTTGAGGGACACAAATAATAAAGTCAATTATGGGTGAGGACTCATAAAACATTGAGGAACCTTCTCATGGTGTGTTCCCTTGGTAATATCCAAGAGGATATTATGAGAACAAGACCCACCAGCAGGAAATCTACATTTCATTGTGTCATTGGATATTCCTATCCATGGACATGTGTGTTGGTCCTTATACTTTAAGATTATTATTAATGGGTATTACAACACCTGAAATTAGATGTAATGATGAAAACTGTGACGACACATTATTTGCAGTGAGGTAGGAAATGTTGTGTGTGTCCTAAGTAATAAAGCATTAATAGATAATGCGAGGAAGGATTTTTCCCTTCTGCTCCATAATGGAATTACATATCTCAGGCCCTTTGATGAAATTGATTTATCCTAAATAAATCCATGGCCATGGTAAAGAATGGGAAAGTTCCATTCCAGAAATTCAATGAAAGAATAATCGAGCCCATGGGTTGATGGAACAAGCATTCAACCTTCCTGATTCCAAACATCAAGGCAAAGGGATTACATTACATGGTAACCATTAGTAGGAGGTGACATGTCATTGTGGCATTAAATTATTTATCTATGGGTTCCTTGGAGTGTTTCTAGATGATAACCCTGGACATTAGGTAGGATCCACATAATTCCATTGAAAAATATTCTTAGATGGTTACACACTAAGTGTGTCCAAATATCTCAGTTAAATATTAATTTAAAAAGTTGAGTAATGATTATTCCCTATTTTGGTTTAATAATTTTTCAAGGATGGATGATCACATTTATTTAGACAGTAGTTATTTGAGAGAATTTATTGTGTCATAAAATGCAATCTGCTCAGAGGTAATAATATTGATGTCTCTCATACATGGCAGGAGGGGAATATGGTTGTAGATTTTTTGGCATCTATGGAATCAGCTAATCAGAGTATGTGTTCTTTCTTTTTCTTGGGTTCCTTTCCTAAGGAGGGACTGAAATTTGTTGTCAGCGATGCTATGGGTTTTCTTAACTTTATGCCACCATGAGTTTCTTGTGTTTTCCTATGTACGATGCTTTTCATAAATCAATAAAAATGATAGTTTTCAGTATGTTGATGGAGAAATAATATATTTATTATTGATTAATTCATTGATATTTATTTGAGAAATAAATAGCGATTATTCATGGTCTAATAAATGTGGTTGAGGAAATAAAAAAAATGGAAAAACAAAATTACACTCTGTGTATATTAATATACACACCATGTAATTTATCCAGGGATTTGAGAGAAATAATATTATATATTTATTAAATAATATTAGGGGTAATTCACTGGGCGCATGTCAAGTAATAATAATACCCAACTCTTATTATTAGATATGGGGTCTTACTATGAATTAAAGGAAATTAATAAATGCTTTTGGGTAATTAATTAATTTATTATTATATGTAATTATAATCCCAATTATATAATTCTCATTAGCATAGACATTTTTGTGGGTGCGCACAATAGATATAAAAATATCTCAAGCCAATAGAAAATTATTTTTCCACCAATAATGCTCTCAAGATATGAGATAGATCCTCCTCCACCGAATCAAGGAGAGCTAATTGGAAATGGCTCTTTGAGAGATCGAAGGTGGACATCGCAAGAGAAGGCTCTTCCATGCTAGCACTTAAAGATATCGTTGGTGATTTCCAGAGATACGTGGAGAATGAGTGGATAATTTCTAGAGGAATCCTATACTAGGATTATACGACGCAATGATAGATCACATTAGATCATGACCGAAAACATCAACAGAGAAAGAGTTTCATCAAGGTAATTCTCATATTTTAATTAAATTTATTATAACCAACATATGATGATCCTCTCTATAGTTCTAGGAATCCCTTACTTTCTTTTTTCCTTCTTTCTATTATAAAGATTGGGCGTTTTATTATCGTGACAGACCTCGGATTGATTGTTGCTAACAGAAATATAAAAGTTGGGTACACTTACGCACTTCTGTTGTCACTGGATCCTATAAGTGGTATCAGATAGGTCATATCATGGATTATAATTATTTATTTTTTCATTGATGATTTACGCATTTAATAATTCTTATTGTTTCAATTCTAGTTAATTGTTCTGCAAATCTAAATCTCGATATCGGTTCCTCATCTTTCATTTCTCATTCACCTTACAGAAACGATATTTTCTTTTTATCTTGATTAAAATAAAATAGCAGATCTCATCCGGAGGTGCCGAAGCTTATTGGCCATACAACACCAGAACACACGACGTGTATTTGGTAGTACACGCCATGTATTCAAGATTCAATGCATCAAACCGGTCTTCCAAACCAAGTCGTGTGTTGGAGTCTTTCAAAGTTGTAAATGACTTCGTGTGTTGACTAGGAACAGGTGGCACATGGTTTTGGGATTACAAGACATGTTTTCCACTGGACACGGCATGTAGTCCTTTTAGGTTAGGGTTGGACTATGTACCCCTTACCTAGCTTTCCCAGCTAGAAATTGTGTAACGCAGATACTACACATCATGTGGCCCACTAAACACACTATGTACTATGAAGATTTATGATGTACATCTATATTCCATTTCTCTAGGCATGTACTTTGGATGGATGGTGAACGATAGTACACATCATGTAGTCAGAACTATATGTCTTGTACTTAACCAAATTATGTATATTTATTAAAATTTATTACTATATTATACAATATGTTAAGACATGTACCATAGTGAAGGTGTAAAGATGAGGCACAACACATTACAGGTGTTATATATATATGTGTGTGTGTGTGTGTGTGTGCTTAATTTAACATATGTGTAATGTTCATTTCTACTTATTGGGTAGTTATGAATGGGAATTCACCGGGTTGCCTCCAAGGTACAAGTTGTGTAAAATGATAATTTTAAATGAATATATTTGTTTAAAATTATGATGGATGGGAATCTCAAGGAAAATCAAAAAATGGTTTAAATGAAAGGATTGATTAATTAATGATAATTAATTGATTCAAGCATGATTTATCTTAAACAAAAATGATTAAATAATTGAATGCTAGTTTTTTTTGCGTAAATATCATTGCATGTATGGATGATCAGGAGCTATACCAGGTCCTTTTTATGTGAATGGTTTCTTTTAATTGATTTATTTAAATTAAATTTGTTGGATTGCGAGCCTCCTCCTCATTAATATGTAGGGCTTGTGTTCCCAAGGATTATTTTATGTAAAACCACATTTTACCCCTCACCTGCAAGTGAGATAAAAGAATATGTAATGGATGGATCTCCCAAGCTAGTGGAGGCAGCTCAAGTTAGGAGCCATGGTGAAACCAATCCAAAGAGATACAAAGGTGGACAGGTGGAAAGATGTAAACATGAACCCAAAAGGTTCAAGGTGTTTCTCCCCTAGGTCTTCTGTTAGTTTATCAGCTGCTAGATAAACTAACTAATATAACAAGCTCATGATCATACCATTTATTTTATTTCTTTTAGCTTCAGGACTTATTTATTGTGGGAATGTTATCATTATCGCACAATTATTGAATTAAACAAGCATGCAAGATTGAACTAAAATAAGATAGGCTTATGCATAAATATTATCTTAGAAATGATTAATCATTAAGTATATCCCACTTAATATTTACAAGCATGTAATCAGATATAATAAAATAGAAATTTACATATAAGGATAAAATCCCTCAAATAAATATTAAGTCGGTATATCCTTCCATAATCTTGGTTAGAATCAACCCATAGTTCAAAGTGTTTGACCAACCCTTGTTGGGGTGCTTTCAATTATCAAGGAATTATAATTCATGATTTTGGGTTGACATGACTTGGTTCACATCATGGGTTGACTGCCACGGCAGGACTTAGTGTGACCAAGAGGCAAAGGTTGAGGAAATCCAAAATAAATGGTTTCGGGATTGGGGACTCCACTCAGCATATCAAGGAACTACGAGTTAATGTAGTTGTAATTTAAAATTCCTACCTAAAACCCTTCAAGTTTCTTGAACAACCCAAGTTGGGGTAATGCAAAGGGAAATATAGATATTTTACACTAAAATATTCATGAAACAGAATAATCTAAAGTCAATGGTGAGGGCTATTGGATTTTGATAATATATTGGGAGACTAATAAGTATTAATTTATTAATTAGTATTAGTTTTATCTTGATAAAGATATAAAATATTTTCTCATCTTAATTTTTTAAAACTACAAGAAAAATGAATTCAAAAATATCACTGTGAACCATAATAGAGATGGAAAACCTTCTCACCAACACCAATTTCCAAGAATGGAAGAGGCGTTTACGCATTATCTAGAGCCACAAGAGGAAATTGTATGTGGTGGAGGAGCCTATTCTAGTGGCTCCTGGAAAAGAGTCCAGTGATGAGGAACTATCTGTCTATATGAATCATATAGATGATGCCATAGATGTCCAATGTTTCATGCTATTGGTCATGTCTAATGATCTCTTGAAGCAACATGAATACATGTACGCGTATAGAATGATGTCTCACATTAACAATATCTATCAAGAGAAGGAGAGACAGGAGAGATATGAGATCTCTAATGGTTTGTTTACAACAAAACATGGAGATTCTATGCCATTTGGGCCTCATGTAGTCAATATTATTGGCTACATTGAACACCAGTACATATTAGGGATTAAGTTCCCAGATGAGTTGCGTACAGATCTCATCCTATCATCAATTCCCAAGACCTTCTATAGATTTATTGTCAATTATAACATGAGTAACAATGAGAATAGTCTATCTAAAATTATGACCTTAATTTTCCTGGTATATAAGAACATAAGGTATTACAAACCTATAGTCCTTATAGTGAATAAGAAAAATAAGGACAAGGAAAAGGGACCAAGGATTCATAAATGGTCTGAATCCCCTAAGCATCATCCCTCCATGAAGTGGAAGATCCAGAGGCAGGGAAGGGAATGGGAGGCGGTATGTTTTGTATGTGGCAATCCAGACCACTTGAAGAGAAACTGCACCCAGAAGCGTGGGGATGCTAAAGGTGTGTTCCTTATCAATTGTAATCATTCCATTTATACAAATTGGGTATTAGATATAGCTTGTGGGGCTCACATCTATATTCAAATGTAGGAACCAAGTAGATTTAGAAAGATTTATAGAGGAGAGGTGGATCATTGAGATACCAATGACGCGAGGCTGGCTGCATCAGCTGTTGGCGATTACTATCTCTCATTTCCAAATGGGATGCATTTGGTTTTACATAATTATTATTATGTGCCTAGTGTTACCAAGAACAAAATTTCTGTATCATGTTTGTATATGGATTGATTTATTTTCATGTTTGGAAATATGGGTGTTTTCTTTTATAAGAACAACATATGGTATTGTATAGAAAATTGAAATAATGGTTTCTATGTTTTAAATTGTGAAAACCAAGTGTTGGAAATAGATAATGAAACAAACTCACATAAGTCATAAATCACCCAATTGTGGCATCACCGTATCGGTCATGTGAACGAGAATCACTTGACAAAGATCGACCAAGATGGATATTTAGACTTTACTGATCTAAAACCACTTGATAGATGTCACTCTTGTTTACAAGGTAAAATGACCAAGACACCTTTTGGTGGATGGGGTGAAAGGGCCACGGAGCTTCTAAGATTGGTTCACATGGATCTATATGTACCATTTCTAGTAGAAGATGGAGGTGGATATTCTTACTTCATTACATTTACTAATGATTTGAGTAGATATGGATATGTCTACTTAATGAGGTATAAGTTGAAGCCCTTAGAGAAATTTAAGGAATTCAAGAATGAAGTAGAGAATCAGCTTAGTAAGAATATAAAGAAACATCTATCGGATCGAGGTAGAGAATATTTGACCCAATAGTTCATCAAACATTTACGGAAGTATGGGATTATATCTCAATTCACTCCTACTTATACACCATAGTGGAATGGTGTTATTGATAGGAGAAACCACACTTTTTTTGACATGGTGAGGTTGAGGATGATCCATGCAGATCTTTCATTATCCTTCTGGGGATATGCATTAAAAAATGCAGCATACACATTAAACCAAGTACCAACTAAGGAAGAAAATAGAATTACCTCCTAAATACTGAATGGAAAGAAACTCATTCTGTCGTACACACATGTATAGGGATGAGAGGTATTTGTTATGGCCTTATCAATCAACAAACTATCACCTCAGGGCATGAAGTGTATCTTTATATGATTTTACCTATATAACCCTTTAGACAAGAAATTCATTTTCACTAGACAATATGTATTTCTTGAGAGGGATAACATTCTCAAAAAGGATAGTGGGAGAAAGATTAACTTCGACGAAGTTAATACTAAAGATACATAGGAGTTGGTATAGGAACAAGTTCCACATGTTCCCATGAAGAGGTTCCAGAAACAAAAGTACTATGTAAGATCTCAAGAGATGTTAGGGAACCAGAGAGATTGGGATTCCTAGTCACCAAGGATGGTGAATAATTATTGTTGGACAATGATGAAACACTCTCCTACGAGGAATTGGTAGAGATCTACAAAGTTACAAGGTAGCTAGAAGCTATGAAATTTGAGATGGAATCAATGTATCAGAATAAAGTCTGGGTTCTTGTTGATGATCCAGTTGATGTAAAGCCTATTAGATGCAAATGGGTATTCAAGAGAAAGTTGGATATGAAAGGTCAAGTTAACACCTATAAAGAAAGGCTACTGTATAAAGGATTCAGACAGCATTAAGGAATTGACTATGATGAACCCTTCTTGCTAGTTTCTTTGTTTAAATCCATTAGAATCATACTTTTCGTAGTAGCTGGACATAAATACGAGATTTGGAAAATTGATGTCAAAATTACATTCCTTAATGAGAACCTTCATGAATATGTCTATATTACACAACTAGAAGGGTTTGTGATAGCGGGTGAATCCAAATGGGTTTGCAAGTTGCATAAATCCAGTTATGGATTAAATCATGCATTCATGTCATGGAACATTTGATTTGATAAAGCCATAAAGGAATTTGGTTTCATTAAGAAATAATGTGAGCCATGTGTTTATAAGCAGTTTAAATGGAATGCAGTCATTGTCCTAGTATTATATGATGATCACATATTACTTATTGGAAATGATGTACCAGTCTTACAGTCAGTTAAGGACTGGTTGAACAAGTGTTTCTCTATGAAGAACTAGGTGGAGCAACCTACATTCTAGGGATCAAGATCAATCGTGATAGTTCCAATATGTTTTTTGGACTAAGTGAGGGTATATACATTGACCAGATACTAAATAGATTTAGTATGGAACAATCCAAGAGGGGATTAGTTCCAGTGTCACATGGCCTACACCTTTCTAAGAGAATGTGTCCTCAGACAAAACAGGAGAGAGATAGGATGAGTAAGATCCAATATTATTGGGCTATAGGATTCATCATGTATGTCATGTTATGTACCAAGATTGATGTTTCCTATGCACTAAGCATGGTAGGAAGATGTCAATAAGATCTAGGATAATAGCATTGGATTGCTATTCAAACTATCATTAACTATCTAAGAAGAACTAAAGATGTGTTCCTGGTGTATGGAAGAGAATAGGAGCCTGTCATTAGAGGGTATGATGTTGATGGTTTTCAAACAGATTAGAATGATCTGATATCACAATCAAGATATGTTTTTGGTCTCAACGGAAGAGTTGTGAGCGGGAAGAGTTCAAAGCATCTAGTTGTCACTGATTCTACAACGGGGTCCGAATATATAGCATCTTATGATGCATCCAAGGAAGATGTTTGGATTATAAACATTATCTAGGAGCTTGATGAGGTTTTTATCAGTAATGATCCTATCACATTATATTTTGATAATACTATAACGGTCTCTCATGCAAAAGAACCAAGGTCACAACAACAGACAAAACACATTTTCTAAATTTATTACCTCTTGAGGTATTTCTATCAAATGGGTAAATTTTGAAGTGATATGAGTTTCCATAGAAGATAACATGGAAGACCCCATGATTAAATGCCCATATTAGCAGAAACAATAATATCTTGTGAGTTCTAGCGGGTTAAAGGTTGTTAGTAGTTAGCTCTAGTCCAAGTGGGAGTCTGTTGGAGTTGGCATCCTAGAACCAACTACTTTATGCTTTATTCATTAATAAATATCTTATCACATCTTGATTGTTATTTTATGTGACAATTAATGTGATAATGTATTAAGGATAGTTGTTTCATTAAAGGTTCAGAGAGGATTCATGCTATGATGAGAACCTGGAAGTGCCATAACACTATTCTTGAATATATGTTATATGGCTGGATGATGTTACTTTAGGGACACAAATCATACAAGACATTAGGGGTGAGAACTCATAAAAAATTGAGGCACCTTATCATGTTGTGCATCCTTGGTAATATCCAGGAGGTTATTATTAGAACGAGACCTGCCAACATGAAATCCACATTTCATAGTGTCATTGGATTTTCAATTTGCAGGCGTGTGTATTAGTCCTTAGACTTTAATATTATTATTAATGGATGTTAAAATTTGTCACTTAGATATATTGATAAAAACTATGACGACACATTTTTTTTGTGTGTAGGATATGTTGGGTGTGTCATGCATAATACTGCATTAATAGATAATGTGAGAAAGGATTTTTCACTTCTGTTCCATAATGGAAGTAGATATCTAAGGCCCTTTTATAGAATTGATATAGCCTAAATAAATCCCTGGACATGGTAAGGAATGGGAAAGTTAAATTTTGGAATGTTAAAGAAAGAATAATCGATCACATGGGTTGATGTCACAAGCATGCAACCATGTTGATTCGAGATATCGAGATAAAGAGATTACATTACACGGTAAGCATTCGTAGGAGGTGACACGTCATTTTGGTGTTAAATTCTTTCTCAATGGGTGCCTTGGCATGTTTCTAGATGCTAACCATGGACATTAAGTAGGCTCTGTATAATGCCAGTGAGAAATATTCCTAGAGGGTCACAAACTAAGTGTGTCCAGGTATCTCAGTTAAATATTAATTTAACAAGTTGAATAAAGATTATTCCCGATTATGGTTTAATAATTATTCTAGGATCCTGATCACATTTATTTAGAAACAAGTTATTTGAGAGAATATATTGGGAGAGAAATAATATATTTATAAAACGTAATGCAGTGACATTTATTTGTGAAATAAATATCCATTATTTAAGGTCTAATAAATGTGGTGTAGGAAATAAAGAAAATGGAAAAACAAAAGTATACACTGTGAAATGTTTCTAGGGATTTGTGAGAAATAATTTTATTTATTTATTTAAATAATATTAGGTGAAATTCGTTGGGTGCATGTCAAGTAATAATAACAGTCAACTGTTATTATTAGAAACGGGGTCTTATAAAGAATTGAATTAAATGAATAAATACTTTCAGGTAATTAATTTATTTTATTATTCAATGTAATTAAAATCCCAATTATTTAATTCTCATTGGCCTAGCCATTTTTTGGTGGGTGTGCACAATGGATCTAAAAAACTCTCCAGCCAAGAGAGAATTTTTTTTTACCAAGAATGCTCTGAAGTTACAAGAGATATCCTCCTCCACTGGATGAAGGAGAGAACTTTTGAAGCGGCTCTCAGGATGATCAAAGGCAGACCTTGCAAGTGAAGGTTCTTCCATGATAGCACCCGTAGATCCGTTCGGTGACATCCATATATGTGTGGAGCCCAGGTGGATCACTACTAGAGGAAGAATAGACTTGGCTTCTACGACGCAATGACATATCACATCAGATCATGACCAAAAACATCAACAGAGGGAAAATTCCATCAAGGTAATTCTCGTATTTTAATTAAATTAATTATAACCAACATATGATGATCCAATCTATGGTTCTGTGACTCCCTTACTTTATTTATTTATTCATTATATTTCTAAGATCTGGTATTTTATTATCGTGATGGATCTTGGATTGATCGTTGTTAACGGAAAAATTAAAGTTTGGTACACCCACCAAAGCACTTCTGTTGCACCTCGATCCTACAGATACTTGGATGATATTGAGATTAGATTTAATCGAGTTGTACATGTTTATGAAACATCAACTAAATATTAAATACATGGGAAATCAAAAATATTTCATGCTATTAGTTGATTAGTTGGGAGGACCTCAAATGTTACACTTACAGAAATGGAATTATTACAGGCACATTGATATGTGTTTCAGAATAGTCAAATTGAAGATCCATTTTTTAAGAGTTTAAAATATATAAAAATAGATGAATGAGAGGCCAAACAAGAAATGAAAAATATATAACAAAATCTATTTATAAAGAGCTTGTAGAATGGTTTTCACGATATAAAAGATCATAAATATTGTAATAAATATGGATATTAGTTTGACACATATATTTTGTAAATATAATAATGTATATTTAATTTTTTAGATCATGATTACTAATACTATAAAAGATTTGTTAGAAGATTTTAAGTTTCTTTATCGAGGTCCTATAAAATAAGCTAGAAAATTTGACGCTTACAACATGAATGGCTTCATATTTCATACAGTCGATCGAGAATAGGGTTTAAAAACACAAAATAGTGGTATATTTGCATTTTCTGAAGTGGTATAGTATGGACTGTTGACTGATATTATCGAATTAAACAACCATAGGAGTTTTTCTATTTTTTATTCCAATTCAATTGGGTCAATATTATCAGAGTTGTTAAAATATATTCCTAGCAATTTATCACTGTGAACTTCTATCACTTGATGGATGTTGGTGACTGTGAGCTACGTGATCTTTATATCTTATCATCACAAGTGAAAATGATATATTATGTGGAAGATGTTGTTGATAAATATAGGAGTGTAGTTGATCATATAAAATAAAGATATTTGTATGATATGGGTGATAAAGCGGATGATTTGACCTCTGACATTGAAGCTCATCAACAACAAGAAGAAAACTTATTTATCCATCATGATATTGAAAATATTACTCATTCATGGTTGGACGAAGTGTATGGATTAATGGAGTAAGAAACTGACATGATTGATGGGGAAAATGGTTGTATGTATAGTTATTCATTCTTTTATCAACCACTTATTTCATTTGTGCAGTTATTCATTATCATTGTTATGTATATTTTGGTTATTAGTATTGTGCATATGATATCATTTTTATTTTTTTCCTGCATAGTTTTTGTGAAATATATGTTCTGAACATAATTTTATTTGATTAAATGATAGGAATCCCAAGGAGGAAGCGTCACATTGTTTCATCAACCACACCGACAGATGAAGATCCATCTGTCTCTCTATCTACAACATGTGGGACACCATCCACTTTCCCCATGAACCATCTCTCACACCCTTAGTGAGCATTCCTTCAGTAGATCAGGTGATGCATTACACTTCAGGAGCCTCAGCAGCGAGAGAGAGGGGCACCACTTCTAGTTTTTTGCAGGAATACTGGAGGGTGGCAGTTACAGGAAAAAAATTTAATATAAATAAATTTGTTACACTTTTATTATACCAACTGTTTGTTTATAAAATATCTAAACAATGTAAGTATGGAGAAAAATATGAAAAATTAAGATGTGTGTAATATTCCTAGAGATAATATTGTTTTCCCATTTGATTATTATAGGGTTCCTATAGATGATGTCATATGAATACATGGCTAGATTTTGGGTTAGCGGGTTGCAAAGCCGATTTCCCTTCCCATTACTTATGATGATTGGAGGCATATGCCTCCAACTTGAAAAAATGAAGTTTTTGGTTCACAAATAATGGTAATTTTAATGCATTATGGTGTAACTCAATGTCATTATGTTATTAAATTATAATATTTTCAAAATGAATTTCTGTGTACAGATGTTTTTCCACTTTACGGTTGTTGATGTGCTAGCATGAAAATGGAAATTGAATAATCTGGTCAAGAAATGGAAAAAAATAAATGGAGATTGTGGGGAGATATCAACGATACTTCTTTGGGAACCCAACAGATGTATGACAAGGTACCAATTGGGGTACCCTAATAGCAATGTAATGTTTTTGTTGACAGATAACGTGATGAGAAACAGATGGTATTCAAATATATATTATTATATTAATCTCATTTTACATTTAAACATATATATTAAAAGGATGTTAATTTTCATAAATTAATATTTAATTAAATTTTATTTATTTTCGGATCTTTCAAGGAAGAATTCATTGATCCGGTCTAATAAAATCATCCCTCACACTATAGAGTCAAAGAGTTTTTCTAGAAGCCGATTAGATATGGTAATATTTTCATTAGTTTAAATATTAATAATAAAATATTATCTATTTAATATATTATAATTATTGATTTATCTTTATTTAATGTAGTCACATATTTTAGGGCACCCAACATCCCGAACAGAACTATGGTTGGATGTTCATAAAAAATCTGATGGAAGTTTTGTTATTGAGTCTGCCAAAGAAGTTGGGTTATGAATTCATTTTTCATTATAATAACATATTATTATTTGTCGCTATATTAATATATATTTCTTATTATATAACTGATATTTTATTTTTAAGTAAAAATTAAAGAACTATGGGATGCTAATCCCATGCAATCCTACTTAGTCTCCCAGGCTGACCCAGTTGGTCAAGTGCTTGGGCGGGAGAATCCTGGTCGAGTGCACAGGATGGGTATGGAACCCATACCATATGACATCATTGGAAAACCACCAAAGATTGATGTTTCATCTAATCCTAGTTGTAGTCACTCCCTATCTCGAGATGCTCAGAGATATTTTGTTTCAATGAAAAACAAAATTGAGGATAAGTGGACTTAGATATCCACTTTTCATAAAGTGTTGATTGATTTATATTAAAAAATTACCAGATCTATCCCAAGTGATATTTCTTCAATGATGGGTGGTGGTGAGTAGGTAAATCACAAAAATTCAAAATCATTTAGTTTTCAAACATATATTGGGTTTATGTTTAAATATAATTATACACCAATATTTAATTTTCAATATAATTGTCATATAGGTGCTGGTACCTGGAAGTAAAGATAGAGGTGAATAGGGTGAGGAGATGTATTCATAATTTGACAATGATTAGTGGTTTTGTTGATATGTTGGAAATATTTGGAAATTATTGGTTTGTTTATATATCATGTATGACATAGAGTAGTCACTCAACATATTTTTTTATGTATCATGTGTGCCAGAGTAGTCATCAAAAATATTTTCATTTTAGTTATGTTAGGATGTGTATATTAGTATTTTTTTATGGTTGATTATTGAATACTATTAGATGTATTATATTATTCGGTTATATAAACTCTACGCATTGTTATTTTTTTCAGGGTAGTGGTAATGGGCTGCAGAACAAGCAATAGTTTTTTATTTGTAAATATATATTTAGTCATGGTTTAAACCACTGCTAAGTAAATGGAACATATTTATAGGTGGTTTAATCCACCAAAAAATTATATAGTGTCTTTATTTTAGCGTCGGTTTTTCAATTTTAGCGGTGGTTTCTGTGGGAAAATTTGGATTTCCTTTAGTAGTGTATAAAATTTCTGCTAAAAATATCAAAATTTTTCTTTGGAAACCGCTGCTAAAACCTCAAAAAACCACCACTAAAAATATTTCTATGAAAATTAATGAGAACAAAAACATTATATTTAAGAAATAGTCATGTATTGGTTGCTGCACCCAATTTAGCAGTGGTTTTATAAAACTACAATATGAAAAAAAAAATGATGATATGCAGTTATATTCTATTTAGTGTCCCTCCAATACATTGGGTGAAAATTTATATCTCATGAGATAGACATAACTGTAATGGAAATTAAATCCAATTTAGTGATATAGCTCTAGATTGATAAGAAAATCCAATTCATTATTACAGGGCTAGAATAAAAAGTAAATACGGTTCAATAATACATGGCTAGAACGACCAATAAACCCAGTTCAATAATGGACTTCTTCTACTGTGATGATCTTGACAACAATACATTGGCTACTATCGATATCATATTATGTGCTTATTTGTTTTCCATAATACCATGTTTTATGTAAATGCAATTTAATCATGGTTAATGTTCCTTTATGATCTATGCATTATGTACTGCCAAGATTTATTTCATGACTCATGATTTTGATATTTAAACATTATTTTTAGGTTTTTAAATTCTTATGTGTATGGTTTGATTTATGTTCACCATGTTTACCCTTACTGGGCATCTGATATCAACTTTTTTATGTTTTCTTTTACCCATGATATAAAGAATGTTTTTATATAGGAAAACAACAGGGGAATATCTTTATGGGATATGTTGAAGATCTTTCATCAAAACAGGATACTATGTTCCAAGTTTTTAAAGACACTAAACTAATATGGTTCTTGGATGTATATTTTTTTAATATATTAAGTATTCCAAAAATTAAATGTAATCTCCATGTACATCAGGTTTGGGTTGTTTCAGTTGGTATCAAAGTGAATGTTTATTTAACCTTTGGAAACTAGGATGCGAAAACAATAGTGAGATCCCCAGAGATATTATTATGGTGGGTCTATGGATATCCTTAAGGGTAATTATAACTGTAGTCTAATGTCCTATAATTATATTAACAATCACTATTAACCTAGTATTAATCCTAATATATAATATATTGAAATTACTCCCCCTTTATTATGTTGTTTTCAAAGTATGATTTTTTCCTCTCACACTATTCTTTTTGGGATTTAGAAAATGGCTGGAAACAGGAGGATTCATGTTAATGGAGAATATGATGGACAATGGATTTATATTATTTTTGAGCAAAAAAAATAAATGGGAGTTGGAAGGCAAAACATAATTATTATACCTAATCAGAAATATCAAAATATAATCAATAATATCAACTTTTGTGAGTTTTTTGACCCATGTAATAAGTTAAATTTGGAGTTTCATGGTGATCATAAAGGAAAGAAAGTTCAATTTTCTTCATGTAAATCATGTGGGAAGTGGAATCAATGAGAATGTTTAAAAGAAACTAGAAGATTATTTGGGTGTGGAAAAGAAGGACACAAATCTATTAATTACAAAGGAAAAGGTTCAGTTAACATAATGGACATGGATAATGGTATTGCTAAGACATCAACAATAGTTAAATGTTTTAAATGTGGAACGCATGGGAATTATCCAAATTGATGCCCTAAGGGAAAATATCATGAATAGAATCAGCATGGTCATATGGGTAGTATTTAAGTTGATAACGATGAAGAGACTGCAAATGATATTTGATATGAAATAAGTGTTGAGGAATAAAATGAAGAAGCTCAGTCAATGGTTTAAGAATATAGTGGAATGATTTCATGTTTATCAAGAATAATGTTGAATAAGTCATTTTATGTTACTATATAATAAAGAAATATCTAAGTATTGATACACCATCGTTTTCCCTTAAGTATTAGAAAGTATATTTTGAATTATACCGGTAACCATGCAAAGTTATTCGGATATTTTTGGAAAACACATGATATGTGAATAATGATGGGATAAGGATATAATGAGTTGTTTGATAGTATTAATGATCTTAGGACTGATATATGGACAATGTGATATCATGGTTTGAGTATATAGATATTTTGGTATTTTTTTTTGTAGAGAGAGTTAATTTTGATAGAATTCATGTTTTCACTGTGGTTCTATAGTAATTCATCTTATTACAATATTTCAAGAAAATTCATGATTAAGGTATTAACATGTTTGCAATGTGACAAAGAATAGCTACTTTATGAAATATGGGAGGTAAATGTAATGTAAATTTAGTTCACCTCTTTCAAAAGTTTTATATTTTCAGTTTTTAGAAGGATTTTAATTTTATCCATTTATGGATAGTATGAGTTATACTCCAGTTGAAGCATATTTGATCAATATATTATCTCACTATATGTGGACTTATGCATATTTTAGTACCTTTGCTATCCTTTTTGTTGAGACAGATAGAGTGACCTATCATTCTATTGCATGAACCACTAACACTTCATGAATGGAAAATTCAACTTCATTTCTTTAAATAAAAGATAAAGTGGAAACTGTTCAAGGCATGAACAATGGTGAGATCGTACCAAAATCAAGTTAGTATTTATTCCCATGAAATATTCTTCAACTTTAGTAAAATGATATTGAAAACAAAATATTTTATCTTATTAACAACTTATCTGATGAATCCGATGGCCCCTTAAATAATCACAGATTTATGTATTTTTGGTTGTTAACTTTGTCCAATCTTGTTCTCTATTACTAACCATCATCACTTCGTGGTTATATTTCTCTTCCATATCCATGTTTTCACTTCCCACCTATGTTTTCCGATGTGGAAACCCAGTGATGATTTACCTTGGATAACCATTATGTTTCAAAATTTCTTTTTAAAATGATTTTTTAGTATTACTTTTTACATTGTGGGTTCCTATGAAAGAAACATTCAAGTATTAAACCTTTTATAAACCCGACGAATTTTGAGGGCGAAATTCATTTTAAGGGGGTATAATGTAACACCACGAGATTTTATGAGATAGATTATTTTTAATTTATTTTATGTATTATGTTGAATAATACACCAATATTATATTTCACTATATGAAACACTATATTATCATGCAGTATATGCAACACTATTTTGGGATTCCGTTACATGCAACATCGACCTTCCTTTATAATGTGTGTTGTGCTCAATACTGAGTTTCACTAAACAACAATATATTATTAAAATATTTTTATTAAAATCTGATATAAACTATAATTTATGAATATTATTAACCACATTTTGAATTTTATATAAAATTCACATTCATCCTATGTATTTTCTAGACATGATAAAAGAACAAATTCAATTTTTTCAGATAAAAGATGTTTTTTTCAAAAAAATATAGTTTTACTATCTTTCGATGGGGAACCCTTTTTAAAAATTATTTTTTAAAATGTTATAAGTTATATATGAAATAATAAACTTTTTATTTAGAATAGGGACATCAAAATTTACCTTGGATGAAATTTTGGTATTTTTTGATGAAATTCATTTTTTTAATGAATAGTAAACAATACTGCATTTTATTTCAAAACTGACTTTTCATATAATTTATTTATGTTGGTAGATTATATTCATAATTGGTTTTAAAGTAAAATTGGATTATTAATTTAATAGTTTAATATAATTTTGTTCATTTTAAGTAATTTAAAATTTATATTGGACATAAACACCTGTCAATCTTTTGATAGTTTTTACTTCTTAAAAACCTGTTCTTTGATTTTGACAATGGGAATTAATTTAAAATTAATTTCTTCCAATTAATTGTTTTGAATTTGGAAAAATGGATTCCATATTTGGAATCATAATGTACAAATTTTTTAAATAGCTACCTATCATTTTGAGAAATTTTGAATAGTAACTTTAGTAATTATTGTTATTTACCATGGTTAAAGGGTAAATCATGTAAATAAGGGTAAAAAATATTATAATTCCATGAAACTGCCCTAACACGTGTCATAATCCTATTTCATGACATATTCCAGATCATGGGAATCCTTAGTTTGATTTTTGGACCCCATGGATCCACGTAGGAGCAATAATGACATGTTATAATAAATAAATTAAACTAAAGAGAAAAATAACATAAACATGTATCTTCTAACTAAAATTTTTTTATATGGGGTTATATATGTGATATCTTCAACTATAAATAGTAAATATAAATACAGAAATATTTCTTACATCATGATATTTTATTTATAATTTTTAGACATTAAATAAATAAATTTAATTATCACACAATGATGATGAAATGATTGCTTCATTAATAAAGGATTCAAATAAATGGTATTATAAATATTAAAATAAATATAATTTGATATATTTTATGTTATCCCAAAATTTAATTGGTTAATATGAAATTCTAGGATTGATTCAAATTTTTTTTGAAGGAATCAGGTGGTTATAAATTTGTAAACAAGTCATGTATGAATAGAGACCAAAATTAACATAATTCATAACTTTAAATATAAAATAGTTTATTAAATGATATTAAATTAATAAAAATATGAGTTTCATAAAAATGGTTAATATAATTCCCAGTATGTCATAAATACAATTTTTGTGTGTCTTTTTACATGATATGGTAATTACATTAACCCACAATGTGTAAATAACAATATATCACTATAAGATTAAAAAAGGTAAAATAAGGGTTAAACCAAAAAGATAAGGATAAAAAAATAATCAAAACTTGTCTAAAAATTATTCGATGATGTGTAATCAGACCAAAATAATCTTATATTCTAATTAAAATACTTTCATATCATTTTTAATCAAAATTTAATTTATAAGAAATTAATATTTGAAGCTTTCCTTAAGTGCCCCTCACCTCTTCAATAAAATGGCACTTCTTCTTCTCATTATATCACACTTCCAAATCCTTTTAGTTCAGAATATCTCTATCCAATACACTTACTAGAATCCATCCATTACTCATATAGGCCACTCGGTGGGTATAAATCCATCTTAAGTCTCCTTTTGTGCATACCAAAAAGAGATACCCGAAAATAGGTAATTGTTTTATCACCTCTTTCAAAATTATTTTCATATTTTACTTAATATTATTATGTTTATATCATAATAAATTAAAAAATATATTGTATTATATATTCTGAGATGTTATTATAATTATGTTACAACCTTATACCTCTTTTTATCCATCCTACGAATAACAATATCATTATGCGTACGTACGTACGGTTTACCGTCTCCACACCGTGGTGTAATTTTTTATTCAACAATACTTAATTTGGATTGGTATATTGATGATTATAATGGATTTAAATAATTAATATAACATAATAATTATTCTTTAAAAATCATATACCATCCAATTCCATACTATTTAACTATCAGGGGAATGATATCATCACTCGTACGTGCGTATGGCTTATCATATCCACGATGGAATGAGATTAATTCTCCACAACAGCAATTAAACAATTATTAGAAGGTATATATAATAAATAATCATGAAATATATGACCTAATAATTCTACCTTATATATATATATATTTCATTTACTTTCTTCCATTCAATTTAATAATGAAACGTAAACAATGTTTATGCGTACGTATATCATACCATCTCAATTAACAGTGTATTCTATTTTATTTATCTATCTATTATATATATTTCTATAATGAATATATATGATATATAAATCCTTTTTAACATTATATAAGTAATTAAATCATGATTTAAGTAATAATATCAAGAATAAAAAGTCAAAACATGTACGATAAATAAAACAATTATTACCCAAAACGTTGAATTAACATAGAATTTATAAATGAACGGGTAATATAAAGTCATAAGTGAATCATATATGATATCATAAATATTATTATGGTTTTTTACAATTTAATAATATGTTTAATCCCACAATACAAAAGTTTCATTTACATATGTAATAATTCATACCTAAGGTATGGGATAATTTTTCAATATCAATTTTATGTGAGATTTTTTATATGTATGTATTTATTTGGTGTATATTTATCATCCAATTCCATGTTTTCATAAAATATTGTCAAAAAATTTTCAATGTTCTACTATTTATTTTTTAAAGTCATTTTTACCCATTTGACTTTTACTACATGGTATGGAAGAAATATTTTTTTTATTTTCCATATGAGGTACTTTTGGACTTTTCTAAAAAGAGTATAAGAAGAGTGTTTTTTTAACTTGTACAATATGAAAGGATATTTATGGTTTCATGATGCCTTATTTCAATGAAACTTACAATAAAAAAATCCTGTTTATTTTAAATTAAATTATTTTCTTTTAAAATGGCACGACATTTTGAGAAAAAAAATTGAAGAAAAAAGGATATTTTCCTCAAAAAATAATTTCGAGTGTTTTATCAAAATTATTTTCCATCTAAGATGATTCTATTTAAAAAACGTTTATGTTTAAATCCCTATTATTACAATTATTTTATTATGTTAATGATGGAATAATATTATATATGGATTGTATTAAGATGGAATGATGTTTAAGAAACCCATTTTATTCCATGGGTTATGTTTATGATAAATGTTTTACGATTTTTTGGCACAAGTAAGAATGATTTCATTATAATGTGGGTGGGACCTATATCTACCAAAAACTCATTGGGTAAAGATTTATATATCATGATATAGAAATGAATGGAATTTCAAGTAAATTATGATCAGTAATACAGGGCTGGAAGGTCATGTAAATTCAATTCAGTAATACAGGGCTAAAACGATAAGTAAATCTGATTCAGTAATACATGGATGTAACGGCAAGTAAAACTAGTTTAGTAATTTAATTTTTCCTCTATATTTATCTTGGAATCAATGGCTTTCCTACTATGGAAATCATATTATGTTCTTATTTTTTTTCAACAATTCCATGTTTTATACCAATGTTATTTTATCATGGTTAATGTTACTTGATGATTTATTCCTTACCTACTACCAATGTTTATTTTATGACTCATTATTTTAATATTTGAACATTATGATCATGTTTTTACATTCTTATGTTTATGGTTTGTTTTATATTCTCCATGTTTACCCTTATTTAGCTTTTGAGCTCATCCTTTTTTTGTTTTATTTTTCCTAGTATATAGAGAAAGGTTATAGGTAGGAAAACAAAAGGGGAAGATATTTATGAGATATGTTGAAGATATTTCATGAAGATAGAATATTCTATTCCATGTTTCCAAATAAATTAAACTAATATAGTATTTTTTTCATATATTTGTGTAATTTATTAAATATTCATCTAAAAAAATATAATTTCCATGTACGTCAAGATTGGGTCATTTCATTCTGTATGTCACCAAATGAGAGTAAAGTATGATGATATCCTGAAGATTGCATTCAGGTGATGATATGGGAACTTTGACTTTGTGTTAATATGATTCGATGTCGTGAACACATAAAATGGTTTCATGGGGCATGGGAATAATATATTCCTTGAGTCCCAAGACTAGTTTTTTGTCGTGTTCATTAAAAACCACCTTATTTACTTGATGTAAGAAGACCAACATGTTTACCATATTAGAGATGTCTTATATAACATTTGGAATTATTAGATCTATGTGCAATATATCCATCTACAAGTTTGGAATTCAAGTGGTAATATTTCTTGGTTATGTGGTATCTCATTAGGGTGTATTCGTAGACCCATCAAATATTGAAGATGTTTTTTCTTGGAAAGAATCCATGAATGTGGTATAGCTTTGTAGTTTCCATGGTTTTGTGGGATATTAATGGAGTTTTGTGTTTTATTTCTCTTGGTTATGGCATTTTATATAGATATATCTAATAATTACTGGTTTTTTGTTTGGAAAAATCAATATTATGTTGAATTTGGCTACCTGAAAAAGAGATTGATCATTATTCCCATCCTATAGTTACTATAAGAATGGGTTATGTTTATGGTCTTTTTTTATGCTTATTATTTAGTTTTGGGATGCATCTTAATGTTTAAATGAGTGTTAATATCTTATATATCATGGGAGTTTCATACTTATTAGAGTAACTATGACACTCATGAATTAGTGTTAGTAGCGGTATTTTTTGCGCTAATATTGTGGGGACATTACCTAATCAGTTAGTTATTTCAGGTCTTCACAGACCAAAGGAATCTAGTGTATGTTTTACCTCAGTGGTAGTTAATACTCTATCAATGAAGATGGATAGATCTTATCTTGGATTATGATTTTGAGGTCTTTAAAACCCTAGGATTGAGAAATATTGTGTCTGAAATGCTGAGCAGGAAAACATGGAGAGATGTTATTCATGAGTATGAGAATTCCTATTAATGGATAATATAGGTTACAAAAATTCATCGCATGGTTGATGAATTTATAAGTAGAATTTTTCACTATCAGATGATTTTAAAATCATACCTAATGTGAAATATGGAGGATTCTTTGAGGGGAGACTTATAAGTGTATGTGATGTGATGTCGTGTTAGTCATGGTGATTCTATAGAGGGGTAGACCAAGGGTGGTGGAAATCATATACTTTTTTACTGAAGGGTATTTTTTCTGTTTTCAATGAAATACAAAGTTCTCTCTGAGTTTCAAAAATGACCCTTGAAAGTGAATCTAGGTATATCCATGATTCACTATGGATTGAATAGTTAGCTTTAGTGGCCTATCCTAAAGTGGTCTGAGGTAGATTTAGTGGAACAATTTCTAGTTTTTCAATATGATAATGCATAACAAAATGTTCTTGGTCGGTTATTATATACCTATTATGCATCCAAGTTAAAGTGTGTAGACATCTTAATGGATTTAATCACCGTGTTACCTCAATACGATGAAGGTTGTCATTCTGTTTGGGTAGTCGTGGACTGAGAGAAGAAGACGGCCCATTTTTTTGCGATCAGGGAGTCGAGTGGTATGGATTTTCTTATAATGTAATATGTGGATGAGTTTTTAAAACTATATGGGGTACCGAAGACCATTTTATCCAAATGGGGTGTTCAGTTTACCTTATGGGTCTAGAGAGGGTTACAATGTTCTTTTGGATCTTAGTTTTTTATTAGCATAGATTTTCATCTCCAAAAGTATGGGAAGACAGAGTGGACTATCCAGAAGTAAAAGGATATGTTTTGGGATTACATATTGGGTAAAAAATATACCCTTGGTTTAGATTCCATACAACAAGAACTATCACTCATCAATAAAAAAGGATTTGTTTGAGGTTTTGTATGGGTTGACATGTAGTTATATATTGTGTTGAACTCTAGTTGGGGAGTAAGTATTTGTTGGTCTTGATGTTGTATTGAGAATAAAAAAGAATATCTTTGTGGTTAAAGATTGAATGAAGGTGAAATTGGGATGCTATAAGGCCTATAAAGATCTAAGGAATACTCCCCTATATTTTTGAGGTCTGAGACTACGTGTTCATAATGGTTTCCCATCATTAGGGGCAGTGGATGTTTACTGGAGGCAGAAACCTCCCACCTAGGTTCTTTGGTATTTTAAAGGAGTTGGATTGTGTTGGGGAGGTAAATTATTTTTTGGTGCTCCCACCACATCTTGGAAGAGTTCACAAGATCTTCCACATTCTCTAGATTTTTTTTCATCATTATGATGACTATTATGTCATTGATTGGGGAGAGTTTTACATCGAGTAAGACACATCATTTGTGGATCATCAAGTAAAGATCAAATATCATTGGGAGAAGGTGTTTCATGGGATATTCATCCCCTTAGTTCAATTCATGTGGTGTCATAGTGGAGTGGAGGAGAGTACTTGGGAGAGGGATTTATTGATGCATTCTCAATACCTCGAGTTATTTTTATACATATATCATTTCCATTTTATTATGTTTTTTTACCCTATAATTTATATGAGAATAAAATTTTTACAAGGTTTAAGTTATCTCATGGATATATTTTTTGTTCCTTCCATGTGTTTCTATTTTCTTGTTACAGTGATATCCTTGAGAGGTATCTCATAGGTTCTATTTGGAATTCCTTTCCTTTTTTTACTCTAGGTTTTGTTTAGTTTCTCAAGGGAAAAGTTTTTATGTGTATATAATGTAGTGACCCTAGTTTCTAAAAACATTCCATTTTTTCTATGTTTTGGAGGTTTCAAGATGTTTCTCATGGTTATTTTCTCCTTTATTTTATTTTCATTGATTTTATTCGTGTGGTCAGTTTATTTTGTTCATATGGTCACTTATTTTTTGTTCAGGTAGTCACTTAATTTTTCTCATTTGTTTTCTTGGTTTTATTCATCATGTAACTTGATTTTTTTCTTCTATTGACATCAATGTTTTTCATGCAGTCAGTTGATTTTGTTTGTGTGGTCACCTGATTTTTATTCATGTAGTCAGTTGATTTTTGTTCATTTGGTCACTTTATTTTTATTCTCGTGGTCACTTTATTTTTGTTCATGATGTCACTTGATTTTTATTCGCACAGTTAGTTGATTTTTTTTCAAGTGGTCATTTTATTTTTTTCAATCGTCACTTGATTTTTATTTGTAAAATCACTTCATTCCTTTTCCAATTTTAATGTCATTTCAATTTTCCTTGTTTTTTTTTGAGAATGACATGAAAAATGATTCTAAAAGGAAATGTGGGATTTAAATCTCAACATTTTTTTTAAAAAAAATCCATTTATATGTGATTAAAATAAAAAAAATTAATTCATTAATTATTGGTCATTCCACATGTTTCAAATGAGACTGAATTAAATAAAAATTATGTAGGAAGGTGGTCCATATTTATCTTAATGAAACCATTTGTGAAATCATAAAAGTATGAAATATTCTCGATTTAATTATTTTCTTGATTTCTTTATGTTTTTAAAAATACGAACCCTTTTTATGAACTTTGACGTGTAGTATGTTTCCATATGAATATCCTTATTCTTGATTTTTGGAGTGTTCAACAATAAGGTTTCTTATCTGTTTTCTAATATAATGTGTCGTATTTGAGGTAGGATCGTGTTTATCCTTAACACTACTCTTTTATCTCCACGTTTTTACCATTTATCAAGCCCTTACATTTGTGATATTCTTATAGTGGAACCTTCTCATTTTCCCATATTTTGAATTAATGTATCCTAGAATATCTTTTCCAGGTAGGGGATCCTTGTTCTATATCTTTTTGTTCATTTTTAAAATTAAAATAATGTTTCGTCCTTTTTAGTGGGTGGAATGGATTACCTAATTAAGATAATTAATGAGACTAAGTTAAATTTGATGGGAAGGGTGTTTTTTATTTTTCTTTATCTGGTTTTTACAATATAGTTGTTGATGATTCCTACTTGACTTGAAAACTAAGGTAATATACATGTTGTTATAACTCTATGTTGAGATACCTTACTGTAGATGTTTATTATACTCACCACTCTTTCAAATTTAGGAACACGTATGTGTCTTTTAACACACTAACATTTTTTATGGATTTCTCTATAAATAAATTTCATTTCTTTGATATATCGCTTTATATGAAACATAGAGTTTAAATGAACTTAATCATACTGTTGAATTATTATTATTTAATTTGATAGTTATCACCTAGAAATTGTATTGGTGGGTATGAATTGCGCTATATAAATTATTTAAAACCTTATGTTACATATGTATAAAATAATATTTTAGGTCATAAAATGAATAAAAATTAAAATTAAAATGCTTGAAGGTAAACATATATTTTTTTTATGACAAATAGTTTTTAAGAAAAAAATGTTAAACTTATTTAAATTAATCTATATTAATATATATTTTTTGAATTATTTTAGTGAAATTAAAAGTAAATATATCCAATAAAATGTTTTAATATTTATCTAAATGTTTTTACTAGATATGTAATTAGAAAAAATCCTTTTTTATGCCCAAATGTTCATTTTCCTAAAAACAGTTTTGTTACATTTTTAAAACTTATTGTAAAATAAATTTATGAAACTTATAGGAATTGAAACCTAAAAATGGACCCCATATTTGGAATCATAAGGTTCAAATTTATTATATAAGTTCCTTTTATATTTTTTCATTATCAATAACATCTATGGTAAATATTTTCCACCTTAGTAAGGGTAATATGGGTAAAAAAAGAGGTAAAACCATTGGATAATGTCTCAAAATTAAACCAAAACTTATTTTTATTTCATTTAATGGGATTAATTATACCCTATCCACCCTAAATTTTAAAATATGGAACATTGGTTCCATTTTCCAAGGATAATTACATTAATTTTATTATACGTAAATACAATCCCAAAATATCAATATCTTGAATTTAATATCTCTAAATTTTTTCATAATGATATAAAGATGATAGGATTGGTTATAAGTGTTTATATTAAAGGTGAATTTATTGTTTTATCATGGTAATTTATTTTTATTTTTTAGTGATGAAATAATTACCTTGAATGATTACACGACACTGGAATCCTGCTTGTGCAAGCATTATAAAAATCATGTAATATATTTTAAAAACCATAAAAGTACAATTTTTTGGTTATTTATAGTTCCATATTAATTTCATTGAATAATAAAACACTTTATATATATATTATATATTTATATTCTAATTACATTACTAAAATTGGTTTTTTAAAGTCAAATTAAGGGAATGGTGTCTAAAATAACATTAATGATATTTTATGAAAAATAAACTTTTATTAAATTAATTTTATAAAATAAAAATATTAAAATAGGAAACTTATGATGATAAATCATATAAAATGTAATCCCTTGTCCATTCATGAGTGAATATTTACCTCATATGCAAAATTTTAACACATTGGTTTTGAAAAATTTATTACCGCAGTTCATGCTTAAATTATTTAACAAAGGGGTTAAACCAAAGGATATGGTTTAAAGTGAAAAAAATACTATAAATGTTTTATTTTATGATGATATTTCAACCATATAATCTTTTTATTTGATCTCATGTCTATTTAGAAACATGGGAATTGAGAAATTCGTTGATTATATTTTAATCTTTGACATAATTCTAAGTGTGTCCCTTGCCTCCCATATAAAAGGACACCCCTTCTCTATTTTCTTACATGATTCATATAGCTCGACCAAAAAATTTAGATTTCATGTCTAAATTCACCAATCCCGGATTTGGGGTTTCCTTTCTTCTTAATATACAATTCCAAGGGTCCTCAAGAGGGGATCTAAAGGAGGTCTACCAAAGAAGAGGTAAGTATCTTACCCGAACTCTTTCAAATTATTTATTATTCTATGTCTTATAAATATTTAGTATTCATAATTAAATAATAAATTCAGTATAAAAAATATACTTAAATGTTATAATGATGATGTAAGAACCATTATCCCCCCTCTATTACATAAAATGGGATGTGAAAGTATTGCTCCTCCGTACGTATGGATTACTGCCTCTACATAGTGATATAATTAATTTACCCTAAAATCATTCATTTATTGTTACTATGATGGTTTTAATGTTTATATATTAAATTTAAGATTTAATTATTTCTTTAGAATTATAATATCATATATACCTTGTTACCTTCCAATTTTTTGGAAAATGATAACATCGATCGTGTGTACGTGTGGACTACCACATCCATGGAGCGAAGAGATTTATTTTTCATTTAAAATTTGCATGGATTATTAAAATTATATATTTAATTAATATCTATGATATATATTGTATAATAATGATTCTATAAATATTATTTATTTTTTACCTTTCTTTCATTCCATCATTTACAAAGTTAAAACAATGTTCTTTCATACGTGTAACCTACCGTCTCCATAAATAGTGTAATCAATTTTAATATCTATAAATTTTAGGGATAAATATTAATATATGTAAATAATTAATATATATTATATTTATATCATTATTAACTTTCTGAATATTACGGAACCGAAATAGAGTACAGTGAAAAAGACTTCCAAATTGGAACACGCATGAGAAATGAAGTTGTTATCACCTTAAACAATGATTATAATAAATAATTTTTAATAAAAATTTTATAAAATGATATAAGTAAATCATATATTGTGTGATATATATGATTAATGTTTTTTAATACATTTATAATAAATATATATTTATTATATAAGAGGTTCGAACATATTTGAAGAAAGCCGAGACTTGTGGAAATAGATTTACATTTTTGTCCCAATTTATTTGGGATTATTTATGAATGAATTTCCATTAAGGAAATTATATCATAATTATATAATAAATTTATTTCATTTTTATTATACATTTTTTATTTCTCAAAAATACATTCTTTATTTCCATTTTCTACTATTTAAGTACTCAGGAGACCAAAATAATGTTTATAAGGAAAACATGTTTTTTTATTCATTCAATAATATTTTCCTTCCATGTTTATATTTACATTAAATTTTTTGTACTATCATAAAAATATTGGATAAATGTCTTTAATAGTGTTTCAATTTTTACAAAATTTTTTAAATATAATCTTTCTATAATTTTTCGAATGTGATAGTTTTCAAAGGTGTGAATATAGTCATTTTTTTAAAAATTACTGCATGAATTAAATTTTCCATCTTAATGAATACTTAATGATTTAAGGATTTATTTATAAGTTTACATGTTCCTTTTTAAATAAAACTTTTCTATAATACTTTGTAAATATTTTTATTTTAAATATGTGATTCCAAAAAAAAGTTATTTTTCCAAAAAATTATTCAAGTGAGATTTTAAATCCATTTTTATTCTACAAATTCATCCTTTTATGTTACATATTATTTACTGGGGATATGATACTATAATACATTCATTATTATTTCTCTATATGTATTATTATGATGATGATTATTTTTATAAACCCCATTTATTTTACATAGGTTATTCTATAATGAAATGATGAAATGTTTATGAATAATGCTTCCTTTCCATAGGTTATGTTATGATGATATGATAAATGTTTTATGATATTTTGGAACACATATGTACAGTTTTAATTATGTGATGGGTGGAAGTGGAATTATTTATTAATCCAATGAAATGGGTACATCTTTATATCTCATTTGATAATTATGGGAAATGAGTTGTTGTTATCGATCCACTATGTGAAAAAAGTATGGATGACTGATACACAACAGAAAATAGGTGGTGATGTTTGATATATTATGATATGGGAAATAGGTGTTTATTCCTAATCCATTATGATTTTATGGTCTTGATAGTTAACCTTGCCATATAAAATAGTTTCTTTGCCTATGATGGTGCTACACTTTTATGACTTGTTTTTATATTCCTGATTTGAACTTCTGGTTCATGACTTAGTGATGATTTCTCAATCTCATGATTGATGTATTTTAAATTCTAATGTTTTAGGTTAGGATTCATGATTATGATACATGATAAATTTGGTATGAAATTTGTAGTTTATGATCACCATCTCATACCCTTATGATTATATTTTTCTTTTTTGATCATTTCTTTATATCTCCTCTGTTTACTCTTACTAGGAATTTGAGCTCACCCTTTTTTATGTTTCCTTACCACAAGATATAAAGAAAATTATTCTGTAGGTTATTTCAAGATGTGTACAATGTGAGGAGAACATTATGAGATATGATTCTTAATGTACCTAAATAATATTTTATGAATCTAGTCTATAAATACACTAAGCCTTTATAGTTTTCTTGTAGATTATAATGATATGTATTGAGTATTCACCTAAAATGAGTTAATATTTATTTATGAGAAGATTATGTCACCTCATGACCAATTAAATGGTTTTTTATGAACCTTTTATTTTTAAAATACTGATATAAAACATAAAGAGATGATATCAAAGACCATCATAAATGTATTGCAGTAAATTATGTGGTTTATAAATCCACTTTTGTATAATTATAGTATATATTTTGTTGGAATTGTGGTAGTGTGTCCATTTTGGGGCTAGTTATGGTGTTTGGTATTGAAGTATTGATGCGAGATGGTGGGATATGAAATAGTTATGGATTAGGATGTGGTGGTTTTTTGGTGAGAGGTTAATGGGTTGTTTGTGGGTGTTAGAAGCCTAGAATCAACTGAATATTAACTATTATTGATAAGAAAAAGATATGGTGTGTGATGAAACATGATGTGTGGTAATTTGATTAAATGAAATGAATGATAACTGAATGGGATATTTTAATGTGAATGAAATGGATTAGTAAATGTATGTTAGTGGAAACTCAAAAATTATGGAAATGGTGGGACCTGTTATTTATAGATGAAATAATTTTGTGGTTGTTTGGTGTGAGGAATTTAGTGGTAGTTGCGATTGTGAATGATTTCATAAAGTATAATGGTAGATAAGTAGAGAAATCTAGTGTAGATTATGTTGACCAATAGATTGGGTGTTCTGTTTTATCTATCTGTCATTTATGTTATGTTATATTTTTATGCACCCAACCTAATATGGTTATCCCTTATACCCCAATTTATTTTGGTTCTGTGTGTTTTCCCCAATATTTAGGGTAACGTTAAATCACATAGTAGTTTACCCTATCTTCCCATGTCTTCATTCAGCAATAGTGATGATATGGGCTTGTGTTGGAGATTACCTGGTAGTGGTGACGATGTGATTTGTGGTGGGTTTTATGCATGGAATGATGAGGGAATGAGGTTTATTTACTTCATGTTCTTGATACCCAAAATCTTTAGGTTTTTGGATGAGTTTTTTATGTGGTAATGAATAATTCTAATACTAGATGCTACACCCTTTGGGAGTTTGTAATATGTAGGTATGCATACTAACCCATGTAAGCGATGTATGGTTATGTGATGAGATATGTATGGAATGGATGGGAGAATAATACATTTAATGTTGGGGTGTGAGAGAAGAAAATTAGTGGGTAAGAGGATGTGGGATACCATTGTAAATGTTTTATAATTATTATTTTACCACATGATTTGTTATTCAGTGAGGTAGCCATGGTGAGTTTGTGATGGATAGTTATCCTATTTAGGTTCATGTTGGTTCTGATTTTTGTTCATTAGTGCATTAGTATGATCTTTTTAAATTTTCATGGAGATATCGGGTATGATCCTACTATTTATACATTCTATTCTAACCCTAAGTATATATAAACTATTTTTCAGGTATCCAGGACATTTATAAATAAATATTAGGGTATTACTATCTTGGTTATCAGAGATTTTGGGGGATTTCTACCTTAGCCTTTAATTTTGTATTCACTTTGGGACTTTTTTATTGACACTGATAATATATTTTCGAATGTCTTTTTTTATATTTATAGTGTGTTACGAGCATTCTGATTAGTTTCGTTATCTCATCTCCCAATACTTGTAATAATATTGATTGGAATGCCATCCATTTGAGATATGTTTTATACCCTCGGTGTTATTCACCAACTAAGGGCCTACTAAAGAAGGGTCTCAGGGGTCGATGTGATATTAAATTCACTTAATTTACCACATCTATTAATAATTTTTTCAATCATTTAATTAATTATTTTATGTGTGTTTTCTAATTAATTTCACCTAAATAATTGCAGAGTTTAATTTTCTATTTAATCATTTTTTATAATTAAGTTTCTAATTTTAGCTTTTAAAATAATCAATTTAGTCTTTCTTACTTTTTTGTTTAGTTTATTATCTTTTTAACTCTTTTAGTTTTTATTAGGCATTTATCTTAAATTTTGTGATTATTTATTTGTATTAATTAATTATTTAATCAATTTATTTTACATTTAATTAACTTAAAATTTAATGTAAACATTTACTTATGTATTCTTAATTTTAATTTATTTATTTTACCAATTTAATAAATTAGCCTCATTTCATTGAGTCACTGATTTGGTGTACCACTATAGAGATGAATCCTATCTACAATGCCAATCTGCGATGTTGCGCAATACTAATCCTGGAAATCCTCAAAGAAATAATACTTCCCCAATCATTCCCTAATTACCAGATATGATTCCTTTGGTAAAGCCAATGCTAAAGGAGGTGTCCATCCAAACCCGATTCCCAAACCCCACCACAGATCTGAGGAGATCATGTCGAGATTCCACTGGGATTACTGTATGAAGTCATAGTAGTAGGAGAATCTGTTGCTGCCTATAACCACGGATGAATGAGTCGCAAGGTGTAGCCACTGAAGTTATATGCCACTATTGTTAGGAGGTATCACCATGGAGGAGGCATAGTGCAGGATAACTACAATATAGCCATGGTCTGTGAAGATGTCGAAGACCTCCCCCTCCCCTGCATGAGTTTTTTCATATGGTTTCTAAAAAAATAAAACAGCATAGGTTTATTTAAAAAAAATATGCCTTAAAGACAGCATCTTTGATGCTGCCTTTTCCCTAAAACAATAATTTTTTTCCAATTATAATTACTTTTTTATATATTTAAAATTTTAATGTTTTATTATTATTATTTTATAGTTACATATATATATATATATATAAAACAAAATGTTTCCACATAATTTATCTTTTATTCAAGTACATGAATTTTCTAACCTATAAAATATAAACTATAAGACCTATATGAATTACATTTTAAATAGTGATTAAACATATAACAAGTAGTCGAAAATCAAAATAATTTTATTACAAAAATTTGATGCAAAAATAATTTATAATATTTCCAATCCAGCTACTCGAAACATGAAAATATATCAAGTATGTTCCTTTTCTAGCCTATAAAATATCAACTATAAGACATATATTAATGAAATTTTAAACATTGATTAAACATATAACTAGTAGTCGAAAATAAAAATAATTTCTTAAAAAAAATTGATGAAAAATAATTTATAATCTTCCTAATCCACCTACTTGATACATAAAAATGTTTCCAGTACATGACTTTGCTATCCTATAAAATATAAAATATAAGACTGATATGAATACAATTTTAAAAATTGGTTAAACATATAATAATTAGTTTAATATAAAAAATAATTTCTTAAAAAATGTTGAAGAAAAATAATTTATATGCTTTCTAAAACAACTACTTAATACTTAAAAATGTTTAAAGTACATGTCTTTATTAGCCTATATAATATAAACTATAAGACCGATATGGATGAAATTTTAAACATTTATTAAACATATAACAATTAGTCTAAAATAAAAATAATTTCATAAAAAATGTTGACGAAAAATAATTTATAATCTTTATAATACACATACTTGAAACGTAAAAATGTTTCTAGTATGTAACATTTCTATCTTATAAAATATAAATTATAAAACTGATATTAATGAGATTTTAAATATTAACTAAACATATAATAATTAGTTGAAAATTAAAATAATTTCTTGAATAAATGTGGATGAAAAATAATTTATAATCTTTCTAATTCACATACATGAATCCTAAAAATGATTCAAGTATTTTCCATTGCTTGCCTATATAATATAAACTATAAGACTCGTATGAATGAAATTTTAAACATTGATTAGACATTTAATAAGTAGTTGAATTTTTAATTTTTAAATATATGGGTCTTAATGTTTATAATTTATAGGCTTTCAAAGTCAAGTAGGTCTATTAATATCCTCCTCGACATTCATTTTTTTCGCTCTCACTTCTGAGTTACTTTTCTTACATTACTTTCATTATCATTTATATATTTTATTTATAAAACTCTTTATTTTGAACAATATTTTAGATATTTAGGATACCTTTTAAATTTTATTTACATTTTTTTACAATATATTTATATTATTTTATTGTTATTTAATTGAAATTTAATAATTATTCTTATGTTTCAAGTAGTCAACTTTGAAATATGTCAAATATAAATTATGCCTCCAATATAAATGAAAACTGAAATAATGGACAAACATATAATAAGGGATAATAATAATAATAGTATTTTCATTTCATTGCACATAAAAAATGTAAATTAACATGTACAATCAATGTATATTTATATAGAAAGGAGACTATGTCCCACATGGTGGTTTGTAAATTGGACGTTCGCGTTGAGTGTGTAGTGGTGTACAATGACTTGGAGAGGGATGATCATCATGCACTAGAATGTCAACTGTCACATCCTCAATCTATGTGTTTGTGGGAGGAGCTCTTAAATGCATCTCATATTTCCCTCTGGATCCTTCTCCTGCTTGGATGGTAGAAGGACCTTCCATCATCGCAGTGGGGAACCAAGCCTGCGATAAATCTAAACCCCGAGACTACGATTGATCTGGATCCCAAGGATAAAATAGATCTGAAATCCAAGGATGTGATGGATCTGGATACCAAGGGTATGATGGATATGGACCCCAAGATGGAGAGAACTGCAGATATCCTATCAATAAAGATGAATCTTATGCCACCTGAGGCACATCCTGAATCAGTTGATCCTGGAATACTAGTGGGTCGACCTCTACCTATATAATAGGTGATGCCTCACAAGCAGCACGACAATGTCTACATCGTCATGGTCGTGGCTCGTCAATATGAGCATCAAATGCAGGATGTTCCTCTAGGGAAGGAACCTTCTTTCTCCAGGTCGGATGCTCAAAGATGCTCTTGGAAAGCGCATGAAAAGATTCCCTTACCACTAGCACTACAGCATGGATGGTTGTCAGGATAAATACACCCTTCTCCTCTTCTTCACTCATGCGAAAAATATGCTCTGTGCAAATTCCTTGGAAATATATTCAATTTGACTTAGAAAATAGTTCAATAAACAAACTAATAGAAATTTATTGACTTACCATCCTCTACATCTCTCTGCCGTGTTGAGTAAGATACAGTACAGACTTTGGGCTATACAATGTCTCATACTGAACCTGCTCTAAAAGAAATAATTTATTCATAGGTACACCTTGAATATTATACTCTGCATGTCTGTGACAACAATTGATAATGAAGGCATGTACTTGGGGCCATTCCTCATCCTGACTCCATGTCAGCTTCACCCCATGAATCTCCTATGTATCTCTTGATGGAAATGGAATCGGTTGAGCATAGAAAAACCAGTGCATGACTCTATCTGGTTTCTTCCACTCAATAATATGGAAGTGAATGAGGGGCACTGTTGCCATATCATCCTTAAGCCCAACAGTGCGGTATGTTAGCAACTGGTCCCTAATACTCCAGTATGGAAGTCATGAAATCTAAAATGACATGTGAATTTTTCAAAAAATCTCCAAACTAAAAACCAAAATTGATGCTATTGTTAAACTTTTTAGAGAGTGATCGATTGTATATACATACCTGATTAGGTACGAGAAAGTCTAACTTGAGCCGATATACGCCCAAATGGTGTCTTGGAACCGCGTTGAAATTTTGTCACTGACACCACCTCTAAAATACATCATCGATAATGAAAAATAATAGGAAATTATATCCAATAACTTCTAGAAGCATCAGAAACCAATAGATATGAGTGATCATACCAGTTTCCATGCAGATAATCATGCAGTACCTCCATCTCGATCAGTGGACTAGCAAGCTCAGGGCAAGAATGCAGGGATGAACACTCTTTCCCACATCTGAATAAGGATGACACATCCCCAGAGACCTATACAGTCTCTATAGGATAGCCTGCATAATTATTTATACATGTATGCTAAGCAGGCTGATCCGTAGTTGTCTGTCCCAGCCCGATCAAAGCCCTCTAGTAGGGGTAGATACGTCATATGCATGTGTATCCCCGAGTGATCAGTACACATGGTCCCTCCAATGAGCCGTAATATATATGAACGGTCATAATGCATGACAGTCTGTTTGTCAGCATCATCAGGTAAATGTGGAATCTACACCTCCAACCAAGGCATATATATATATATTATAAATTGTTGAGGCCCACAGGCCCCTATTATTAAAAATAAAGTCATACAAGTGAAGACAAAGGATAAAACACAACAATGAAAGTGCATAAAAATAAAATCAGTGCACTCGCGAGCGAGTGTTCATACTGTGATGAGATGTCTGAGCACCCCCTCCACGTGGATTCCTCCCTCTCCGCCCAGCCTTTTCCTACATCCAGGGACCTCCACCATCATCCGGGAACTCAGAAGGTACATCAATGTTCACATGCTTAACTCTATCTCGATCTTCCATTGATTTCATGTCTTCATCACTACTAACATATACAAGCAAGTCAAATGAATTACAGGTACTCACCTTTTTCATAACATTATGTATTTGCGATAGAGGGGCGCCACAACTTGGTGGAGGATGTGGAGATCTTGCCACTTTTTCATTTGTTATTCCCTTCAATTTGGGAGATTCTGCATGCATTTCAGGAGAGGGGGCTTGGACAGCTTCCTTCAATGGACTGGTCTGTTCATGCTGCCTAGTTAGAGTGGGTTTATGGCACAAGCTATGGGTAAACATAGCATCCTATGCATTAGCCTCTTTAAGTAGAGAATAGGCTGGAACAGAAATGACTGTATTCCTACAGTATTTATCATGTAACAGTGATGTATTTCCAGCACAAACCTTGGTTGGAAGACCAGGAGGTGAGTTGAGTTTAACATGGGCTCCAGGATTACCTTCCAGAGGGGAGACCTCCACATTTGTGTTGGTGGGAGCTATAGAAAAAGATGTTTCTCTATCTACTTTAAACAGAACGGTGTCTTTTACATTTGAGGCATGGGGTTGTACCTTTGTATTTTCCTTTTCCGAAGTATAGTTACCATCATTCATCTCCTTCTTATCTTTAGATTTCCTTGTGATAGGATGATCCATCTTTTCCTTGCCTCTTCTACTTTTGGCATTGATCAAAATCTGTTCTTGCATTTGGCAGGAGTCTACATCTTCTTGAGAAACAGTTTCCAGATCATCAAGGCTATCAATTGATTCTTTATCATCCTCATCTTTGAGACCCTTTGTCAAAATATCTTTGAATGAGGCTCCATTATCTGCCACAACAGAACTATCATTAACGGATAGGTGAATATCATCCCGCAGATCTGCCCAGGATAAAAGAACTCTCTTATGTTTTTGTGTAGAAGAGTTGTTCTTGATGGGTTCCTCAAAACATCCCTTTTTGAAATTAGGTTCCTCGTCAAGAGACCATTGAGATTTTTCAGCAGACTTAACCTTCTTTTCATCAGACTCATTTAGAAGGTCAATACCAATGACAACAGCATTCAAATTCTACTATGTGCTTTGTGTTGTACCCTATTTAGTTAGCTTCCTACAGTGCTGTAGGTCATGCCATTTATGTTGTAAGTTGTCACAAACAGTATTTCTTATACAAGCATATTCTTCATTCCCAATTACTTGACATGGGACGCAAAAAGCAGGAGTGTTTTCATATTAAATTCGAAGACAAATATCATCATGTTGAGTAGATAAAATCACCTTATCTATTAAAGTAGTACTGATATCAACCTCTACAAGGACCCGAGCAAAGTGGCCATAACTTACTGATTCTGTTACTTGATCCATTCTAATCGGAATCCCAATGGAAGATGCAATATCGAATAAAATCTCAGCATTCCATAAAACCCAGTTAAGACCATGTATTTTTATCCATATTTGCGCACAGGTATCCTTAAAATCAAGCAAATTGAAGCTCAATTCCCATTCGTGAAGTCTAAGCGTACCTGGCCTGAGATTGATGGAACTGAGGCTCCAAGCTCTCCCTTTGAGCTCCAAAGAAGGAAAAAGGATATGAAAAAGACCTCGACCGAGGGGCACGCATTTGAATTCGTTGAATACCCAAATATCATCCAACCGAGAGATAAGATCAGATGTTCTCAAGGGTTTCATATCTTTCATTATGGAGATGCGACCGATAAACGAATGCTTGCACAGATCAATCCGCGTTGCTATTGCATCCTCAGAGGCCGATACATGCGATGCTGACCCTTTACTTATTATTCGATGCGGCTCGCGATTTTCAAGAGGTATGAAGGATACCCCAGAGAAACTCTTGAAGGAGGCTAGATTATTCGGAGCATCATGGTCCTTCTTCTTCTCCTATGAAGCCAAGCTAATCTGTTTTTCGAGTCGAAATGCCTCAAAAGAATGGAGATTGATACTGCGTGGGTGAGTTAGGTTAGACGAAACTGCGGGATGCGGCGACAGCGATTTCCTCTCTTGCTCCTCCATCAACCAAGGCATATATATTGAAACTCCATTGGTATCCCTATAGTCAGACAAAATTTCAACATCTAATAAGAACTGATTAAAATCTGTCCAAGATTCATGATTGTGTCCAATAACGGGTCTCCCCTGGATAGGAAGACCAAGAAGCAATTCCACATCCTGGAGGGTGATGTTCATCTATCCCTCAGGCAGGTGGAATGTTTGTGCCTCTGGTCTCTACTTCTCAATGAGGGAAGTAAGCAAGTGATGGTCTACAAATATGAAATTTTATACGGTAAGGCCATAGATGCCATCACGACGCAAGTATGGACAAATGGAAAGTGGAGGCTCCCTGTGATGAAAATGGTGTGCTTGATGAACCCTGATCGATCGATCTGCACCACCCTCTAACACGACCTGGGAAATATGGGTACACTGCTGAGTGAGTAGTATGGTATCATCCATATTCATATAAACAAGTGAAATGAGTCGTAAGTGTAAAATATAAATATAACATTATGGTTAGCATAATTTTATAACATGTAGAATTCAGTCATTCCATATTTATTCACATTGTTTTATGAAGTTATTTTTACTAAATGAAATATAATTCTCCAATTATTTTGGTTTTGAATGAAATAAAGAAAACAAGAGGAAAGGAAAGGAAAAAATAGGTAATGTTGAAACCAACATTGATGAATTTCCCCACATATGATAATTGTTGAATTAAAAACATTGATACATTCCTTAAGGAAATATATATTATAATAATCCAAGACACTAATGTAAAGAAAATTTTGTTGATAATTTTGAAGTGTAATGATTGCTATTATTGTGTATATTGATCCAAGAAATATGTTCTCAAAGAATTGTTTTAATGAAATTATCTTTGTAAGAATAATGTACTGTAAAATGTTTTTATTGTAATACCATTTCTTAATAGATTTGATAGAATATGTTGAATGGAACCAATGTCCCAAAAATTTAATTTATAAAAAAAACTAAACTCTTTTAAAACACAATATTTGGGGAATATGACCTTAAATAAGTGCCTAATTTTCAGAAAAGTGAAAAATGATATATCCCTTTTTTACCGTTACGGAGAATCTAATTTAACCCTTTATTATATTTTCTTTCCCCATGTTATGAAGTCTGATATGTCTAAGAATGGTGATAGATATGGAAACAAATTAAGACTATTTAGATCCTTCATAAATTAATTTTTTATGTGTATATGTTTCCAAAGTCACTGGATTGGTATGATTATAGATAGACCATTCTATTATTTAATGAACATTATCCTACCAAGAATTTATATCTCTGTATAAAAATTAATTATCACTGTAGTTTTTATATGATCAAGGTTTAGTTATCTAGAGGATACTAGGATGTTCTAACATCTATGAAATCCCTAGGAAAAATTCAAAGTATAGGTTAACATCATCTTATTTTGATAATAACTATGAATGACCTTGGATAAACACAATGTTTCATTGAATAATGTTTTATGATTTAGACATCCAATGAATGATTTCCATGATTATGTTCCCTCCCGCTATGATTATTGTTTCTATCACTGTTATTTATTTTTTTATTTAATTATTTGAACCCTAAGAAATCATTTTAATGTTGAATATGATAGAAAATTCATTGATTCCTTCCCTGTGCAATATAATTTTATAGGATATGGACTGAAAAATCTTATTTCTATGACAACACAATTTTTCAGGCTAAGAAGAAGATTTTTCTTCGAATGATAAAATGAAGGACTAGAATTCTATTGGGTCTAGGTATTTGGATTTTTTTTATGATTTTAGGGTTTAGGTTTATGATTTTTGGGATAGGGTTTAGATTTTAAGGTTTAGGGTTTAGAATTTTGATATTGATGTTTAGGTAAAAAAGATTTGTGTTAAGTGTTCTTCTTTTGGGTTTTAGTGTTTAGAAAACTGAGAAAGAAAAAAGAATAGATAACAAAATATAATTTACAATATGATAATGTCACAATAAAGAAAATACATCATTGTGGATGAGAGTGTGAACTTGACATATAAGAACCCAGTTTTTGGCTATAAAATAATTTGTAATATTCTTGATATTATTCCATAGTAGCGTCCTCAGACGGCGTGCGATTCTGAGCCTCGGTGTGGTCGGAATTAAATTTTCAGTGCATTCACACTGGGAACGCCAAATAAAATGAATAACTCATATACGGTGCTTCAGATCGGATATTCGAGTGTATGGATGGGTCCAGAATGGGGTGTTTACCCTAGTAACTACATAAAACATGTTGGTGCGGGATGTTTGGACCCCTCGCTTGCTTTCAGATCGTTAAACGGGTAAATTAATTAATTAATTTATTCGTTTAATGTTGAAATGCAAGTATCTCTTAAACGGTGGCTCGGATTGGAATACCGAGGGCACTGTTGAGTTCAGAGGATGCCGTTTACCCTAGGAGGGGTGTAACTTTCACGGGCGCGGCCCGTTTGTGAAAAATGCCTCCAGGGGCTTTTTCGTAATTTAGCGGCTTCAGACATTAAATTTTATAACTTCCAAAAGGAAACTCGGAATCAAATTCCGAGACCTCCTTTGTGCTCGAGAGGTGGTTTTTACCCTATGGGAGGCTTAACCTCAACCCCATCGGGCGTTTCGGATGCGGGTCAAAATTGAGGATTAAATTAATTAAAATTTAATTAATTTAATTTTCTTTTTAAAACCTAATCCACCCCTCCCTCTCCTTCGTTTTCCTGGAATGAGCTCCCAAGGAGGAACTCCTCCTCTCCTCCACATCTCTAGCGAGGCGGCTCCAACGAGGCAGCTCCGGTGAACCCCACGTGAAGCTTCGGGCTACGCCCTTCGAGGTAGGTGGTTTCTGTTGCATTTTCAATTCCAAACCTACCTTTGAATTCAATTTTATGTGTCTATTTGTTGTTAAATCTTCGATCAAATCCCCTGGACATGTAGTATAATTTATGAGCTTTCCATCACCCTTTTCTGTTTGTAAATTAGAGTTCGGTGGAGGCCGCGGTCGTCCGCTGAAGTTGGCGGGTTTTGAAGGTGTTTCCGGCCGGTTTGGGTATTCCGGCTGTCCGAGGCGTGGCTTCGCGGGCATAAGGCAGCGGCTATTCCCCTTGGAGGCAGCGGATTCTCTTCTAGGTGACGGGGTGCTCGGCTTCAGCGGCGGGCGCGGCGTCTGTCGGCGGGGCGAGGCGGAACTCACCAGGGGCGCAGGGGAGCGCCGGGGCGTGGCGACCGCGGGGTCGCGGTGTGCGACCCCCGCGCGGGGACAGAGACCCGCCGAGTGCGGGTCTCCGTGGGAGACAAAGACCTGCCCTTTGTGACAGGTCTGCCCATGGTGGACTGCGGGCCAGCCAGCTTGAGCCGGTCCAGGGGGTGTGGACCGGCCGGATCGGTCCGGTCCACCCCCGCTTGCGTCCGACGGCGTTAAAATGCCGTAACATTCAAATCGTGGGTCGAAATGGCGTGCCGTCTGCGGCGACGCGATCCTTAATTAGAGACGAAATTTTTGAGATGGTTTCGGGAATTTTCAATTCCCAAAATGAGGGGCTCGGGGCACGACATGATGTTAAGTGGGTTGACGTTTTTCTCGGGAGTTCTTGTTTTGAACGGCACGGACGCGTCCGAAGTCCAAATTGAGCGCCGTCAGTGGCGTTGGGACCCTGGTGTCGAGGCAAAGATTTACAAGGTGGTTTCGGGCATTGAAGCCGGAGTTGAGGAGTGGGCCCCACGGCCCATCTTCTGAGTTGCGAGCAGCGTTTAGTGACTTTCTCATCGGGCGTCCGTTCGGGGCGTGCGGGCAGTCGATTTTGGATGTTTTTCGAGGGGATTGCAATGGCGCAATCTGCCCGCCCTAAATCCGCACAGTGGTGCGGGCCCCACGAGGGACGTTTGGGTGTTGACGGTGACTTTTCCATCTCTATCACCGGGCAACCGTTTTGGACAAGTGAATAGTCCATCTTGTGTACTTTTTCGAGAGGATCGCAACGGTGCGATCTGTTGGCAGCACTTCAGGACCGGGGTGTGGGTCCCATGTGGTACCGCTCGTGCGCGGTAAGCTGGAATGTATCTTTTTCTCCGGATACCCGTTCCACTCAATTGAGTAGTGCTTTTGACGTACTTTTTCAGGAGCTTTGTGATGGTGCAGTTCACCCGACCTTTTTCGGGGACGTGGTGTGGGTCCCACCTGACCCGGCTACAATGAATAGTAACTTTTTCACTAGGAGTCCATTTTGGGCAATTGAGTATTCAATCCCGTGTGTTTTTTCGAGGGGATCATAGTGGTGTGATCTGTTTGTTCTGTTTCAGGATCTTTGGGTGGGCCCCACATGGGTTTGGTTACGGTGAATTGTACCTTTTTGACCGGTTGACCGTTTCGGGCGAGTAAGTAGTCTATCTCATGTGTTTTTCCAAGAGGATTACAAAGGTACGATCCGTTTGGTTGGACGAAGCCTGATATGTGGTCTTAATAATTGTGGAAATATGAAAGGTGCCCTGATGGCGGTCCTTCTACCGTGTTTGTAGCGGACCATTGGCGGGTGATCGCGTGCACTCCTGGGAGATTGAGGTTGGTGTTGAAAGAGATGTGGTTGATTGTGCCTCAGCCGTTGAGGTGGCAGGTTGGAGTTGTTACATCACACCTTCGCGTTGACGTTGGGTGTCATGTGCACGATAACCTTTGGGATGGAACGTGGTATACTCCGGGAGTATACAGGAACACTGGGAGGTACATGTTGATGTTTGTACCTGAGAACGTTTGTGCGCATGGTTGGGGTTGACTTGGGGTCACACGTCGTGTGGGCCCCATGTGTGTGCCATGTTCTGCTTTGCGTACCTTTGACCTCACATGACGTAGAGGGTCCCTCGGTTCTCATTTGTTGACAAGCGGGGTTGAGTTTTTTTCCCCGACTCTCTGCTCGATGGTTTAGATCAGCAGGGCTGAGTGGTTTTCCCTAGTCTTGTTCTAGAGTCAGATGGTTGTACAATACCCACTACGTGTTCAGTTGGCCAGTGTTGTACCATCCAGTAGAGATGGCCCGAGCAGTTCTGGGTTTACCCTCCAGCGGGGCTGGGCAGGGGGTTACTCATCGACTTCTCAGGGTTTACCCTCTAGCAGAGACTAGGAAGTGGTTCACCCAATGACTCTTGAGGGTCTACCCTCCAGCAGGGCTGGGCAGTGGGTCGCCCGTCGTCTTGTTTCACAGCTAACCCCACCAGGGCTTGGCATTGGGTCGCCTGTCAACTTGTTTAGGGTTTACCCTCTAGCAAAGACTAGGAAGTGGGTCACCCGATGACTCTTGAGGGTCTACCCTCTAGTAGGGCTGGGCAGTGGGTCGTCCGTCGTCTTGTTCCGGGTTTACCCTCCATCAGGGCTGGGCAGTGGGTCTCTCGTCGACTTCTTCTAGGTCTACCCTCCAGCAAGGCTGGGTAGTGGGTCATCTGACGACTCATTCCAGGTTTACCCTCCAGCAAATATGGGCAGTGGGTTGCCTGATAATGTATTATGGTTTACCCTCTAGCAAGGATGGTCAGTGGGTCACCCGATATCATATTATGAATTACCCTCCAGCAGGGCTGGGTAGTGGGACACATGTTGTCATTCCAGACTTAGTCCTTTCTACTAGGATTGTCCGTGGCTTTCCTCTGTGATCACCGGAGTGGGACCCCTGGTTGTACTAGTCGGTGATGGAACGACTTTGACTTTGAGGATACCTCTCGACTACAGGGCAGTCACGATTTGTGGTTTAGTGTTCCCCCAGAACTCTCAAGTACGAGGAGCGCTTTCCCCACTGAGACGCGTCCTTGTGACGCGACCTAAAACCTTGCGGGTGAGTCAGTGTTTCCCAAAGCGGATAGTGTCTAGGTGCGGTAATTGAGCCCTTCACTTGTGGTTTGGGGTAGTTGTGTGGGATGTTGGGCATCGATGGTGTTTACTTCTGGGTCTGTTGGCTACTCACTTTCTGGGACTATTGGCTACTCACTTTCTTGGGCTGAGCTACGGGATGTAGATCCCCTTGCGACCTTGTTCAGGCATCTTGATTGAGCATAAGGTTATTTATATACCTTGTTTCAGTACCCACTTCTTGGGTTTGGATACTCTCCCTCCGGGAGAGGCAAAGATGTGCGGGGTATGCCATATGTTTTCCGTGTCTAGATTCTCATGGTTGGATGAGTCTACTCTCCTGCTATATGTATCGAAGACTCGATGGGAAGTTCATCTTACCACTGTTTCCGGCTCCTTGCGTCTGGACGAGTCTACCTTTTTTCCACTTGTTGGGTTGAGCTAGACTCTCTGTTGTACTCCTTTACTTTTCCTATTCACTCTACTGCTCACCCTTCAGTACCTACTTTGTTTCTCCCTCGAGCCTTCGGGATATCCTACTGAGTATTTTTATACCCACCCCTGCTTGGGCTTTTCCCGCACTTTGTGTACCCTTGAAGAGGACAGATAGGTTGGTCATGACGTCAGAGGAGCTTAGGAGCTGGGAGCTTGGACCATGTGCGGTGGTCATTGTCGGGTTCCAGGTGTGGGACCCTCCCAGCTGTTTGTTGTTGTTTTACCTGTTGCCGGGTTGTGGCATTTTTGGTTGGGTGCGTGTTTTGCCCCTTTTCTTCTCAGTTTACTTTCAACTTGTACTTTGTACTATTAGAGGTCGATGAACTTGTGGTTTATTTATAGCAGTTTCCCTTTTTGTTTACTTATCTCTTCTCTTTTACTGTGCACTTCTGCATTAAGTGTGATGCTTGTGTGTGTACAGTTACTTAGGAAATGGCCTCCCCGAGTTATTGTGTCTTCAGCACTGGTCGTCAGCCCCTGGCCTATGGAGTCGGGCTTGGGGTAGTTGCGGCTCGAGCCCAGGTAGGGTCGGGTCGGGACAAAGTGGTATCAGAGGTGGTTCGTTCCATGGGATGTTGTGCGGACGTCCCTAAAAGAGGAATTGGTTGGGATTTAGGACAATAGTGTTAACCTGTCTCGAGAGCGGCTCTCAGGCCAGAGAGTCCAGTGATGGTGCGGTGGCTGGCATATCTATTCACCAAGACCTTGATAACCCGCTTGTCCACTCGGCATGCTAAGACACTTGTTGTAGGGAAAATTGGTTTGTGCATCACATAGGATTGAGTCTTTGACTGTCCTTCTTAAGTCAGCTCCCCATCGTTGATATTGGTATATACATATATGCTCATCTGACCGCGACACTCCTTGATAATATTCATGATGTTCCCACGAAGACAACCAGCCAAGATATTGGATTTAGTTCGTCACGATGACCCTGTGAGCTACGAGGCCACAGTCCAGAACCCATCGTGTGAGCCCCTTTTTCTGGGTGGGCTGGTAGCAGCACCCCCACCAGTTGAATAGAAGACAGCTTCAGCAGAGAAGGCTGAGTTTGAGCGTAGGTTGAGAGCACTCCGCGAGTTCCAGCGACGGAGACCGCTGAAGTTCAGTGGTGATCCATACCCTCAGGCAGCAGAGGGTTGGCTGGAGACAGTGGTTTGCCTTTTCAGGCTTGCGCAGACACCGGAAGATCTCATGGTGCCTCTGGCCACCAGCCTTTTTGTGGAGAAGCTTAGCGTTGGTGGAGTCTGGTGACTCAGTCTCTAGAAGAGTCGACGCTTTCATGGGGCGTCTTTCAGTTGTTTTTTCATGAGGATTTTTTCCCCTCCTGCTTGCGCACCTTTCGGATTCAAGAGTTTTCATAGTTTCAGTAGGGAGGTATGATGGTAGACTAGTACGCTGCTAGTTTCGCATACCGTGCACGCTTTTACCTGGACTTGGTCCATGATGACAACTTTTGAGCGTCGAAGTTTGAGCAGGGTCTCCGCCGAGAGATTAGTGTTGTCATAGTACCCTAGGGAATTTCCACATATTTTGGGGTTCTAGAGTAGGTGCTGGTGACATAGAGCTTCCTGTCACGTTCTAGAGTTGCTGGTGGAAGCAGGCATGTTGGAGCCGAGACGTCTGTCGCAGCTAGCGGGCGTCGACAAGTAGAACCTCGACGCAAGTGGATTTCTGACAACCAGACTCAGGGGCATGGTCGTACACCACAGTGGCACCGGAGGGCACCAGTTCAGCCTTGAGAGAGTCGGTGCAATGCTTGCGATGGGCGAGGTCACCTGGCACGAGACAGCCCGACCCATGTTCCTGAGAGCTTCGAGTAGGCAGAAGGCGCACTACTACATCAGAGGCAGCGATGTGATCGGAGTAGTGCCCAGAAAGGTGGTTCTAGAAGAGGAGAGGGAGGATCTGGAGGTGGGGGACGATGTTACGAGGTCTTTCCATCACCAATAGGTGGTCCACGCCAGGCTCCGGGAGCTGACAGTTGGGACCGCGGACAGCCGCAAGCTTTGGATGTCCACGATCCTGCAGAGAATGAGGTGATAAGAGGTACGCTCTACAGCTCTTCTACTTCTTCCAGCAGAATTGATAGAATCTGTGTGTGGAATGCTTTCCTCCCTGCTCCTTGCTTGAGGTGTTACCAGGGTGGTGCGGGGCATCGGTGTAACCCTTTGTAGGTATGATAAAAGGTGTGAGACCTTTTTCTTTAATCGATGGTGATGACTCCATCGCTCTCCGAGCGTGTAAGAGAGTCTTGGTTGAGAGACATCGACTGTGAAATCTTGCGTGACCAAATATCCTTGGCTGTTTCACCATATAGATATTCTGAAAGAGGGAATCACCGGGCCTTGCTCTAGGTGCGGGCGGTGTTTCTAGTCACGGCGTGCGACGTGGAGGTTCGGTCGGGGAGGTGAGATACACCCGAGAGCCTTCGGGCCGTTTGAGACCGTGTAAAGGGATGGCGAGGTTCCCTACCGCCTTGCCCTAACCCCAAAGTATGGAGTGGGTGCACGATGTCTTCCGAGTGGTTTACCTGAAGAGAAGTGTGTGTGCTCCCATGAATTTCATCAGCGAGGGCAGACCTCACGAGAACAGATCAAATCCTTTGGTCTGTGTGCGGTGGCGCAGAGCTGTCCAAGAGTTCTTCTGGGTACAGAAGATCCAGGTGTTGGCTTGGTACCCTGAGTTATTCCCCTAGTTTTGCTTTTCGGGGACGAAAATATTGAAGGAGGGAATGATGTAAGAACCTGTTTTTTGGCTATAAAATACTTTTAAATATTCTTGATATTATTCCAGAGCAGCTCCCTCAGAGGGCATGCGATTCTGAGCCCCGGTGTGGTCGGAATTAAATTTTCAGTGCATTCGTACTGGGAACGCCAAATAAATGGGATAAATCCTAAACGGTGTTTCAGATTAGAGATCTGAGTGTATGGATGGGTCCGGAATGGGGTGTTTACCCAAAGAATGACATAAAACATGTCGGCGCGGGATGTTTGGACCCCTCACTCGCTTTCGGAACGTTAAACGGGTAAATTAATTAATTAATTAATTTGTTTAATGTTGAAACACAAGTATATCTTAAAGGGTGGCCTGGATTGGAAAACTGAGGGCACCGTTGAGTTCGGAGCATGCCTTTTACCCTAGGAGGGGTGTAACATTCGCAGGCGCGGCCCATCTGTGAAAAATGCCGCCAGTGGCGTTTTTGTAATTTAGCAGCCTGAGACGTTAAATTTTATAACTTCCAAATGGAATCTCAAAATCAAATTCGGAGACATCCATTCTACTCGGGAGGTGGTTTTTACCCTATGGGAGGCTTAACCTCGACCCCGTTGGGCGTTTCGGATGCGGGTCAAAATTGAGGATTAAATTAATTAAAATTTTATTAATTTAATTTTCTATTTAAAACCTAATCCACACCTCCCTCTTCTTAGATTCCCTGGCAGGAGCTCCCAAGGATGACCTCCTCCTCTCCTCCACATCTCCGGCAAGGCAGCTCCAGTGAGGCAGCTCCGGAGAACCCCGCGTGAAGCTTCGGGCTACGCCCTTCGAGGTACGAGGTTTCCGTTGCGTTTTCATTTCCGAACCTCCCTTTGTATTCAATTTTATGCATCAATTTTTTGTTAAATCTTCTAAAAATTCACCTGGACGTGTAGTATAATTTATGATCTTTCCATCTCCCTTTTCGGTTTGTAAATAGGAGTTCGAAGGAGGCCGCGGTCGTCCGCCGAAGTTGACGGGTTTTGAAGGTGTTTCCGCCGGGTTTGGGTATTCCGGTGGTCCGAGGCGCGGTGGCGCGGGCGTAAGGCGGCGGCGGTTCGCCTTGGTGGCAGCGGTTCGCCTTGGCGGTGGCGGCTTCTCTTCCAGGCGGCGGGGCGCTCGGCTTCAGCGGCTGGCGCGACGTCTGTCGGCGGGGCGAGGCGGAACTCGCCGGGGGCACAGGGGAGCGCCGAGGCGCGGCGACTGCGGGGTCGCGGTGTGCGACCCCCGCGCGGGGACAGAGACCTGTCGAGTGTGGGTCTCCATGGGAGACCAAGACCGACCCTTCGTGGCCGGTCTGCCCATCGTGGGCCGGCTGGCTTGTGCCGGTCCAGGGGGTGTGGACCGGCCGGATTGGTCCGGTCCACCCTCGCTTGCGTCCGACGGCGTTAAAATGCTGTAACATTCAAACCGTGAGTCGAAATTGCGTGCCGTCTACGGCGATGCGATTCTTAATTAGAGATGAACGTTTTGAGATGGGTTCGGGAATTTTTAATTCCCAAAACGAGGGGCTCGGGGCGCGACATATTGTTAAGTGGGTAGACGTTTTTCTCAGGAGTTCTTGTTTTGAACGGCATGGACGCGTCCGATGTCCGAATTGAGCGCCGTCAGTGGCGTTGGGACCCTGGTGTCGAGGCGAAGCTTTCCAAGGTGGTTTCGGGCATTGAAGACGGAGTTGAGGTGTGGGCCCCATGACCCATCTTCCGAGCTGCGGGCATCATTTAGCGACTTTCTCATCGGGCGTCCGTTCGGGGCGTGCGGACAGTCGATACTGGATGTTTTTCCGAGGGGATTGCAATAGTGCATTCTGCCCGCCCTAATTCCGCACAATGGTGCAGGCCCCATGAGGGTCGTTTGGGAGTTGACGGTGAGTTTTCCATCTCTATCACCGAGCAACCGTTTTGGACAAGTGAATAGTTCATCTTGTGTAGTTTTTCGAGAGGATCGCAATGGTGCGATCTGTTGGCAGCACTTCGGGACAGGGGTGCGGGTCCCGTGTGGTACCGCTCGTGCGTGGTAAGCCGGAATGTATCTATTTCTCCGGATACCTGTTCCACTCAAGTGAGTAGTGCTTTTGACGTGCTTTTTCGAGAGCTTTGCGATGGTGCAGTTCGCCCGACCTTTTTCTGGGACATGGTGTGGGTCCCACCCGACCCGGCTATAGTGAATAGTATCTTTTTCACCGGGTGTCCATTTTGGGTGATTGAGTATTCAATCTCGTGTGTTTTTCTGAGGGGATCTCCGTGGTGTGTTTCATTTTTTCAGTTTCGGGTTCTTGGGGTGGGCCCCACACAGGTTTGGTTAGGTTGAATAGTACCTTTTTCACCGGTTGACCGTTTCGGGCGAGTAAGTAGTATATCTCGCGTGTTTTTCCGCGAGTATTACAATGGTACAATCTGTTTGGTTGTGCGGAGCCTCATACGTGGTCTTATTAAATGTGGAAATATGAAAGGTGCCCTGGTGGTGGTCCTTCTTCCATGTTTGTAGCGGACCTTTGGCGTGTGATCGCGTGCACTCCAGGGAGAGTGAGGTTGGTGTTGAAAGAGATGTGGTTGACTCTACCTCAGCCGTTGAGGTGGCAGGTTGGAGTTGTTATGTCACGCCTTCTCGTTGACGTTGGGTCTAGTGTGCACGATAGCCTTAGGGCTCAACGTGGTATACTCTGGGAGTATACGGGAACACTGGGATGTACATGTGGATGTTGGTACCTGAGAATGTTTTTGCGCTTGGTTTGGATTGACTTGGGGTCACACGTCGTGTGGGGCCCTTGTGCGTGTCATGTTCTGCTTTGCGTACCTTTGACCTCTCACAATGTAGAGGGTCCCTCAGTTCTCATTTGTTGACCATCGAGGTTGAGTTTTTTTCCCCCGGCTCTGTGCTCGATAGTTTAGATCAGTAGAGTTGGGTGGTTTCTACTGGTCTTGTTCCGGAGTCAGATGGTTGTGTGATACCAACTCCGTGTTCAGTTTTCCAGTGTTGTACCATCCAGTAGAGATGGCCAGAGCAGTTCTGGGTTTACCCTCCAGCGGGGCTGGGCAGGGGGTTACTCATCGACTTCTCAGGGTTTACCCTCTAGCAGAGACAAGGCAGTGGGTCACCCGACGACTCTTGAGGGTCTACCCTCCAGCAGGGCTGGGCAGTGGGTCGCCCGTCGTCTAGTTTGAGGTCTAACCTCTAGCAGGGCTAGGGAGTGGGTCGTATGTCGACTTGTTCAGGGTTTACCTTCTAGCAGAGACTAGGCAGTGGGTCACCCGACGAATCTTGAGGGTCTACCCTCGAATAGGGCTAGGCAGTGGGTTGCTCGTCATCTTGTTCCGGGTTTACCCTCCAGTAAGGCTCGGCAGTGGGTCACCCGTCGAGGTCTTCCAGTTCTACCCTCCAGCAAGGCTGGGTAGTGGGTTGCATGATAACTCATTCCAGGTTTACCCTCCAGAAAGACTGGGCAGTGGGTCTCATGTTGATGTATTATGGTTTACCCTCCAACAAAGCTGGGAAGTGGGTCACCCTATATCATATTATGAATTACCCTCCAGCAGGGCTAGGCAGTGGGACACCTGTCGGCATTCCAGACTCAGTCCTTTATACCAGGCTAGTCTGTGGATTTCCTCCATGATCATCAGAGCAGGACCCTTGGTTGTACGGGTCAGTGATGGAACGACTTTGACATTGAGGAGACGTCTCGACTGCGGGGCAGTGACGAGTTGTGGTTTGACGTTCCCCCAGAGCTCTCAAGTACGAGGAGCACTTTCCCCACCGAGACGCGTCCTTGTGATGCGACCTAAAACCATGCGGGTGAGTCAGTGCCGCACAAAGTGGATAGTGTCGAGGTGTGGTGATTGAGCCCTTGACTTGTGGTTCGGGGTAGTTGTGTGGGATGCGGGGCATCGATGGTGTTTACTTCTGGGACTATTAGCTAGTCACTTTTGGGGACTGTTGGCTACTCACTTTCTTAGGCTGAGCTATGGGACGGAGATCCCCTTGCGACCTTGTTAGGGCATCTTGATTGAGCATAAGGTTATGTATAAACCTTGTTTCAGTACCCACTTCTTGGGTTTGGTTACTCTCCCTCTAGGAGAGGCAAAGACGCGCGGGGTATGACACGTGATTTCCGTGTCTAGCTTCTCATGGTTGGACGAGTCTAGTCTCCTACTATAGGTAGCGAAGACTCGACGGGAAGTTCATCTTCTCACCGTTTCTAGCTCCTTGCGTCTGGACGAGTCTACCTTCTTTACTCTTGTTGGGTTGAGCTGGACTCTCTTTTTTACTCCTTTACTTTTTCTATTCACTCTACTACTCACCTGTTGATACCTCCTTTGTTTCTCCCTCGATCCTTCGGGATATCCTAATGAGTATTTTTATACTCACCCCTACTTGGGCTTTTACTGCTCTTCGTGTGCCCTTGCAAATGATGGATAGGTTGGTCGTGACGTCAAAGGAGCTTATGAGCCAGGAGCTTGGACCGCGTGTGGTGGCCGTTGTCGGGTTCCATGTGTGGGACCCTCCCAGCTATTTTCTATTGTTTTACCTATTGCCGGGTTGTGGCATTTTTGGTTGGGCGTATGTTTTTTTCCCTTTTCTTTTCAGTTTACTTTCGGCCTGTACATTGTACTGTTAGAGGTCGATGCACTTGTGGTTTATTTATAGCAGTTCCCCTTTTTCATTACTTGTCTCTTCTCTTTTACTGTGCACTTCTGCATTGAGTGTGCTGCATGTGTGTTTACAGGTACTTAGTCAAAGGCCTCCCCGAGTTATTGTGCCTTCGGCGGTGGTCGCCAGCCCCTAGACTATGGAGGCGGGCTTGGGGTAGTTGCGGCTCGAGCCCGGGTAGGGTCGGGTCGTGACATGACCCAACAACATTAGGGCATTGTTTCCGGTTATGACCTTATTTATGACATATGGTGCATCTCAAAATCTTCCCTTATTCTTGAAGCCATTCCTTCTCATTACACATACTACCGGCCTTTGGTATCCCATTAAGACGCAACCAATTGATGTCATGTATCACTATCATCTAATCTTCAGGCATTGGGAAATAACAAAACTCCCCAATAGGCATCCATGGTGCAGTATAACAGTTAGTAATGGTGTCCTTCTAGTACACTGGATCAACATATGCTTCCCATGATATGTTCACAGAGACACATGTTGCGATGGCGTATGTTCATGGAAACCATAAGGCCTGAAATTTTAAACACTTGACATTGCCTCATTTCTAGTAATACCACTATTTTTTCACTGATGCAATTTGTGATGGGGTATGAATGTTCTTGAACTTCAAATCGAGATTCTTCTCATTGAAAAAGGTAGACATGATAACCAGAATCTTCTTCAATATTCTTTTCAATCTCTCGTTGAAAGTGTCTTTCGTACCTTTGACTCTGTTGTATTTCTTCTGATACTAGTTTATGTCTATCAAAAAAGTACTCCATGCATCAATATAATGTCTCTTGAACTAAGGCAGTTATAGGTATGTTGTGAATCCCTTTAAATACACCATTGTTGAACTCCATAATGTTGGTGTTCTTGTGTCTATACCACTTCCCCAAATATTATGCCACTATCCATTTTTCTTTTGGAATCTATATCATATAATAATAAACTTCTTGATTAGCCTGCTAGATTTTTGCAAAACATTCTTCAAACTGCCGTGATCTGACTTATATTCTATACAGAATAGATGATAATTCACATAATATTATTTTATCTTTATGTTGAAGTAGTAAAAAATAACAACTACAATGTGTACCAATCCTTGTGATTTCCTTATTCATCGGTTCATTGTGAAATTTTTTATGCACATTTCTAGCAATGTTTTTAATGAAAGATCGATGATATGCATTTGGGTATCTCCTTGTATTTAGATCCGCATTGATTGACTTATTAATTTCTTGATGGCGATCAGATATAAAAAAACACCCCTAATGTTGGTGAAATGGTTGCTGGTACATGCCAGAAACCAACTCCATGATTCGTAGTTTTCATAATCTACAATAGAAAAGGTAAGAAGAGGAGGTGAAAAATTTCTATCTTGGGTCGCTGAAATTAACAATATGCCCTTTTATTCTTCATATAGAAACATTCCATCAATCTGAATGAGATGTTTTCTAAAAAGAAATATGGGGATACAAGGGAGAAATTCCCAGAACAACCAAGGAAATTGAACACGAGGTAGATCAAGTTAGTTATCATTAAACACCTATTCATTTTTATCAAGATGGAAGAAAACTTGGTTATGATGCCTCAGTATGACTAGAAATTGTGGACACACCTAATATGAGTCATCTTAGTCACCATAGACCTTCACAATTTCCTTCTATTTTTCCATCCATGCCTCATTATAGAAAATCTTATAACCTAATGTATGTTGTATCATGTCTTGAACAAGGGAAATCAGAACATATTTGCATGTACTAATCATCTCAACAATAATAGATGACACAAATTTTTCATCCAATGAGGTATGATCTTGTGTCGGGCTTGGTTGAATGCATGTATGAGTTGCCTCAATCTTTGAGATTATCCAACCTCCAAATGCAATGTCTGGAATGGCCCTCAATAAAATTCTACAATCATCCCCATACTTCACACAACATATGAAATATTTACTTCGACATGATTTGTGAAATATATAGCTGATGTGACTCTCACTGTGAAATCTCATTAGTGTTCTTTTTAATGAATCATTATTTGGAAAATTCCTTTCAACATATAAGGTTTTTTCCAACTCACTAAACCAATCGGATACTACTCTGGGGAACTCAGTTGCTAGTGTGAGAATATTATTGTCAAATTCAGGCACACGTGTCATTGCTTCTGACCAAGATGAAAGGAGTGGTGGATGATTTATTGTAGGTTGAGGTTGATGTACAACTAATGTATCTCTCGAAACCTCCTCCCTAACTTCCCCTGGTCCCTCCTCATCAGCACTTTTTTCACCATCCGATAAATCATTATGAAATTACTTATCAGAATTTGGATTGACATGTATATTCAAGATATCATCTAGGATTTCCTCTTCTTCATGATTTGGAATAGGCTCAATTTAATAGGGCGTACTATCTTCAACCACACTTTTAATTCTACGTATTCATACAATTGTACGTTGTTGTTGTATAGTAGAAACATCAACATATAACTCCATCATGGTACCATCTGACTGTTGCGAAAATAAATTAATTTCTTGGACCCACTGCGCATCAACAACCAATGGACAAGCTAGATGCCACAGTGTGGATAGGAATTGAAAATGTATATAGCTCATAGACATGATCTCTTTATCAGGTCCCAAATTTAAGGAACCATGAATTGTCTCCTGAAGGTCACTTATGGTTACACAATCAGCTTTAATAACCACTATTATTGGTTGTGTTATATAAGAAGCTTCTTGCTCAGTTTAAATAACCTCCCCATAGTAGTACACATAGGCAAACATGACTCACTACATCAAAATTGTTTCTTTCATCAAAATTATGATCGTGTAACAAATATTACCAATGATTTTTGACCATATAATATTTATTAGAATGAAATTTTAGGATACCTTTTTGTACCATAACATATGATAATAATTATATGGATTAATGTTTTAATCCAATGTTATTTATTAATTACTCTATAATTAATCATCGCTAATAGTAAATAGTATTTCTAAACTATATAAACATTATGATACTAACATTTTAAACAAATTTCTTCTACGTTTAATTTTCTATAATCATAATTATCATTTTATCAAATGATTTTCTTAGAACAATTTTTAACTAATCAATCATTCTGTAATAACTAGTTAATCATTATTAAGTTATTCTTTAATTATTAAATCTTTAATAATTAATAATGTTATATTCATTATTTAATAATAATTAACTAATCACATGTATCCATTTTTATTCCTAGGTTATCCATAATTAATCTATATAAAATCGTTACTAATAGTAAGTATTATTTCTAAACTATACATAACTAACTAAACTACTTAATACATAACATCTTTAATTACTAATAATAACTTCTATTAAATAGTTCTTTTGTCCTTATTTCATTCTATAACATCATAATTATCATTTTACCATTGATAAAAATACTGATTTTATTTTTATTTTCTTAAATATTTTGGCAGTTTATAAAAAAAATATGAATCATCTTAAGCATATCCCCCGGGAGTGTAAATCCAAGAGTGTGGAAAGGCGCGTTGTTGTGTACCAGGATACCTCCAGTCAAGCTTGAAACTCTTTGTCAGATTTTTCACCCCTAGGCACATCTCTGCCAGAGCCACATCCACTTGTTTGTATCCAGACAGGGATTTGACTGATTAGATAACCACATAATCTTTATGCTACCAAAATTTGACAATACTTAATCATATTATTATACTAAGTTAATTTATACTTAATATATACTTAATGTCTACATAATCTATACTTAATCATTACAAATAATAATAATAATTATTAGAAACTATATATAACTAATTACACAACCTAATAAAAAATATATATAACTAACTAAACTACTTAACAATTAAATATTTAAAACTAAAAAATTAAATTACATAAATAAAGAACAATAAATTAAAGAAAAAAATACATATAAATTATGCTTTTAAAAACCACCTTATTTTGGACCACCTACTCTACCACACAGAAAATGATTTTTTTTAGAGAGAGAAGTAGTGGATTTAAGAGAGATGAGGGAGAAATTAAGTGAGGAGAATGGGGGATACCCTTTTATGGGGAGCTGAGGCAACAGTGGCATCGTCGATGCCGCCTTTTGCTTATTCTTGAGGCCAAAGGTGGAATCGGAGGTGCCGCCTTTCACCTTACCTAGAGGTGAAAGGCACCCCCCCCCCCCCCCCCCCCCCCGCTGCCTTTTCCATGTCATTAATTCAGGAAAAAGGTGGTGCAAGGGATAAAAGGTGGAATCAGTGATGCCCTGTTTATGGAGTGTTTTTTTATAAAAAAATTAACCAATGATTTTTTTAAAAAATTCAAAAAACGTAAAAAATAAGTCCCCCTTAATCGAGATGAGAAGAAATGGGGGAATATAAATATTAAAAAAAATAAAGAAACCAAATTTAAAAAAAATAACTTAAAAATTAAACAAAATTAATTTAATGAAATAATAGTAATAATAATTAAAATGTACTAATAACTAATAATTAATTAATAAGTTTAATAATATAACCAAATAAATAAATATTTGATAATAATTTATTTAAATTGATATAATTCTAATTATATTTTATTAACCAAATTAATTTTAAGAATTTAATAACAATAATTTTTTAAAAGTTAATTATTTTTATTATCATTTATTTATTCATTAATTAATTTTTTTTAATGCTTAAAGAACCCAACTCGACATTACATCTAGTTTCATGAAGAACGTATGTGAACATGTTTTTTTTTGACATAAGACGTAATCATTAATAATAATGATCAGCATAAGTACAATCACTTAACCATGAACGAATGTGGTCCAACCATATCTGGTCATTTTCAAGAGGGTCAGAGGCCGCCACCTGATGGGAAGCCTTGTTTCCTAACCTTTTGATAAAAGAGAAGGTCAAAATTATGACGCTTTGACAGAGAGATTAGAGTTTCCAGATGATTGAACCAAAAGGTTGAAAACCACCATCGTTGAGGTTGATAGACTTGATAATAGTAAGATAGCCCGACTCCAGGTGGATTGTGTCCCATCCACGATCTTTAGCGAACATCATTTCAGAGAGTATGGCGGTGGCTTCAGCAACCACAGGCTCCCAAAGAATATGATATGCTTCATGTTTGGCTGTGATGGTCTGCCCAAAGTGATCCCAGGCCAAAAGACCATGACCAATAGTTCTATCCTTGGAAGGAGATGAATCCACATTAATCTTGAGAATCCCTTCCAGTGGAGGGCACCAATGTGAAGAAGAGGATGGGGTTCCAAAGGGCTTGTGTTGCCCAGTGTGATGCTTCCATCCCTCAATCCATGAAAGCTCTCATTTGATCCAGAAACTGGGGTGCTTGATAATGTGGTTGAAAATGGGATCATTGCGACGCAACCACATGATCCAGGCCCAAATGAAAAGTGAGCCCGATTTGGCTGGTCAAAAAGAGGAGTGCCATTGCATAAAGAGAGAGGGGAGGTCCAGGACCACGTCTAGTGAGAGATTTGTATAGGAGCCCCATTTGTGCCAAACCTCCATTTCCCCAGGGCATTAGATGATAGCATGAAGGGAAGTTTCTAGGGTGCTCGGTCAGAAGGGGAAAAACATGTCGCTGGAAATATAATGGAGGATGAGAAGGTACATGGTTGGGAGGATTCCATTTCACACCTGTCACTAGAAGTGGCAGATTTTTGGAGGGACATTGAGCTTCCACATCTGTTCTCGGGGCCCCCAGCCCCTCCGTCTGTCTGCGTATAGAAGGCGAGCCGATAGCCAGACTTCACCGTATAGGTTCCCGAGATGTCGTTGATCTAGTAGAGATGGTCAGGGCCTGCATCTGGAACACAAGGGGTACTCAGGATAAGCCTTTTGTCCCTTTCGTTGAACCACGAGTGAAGTTTTTCCATGCACCACCCATTCCCATTATCAGCAAAAAGGCATCAGACAGTGGCCCCTCCAAAACCTAGTTGAGCAAGCGATGATGCTCGCATGCCTTCCTTGTTAATCAGCTAGGGATCAGTCCAAACAATCATAGTTGATCCATTCCCAATCCTCTAAACCAAAACTTTATTCAGAAGACTTCGGGATCTTTAGATACTTCTTGAGAGGAAGCTAGGTCGGGGGCCCAGAGAGGAATCCTGGAAATCCTGGTGGGGGAAGTACTTTGCTCAGAGCACCCGCACGCAGAGAGAGGATGGGCGGATAATAAGGCACCATCCTTTCTTGGCCATCAGTGCATCATTAAAGTAAAATAGGTCCCTAAATCCCATACCTCTGTCCTGTTTTGGTTGGCATAGTTTATTCCAGGCGATCCAGTGGGTTTTATTCCTTCCATTGTTTTTTCCCCACTAGAAGTTGGCAGTGCATGAGTGGATCTGGTTAATAATAGCAACAGGAATTTTGAAGAGGGACATGAAATATCTGGGGATAGTCTGAAGAGTAGCTTTAATGAGGGTTTCCTTGTTGGCATTGGAGATTCTATTTGGGGTCCAGCCAAGAATTTTTTTCTCGATCCTATCCAACATAGACGTGAAGATTTCTTTTTTGGAACGGCCAATCACTATGGGTAGCCCGGTGTACTTCTGATGATTCTCAACCATATGAATGCCTGCAGTGGCATAGAGTTCTTCCCTTTTGGATGGTGGTACCATAGATCTAAAATAGACTTATGACTTTCCATGATTAATTGTATTCCCTAAGGCCCTCTCATACTGGTGGATCGCGTGGCTTATAGCAAGGCACTCATTATGGGTGGCTCTAGAAAAAAGAAGGCAGTTATTAGTGAAAAAGAAGTGTGACACCGATGGGATTACACAACACACCTGTTCTCCATGAATTGTATGTGCGGATGCTGCCCTAGAAATGAGGTTATAAAAAACAATAGCCACCATGATGAAAAGAAATAGGGAAATAGGGTCTCCCTGGTGAAGGCCACGGGTAGGGGAGAAGCCTCAGGTAATCACCCATTGACATTAATATGCAAGGAAACCGACGAGACACAGTGCATGATCATATCTGTACATTTTGAGAATAATCCCATTTTCAGCTACACAAATCTGAGAAAATGCCATTCCACTTTTTTGTAGGCCTCAGTCATATCCATTTTCCACTCCATGGTACCTCTTTTCGCGGCGGAGCATGTTTTCATAGAGTGGAACACATCATGGGCCAAAATGGCATTATTATTGATCAGTCTCTTGTCCACGAAAGCACGTTGATTTTCTGAGATGATTTCAGGTAACCAAGTACGTAGCCGATTAACTAGAATATTTGAGAAGATCTTGTAAGAGACATTGCAGAGGCTAATAGGTCTGAAATCGGAGACCGTGAGAGGTTTTCATGATCCTGGGGATGAAGATGATGATAGTTTTGTTAATAGTGGATATGATAGTTCTCCCCGCCCAAATGTTATTCATCAGAATGCAGATGTCAGGACCAATAATGTGCCAATATTGTTTAAAGAAGAGGGGGTGGAAGTCGTCCGGCCTCGGGGCCTTGGTAGGGTGAATATCTTTTAGAGCCAAAAGAATCTCGTCATCCGTAACATCATTGGTAAGTTGTCTGTTAATCACCTCGGTGATCACAGGTGTGATGCAATACTCCACCTCAGCCAAGATGTTAAGTGTTCTTGTAGTAAAGAGATTCTGGAAATAACTGGAAATAACATTGACGATTCCATCTGTGTCGTAGACATTGCTCCCATCCGGGTGCGAGATGCAAGAGATAAAAATTTTCCGCTTCCAAGATGTTGCTTTATGATGAAAATATTGGGTGTTTGCATCCACTTATGTAATGTGGATGCCACATGCCCACATAGCCCAGAAGCATTCTTTGATACACAGGGGGCATCCAGGTCTCGTTGGATGGCTCTGATGTTAGAACTAATGCAATTGGATGAGGGTTGGTTGAAAAGGTTAACCAAATTTCTTTCAAGAAATTCAGAGTTCTTGTTAGGTTGATGTAATTTTTTATTGCTTATCGAGAGCAATAGCAACACTTCTAGGAGACTTCTCGGGAACAAAGACCGGAAGACTAGGGAGTGGAAGATCCAAAGGGAAGTTATTTCTTCCACTATTCTTCTCAATTTCTAAACATGTAATTGAATGTTTCAATTTTTAGTATGAACATGATTATAGGATAAATAATTTTAGTTTGGTGTAACTTTTAATTCTATTGATTTTATTCTATTTGACTTTTGACTTTTTAATTCAATGTTTTTAGAATTGATTGGTGAGATCAATTCTGAATTCATTCAATTACTTCATGTCAATTGTTCGTGATTTGAAACTACTTGATCTATCGATGATTTTTATTGTGGATTCAATTTCTATAATATTTTCTTTCAAAAATATAACTATAGAACATTCAGTGATTTTGTTTTTATTAAACATTTCAAATATTTTTTTGTAGTCGAATCTTTCATGGAGTAACGAACTCCAAGATTATTCAATCTGTATGATTCATCATCTGGTGAGGGAGATAACTCATTCATTTTCAGTGGTTACGTTTGCATTTATTTTTCTATGAAAAGGGACCCTTGTAGATGAGTATGATATATTTTCCCTAGGAATTTCCTTTTTATTGTTCCTCTTTCAACATTTATTCAAAATGTTATTCATTGTTTTCCATTATTTCTTCTATTTAATCATAACTTTTGAAAAAAATATAAAAAATAATTTTTTTATAATGCTTTCTTCAAAAAAAATTATACAAATTCAAAAATATTAAAAATTTAAAAAGAAAACTCTACCCACGATTTGTATACTATGGTATTGTCATGAAAAGTTTGGTCAGCCTACCTACCCTATGGGTTCGACACAACTTTACACTATATATTTTACATTGTAGTCTATATAAATTTTTATGCTTTGAAACTGTTTAACAATGATTGCGTCATGTTTTTGGATCCATAGTTGGGGAATTATTAGAGAAACCAACTTTTTTTCAATATATATATATATATATATTATTTCACATAAAATAATCAAATCATATAATTTTCATTAAAAAATAGAATTTTGAAAACTGGTGTACAAAAATAAATCATTTATGATATTGTGGGAGATTTCATCTGCATGTGCTTAAAGTCAAATGTATGCTTGTTCTACTTGATTTTACATGTTTGACCTTATTCACTACATTGTAATTGTTTTGGTGCTCATTACTCCCTATAGTTTCTTTTAGAATTTTTTTATATATTTAGAAACATGAATGAATTTGAGGGCCTATATCATGAGGGTAGACTTTTATATGAATGTTTTGGCTATTATGGACACACTTAACGACATTGTGTCTATAATCAACCCCAACAGTTTAATAATTTTGATGAAAATGAACATCACATTGATCCTGATCCAGACTTCGAAAAAAAATGCAAAAAAAATTAACAATGATAGATTCTAAAATGGATGATAGGCTAAATTATAGGCTCAACCAAAACCATGAACTTCAAATTAAATATTCTCAATAACATGTTCAAAAACTAAAAAAGTTATAATACATGATTTTTGAGTTACAATAAAGGTTTATACAACAAGAATAAACTGAATTAAATGAAGATGAATCTGTTGTAGGATAAATTGAGAGACAATGTGAAGTGGATTATAAGGAAAAGTCTATGGAAAGGTAATACACATTCTTTGAAGAGTATGTATCTAATTAAGAACAAAATATCAAAATAACCATGTCATTGAATGAAGAAAAAAACAATAAAGATCTTATTAGTAATTTAAATGGAGTTTAATTGAAAAAGTTTAGGATATAACTAAGAGAAATTGAAGAATAATTCCATTCCCTCTGTGTTATACCTAACATTGAAAAGTTTCATTATTTTAATGGCCTTGAAAAGATGACTAATCGAGTTGAGTAGATACTTGAAAATGATAACTTGAATGTTAAAAACCTATCACCCAAATTTCCAGAATTCATTAATAAAGACCTTTAACTAGAAGTCGGGAATATATTGGAAGAGAATAGTAAATTAGAAATCATAAAATCCAAAATTCTAGAACCTGTGTTGAAAACTTATCTTCCCTGTTTTGAAATTTAAAACCCAACAATCCCTGAAATGATATTTAAGGATAATGATGAGGGATTAATCATTGAAGAGAGATTAATTGATGAGGATTCACTTCACTATTTTCACATTAATTAATTTTATGAATATTTTCATACTTAGATAAAAATTAATGTTGGAAAACCTAGGGAAAATTCTTTAAATTTGAAAATTATTGAATTTGAATTTATTGAAGCTGAATTTAACATTTCTCTCATAGAAATTGTATTGGAACAGACAAAAATAAAATATTTAGGATGTGATATTTTTGATAATGAACATCAAATAGATACATAATACGCACTTGATGATTTAGGTAGGGTAAATGTTTCAGAACAATATATGCTAATTTTTTATTTACCACTGAGGAACTTTTGGAAGAGATTTATAACTTGGTAAAACCTTAATCTATTAATCATAAAATAAACTATATTTCCTATTATTCATGTCCTTCCACAAATGAGTTCAGTGTATAATTCCATCTTTATACTAAGATGAGTTTATAAGGGAGTTTAATTTGAGTTCTATTGTTTATAATTATATTAATCATACTACTGCTCCCCTTTATAAAACTATTATATAGAACTCATCCATTATCACCCATAATAAAGAGCTTGTTGTGAATGATAGTGATTTAGAGAACATTTAATTCAATTTCACAACCCTAAAAGAACCTAGTAAACTACTAGCCCTTCATGAAAACATAAAATTTTTCAAATATGAACATAATATAGAAGTGGAAAACACTACTTCAAAGAATTAATTTTTTGTGTCTGAGCATAAAAGCTTCATAGAAGAGATTTATGCAGTCAATTCTGTAACAGTCAAGTCTAAATGCCTTGTAACTATTCAAATAATTAATTTTCATGAGGATTTTTTGCTCTACTTGATGACTCCATTGATTAGTTCCTTATAGAATAAGTTAATTTTATAGTCTATTTTATAGATGATGAAAGATCGGTATCTATTTATATAAGTTTAGATTCCCAAAAATTTCATTATTATATTAAAAAAATTAGGAAATAAACATGTGGTAGTTTCTACTTAGGAAGCCACAACCTTATAGTGACTTTGGTTAGTTTCTAATGGAATCTGGATGGGGACTTTTAATCATCCTTGCATGGTAGGAAACCCATTATTTTACTGCTTTTAATAAAAAAAATTGTTTTGTTTAGATTTTTATAATTTCAATAAATTCTAACTGAAGAATTTAAATACAATGATTCATGGGATTCAACCAATGATTTTTCTTTAACATTATGTTTATTCTTGTTAAGTATTGAATTAAGTGTTGTTTGTTGTTGTCCTTTCCATATCTGTCTCGAATGGATATGTGTTCCAAGTCTTGTTGGTTCTTACTTTTAGAATAAAAAGTATGATTTTTTTTGTCACAAAGGATCAGAATATCCTTTATTCTACAAGTCACAAGGAGTTTCATAATGAATCATCTATGGACAAAATTAAATAGGAAAGTTATTTATATTAAAATTTTCATTAATTTTTTCTACTCCTCATAACTTCAAAAAAATCATTGTACATTCACTGTTTCTTTTTACAATAATGTTTCTTTGAATCACTATTGCACTTGTGAAACCATTCCACTACTGCTGGTGAGTTACCATAATTGGGACTTCCTGGTGTGATAGTAGCGGTGAGTCAGTGATGTTCTTCAATATGTGCTTTTTTGTGGTAAATATTTACTGTATGTGTTGGATTATTGAATAATTAGTGATAAAATGTTCGTAATTCACTCAATTTTTGGAATTACGTGTGGGGGAATTACCCTCAATTGGTTTGTCTTTTCATGGTGTTTATCAAGCATTTTTTTACTTTATAGAACATCTATTTGAAAAATATATATATATATAATTGCTGACCCTTTTCCCTATGAATTCATATGTTTCACATGATATTGTTTTGAGCTTAATTACAAATTTTTAATCACAAGCTTAATAAACATTTATGTGAACCTGTTGTAATATAATATTTTTATTTTGGAAAACAAAATACTATTTGAGTTTCAATGAGAACCTTGTACTTTTCATCAATCTTCTTCAATGAAAATATGTTTTGAACTTTCAGTTAAAATTCTTGTCTTCTCCACTTTTGAATTTAACTTTGGGGAAAAAGTAGAGTTTTAAGTGTGGGGGAGGGGCCAACTTATGTTGAGTTAATCTGTGTTGAAATCTCATTAAATCCCTCCTCTTATAATTTTTTTTAAAAAACTGGTTATAATTTTCAAAATTATTACACAATTTGAGATTCTTTAGGTTTCACACTATACTTAAAATTTGTCTTACCTAAGGATAATACATTAATGGTAGTTAAGATTTTCATTCAAATTGTAATTTTTTAGGGTGAATGATTACTTGGTGAAGTTTATTATTTATTTTATAAATCTTCTATTTAGGAATTATGCTTGATTGTGATACATAGGATAATATCTTGTGGAGTTGTGATCATAAGATTAAGAAACTGGAAGTTTGAACTTTTTCCAAGGGGACTCATTTAATTTTTAATTACTAAAAAAAGTAATCACCTTAGTGGGGAAATTTAAATGGTTTTTAAATAAATCATTTGAAATTGGACTAAAATAGGCATTTGGGAACCCAATTTGAATCTCTGAGACACTAGGCATAATTCCTTTGAATAATAACTTTATAAAATACAAAATAAGTGCATATGTGAACTACTTAACAGAAGTTACATGGATAGGAAAAATTTAAAAAAAAGAAATATGGTTCCTAGTTGTCAAAAAACGAGTTCATTAAGGTGAGGGGAATTATGAACGCCAGACGAATAAGGGGACACTAGATTTGTATTAAATCATTTCATCTGTATCAATAATTTGATTCAAAAAAGACATAAATTAATTTTTTTCCTTTCAGAACCTAGGATAAATTCAAAGTATAAGGTACCTTTTATTAAGTAATTAATTCCATTTATTTTTAACCTATTATCACTCTTAGATTTTGAATTTTGTCTTTAATTGAAGTAAATCAATAGTAATTTTCATAAATGAGGCATAAAAATCCTCATAAGTAGATGATTCATTACCTCCTTTAACACTGAGTGAGTATTAAATTCAAGAAATATTTCATTTGAAACATTTCATTTAGAAAATCCTATTTCACAATTTTTGATCCTCTTGATTTTAAACTATTGAACGTGATTCAATTTGAGCTATTTAATAAAAACATATTTTTATTTCCAATATTAAAAAGCATGAAATTTATTGAGGACAATCAACGCTCAAGTGTCGGAGGATCTGATGTAACCTTAAATTCACCTAATTTTCAATATATTTTAATAATTTTTCAATAATTTTTAATTATTTTTTGTGTTTTTGTTATAATTAATTTCAATTAAATAATTTCATAGTTAAATTTTTTATTTAATAATTTTTTATAATAAATTTTTTTATCATTAAATATAATTAATTTAGTATTTATTATTATTTTTAGTTCATTTATTCTCTTTTTACTCTTTTAGTCTTTATTTTACCTTACTCTTAAATTATATGATTGTTTATTTTTATTAATTAACCAATTAACCAATTTATTTTACATTTAATTAACTTAAACCATAGTATAATCTTTTAAGTCTACACTCTTAATTTTAATTAATTTATTTTATCAATTTAAGAAATTAGTCACATTTCATTTATTAATTTAAATAATTTTAATTTAATTATTACATTCAATTCTAAAATTAAATGATAAATTTAATAAAGATATCTGCATCTTAATACAAAACATTTTTTAATACATGTTTACGTTTAGTTTTAAATTATTAGTTTTTTTTTACCTTATAAATTAGTTAATTATTTTAATATTTAATTTTGATTTATTTAATTAATTGTATTATGATTCAAATTTCAATTTCCTTAAACAATTATTTTTGAAATTTTGTTTTGCAGTTTTATTTTGTCCACCACTATATTTTCTACCGTTGGCCTCCCAACGGTGGCCCACCCTTTTCCGATTTTTTATTGTCTGGCAGTGATTCATAGCACACCACCATACATAAGGCCAATAGGGTCTCCTAAGACATGTTTGACTCACCGTTATCCCTCCATTGTCTCACCTTTACCCCTACCACCACTACTCCCAACCCATGAGTCACTCCCACTATTATTCACCAGTACTGCCCTTGACTTCTCACCATTCCACCAACAACCATCACTACTTCTAGCATCCCCCACTAGGGCCTTCTAATGAGTCACCACCACCCCACATAGAACCACGTCTCACCGTCGCACAAGTAACACACCATTTCATGCACAAAACATCCTCCACTACTTCCCTTTCTAGTTGTAACCAAGACACTCACCATTGCAGTTGGAACAAAGTAAAACCATCAAATTAAATTATATCTAATCACATCTAATGACCAAGAAACCACCTGATGCAGCTAGATCTGTAGATCTTCTAATGATCTCGAGATTCGCCTATCAGAATCAAACACCATCGATAGAGAATATGACACTATATAACTACATCCATCTATTCACCACTGTAGAGTACCACAACAGAGCCAAATCCCATCTGTAATGCCAATTTGTGATGTTCCTCGATCTCGAGCAAGCACATCCTCGAAGAAATAATACACATCCAGAGATTCCAAGAAACCCATATCTGATTCATACTGAGGAGATGATGTTATTAATATTTTCATGACTTATTATATACCCCATTTAATGATTTTATATGAAATGTGCATAATTTGTGTGAAATATTAATGTTTTAATACTAAGTATAATTTTTGAGCATTTTTAGAAGTAGTCTAATTGAGTCAGTTTACTATTTTTTTAATAACTCTCACCCTACTAATTCCAATTGTGTGATATTTGTTTTATAGGATTTCTAATTCAATATAAAACATTTCATTAGAAGGGATCATGGTCCAATTCTTCCATTTGAAGGATTACATTTACCACACAAGATGACCTACCAAATTTGTGATGAAACCGGACCAGCCATGAAGATTTAATTTCTGGGATCAATCAGGAAGTCCGAATTCTTTTATTCTACCACAATGTTCTGGGGATAATTAAATGAGTATTGGATACAAATTTCAAGAGACAACTCTAAGAAAAAGGGGCCCAAATAAAGCTTTGAAATCCATCCCACCATTCTGTACGGGAATTAAAATCAGTATAGTATTCATGACATATATCATGATTTAACAATCAGATCAAGATAAGGGTCTTCAGTGTGAAAGGGTAGATATAGGAAGCTGACTTTGTTGAAGAAAGCATTCGGTTTTGAAGGCATATTCTTATTCAAAATCCCTTTCATATTTTGGACATCAAAAATATTGGATTGAAATGGACAGATTAAATTTGTTAAATCAACTGGCCATAACCTAGGCTAAATAGGTCCAAATGACTCCACATGTTTAGAGAGGTCTGAAAACATTATTATCTACAACTTTGCAGTAGGATATTTCTCTATATTAGGCTGTCTGAATAGCCAAATTGGTGATTCAAGTGGAGGGACAGATTGGGAATGCAAATAGTCCACTCCTTGGGTTATAAATACTCTCTTCTTCTCTCCGTGAGAGGGGTTGGAATTTCAGAAGAGAGGAGCATCAGTTGGCATGACCAAATTATTTCCAAAGGCTTGGGAGGACCTACCATAATCAGGGTTTCACTTGATATACCTTTCCTCCTCTCTTTGATTTCACTCACTTTTGTGTTTTTCTTCGTTTGTAAACTTGTATGTTTGTATTTTGTAATTCTATTTTAATGAAAATTTATTCTTCAATATCTCTTATTCTCTTACACCATCTTTAGTTTAATATTATTGCTCTTAAAATAGTTTAAATTCAGTTTAATCCACTTCCATTCTTCTACTTCTTCATTCAATCGAAAATATTTTTTTAATTATCATCACTGTTCGTTTTTGTATGTTCGACGTACCACTCTTTTCTAATCCCTTTATTTTTCTTATATTATTAATTTATCATCATAATTATTATAACTAGACTATTAAACACCCAAATGGATGAGTAAATATATCATTTAAGAGAGTCAAAATTTAGGGATGTTAAGTGATTGAGAGTATTTTCTCGATGAGTATTCGTTAATTTCACATTGTGTATATTGGACTTAATATGTCATGGATTAATGACATATTTTTTTAACATGTGGTTTCCATGGATTATTGGAACCATAAATACACTACCATAAACAATTACTGATTGAGATTAGAATCCTAGTTAATTGAAGTCTTGGATTAAAGCTTTAACACTTAGGAATTATAATCGCTATCAACTTGTGAAGTGGGTGTTAATTTAAATGAAATATAAAGAAAAGCTCAAGGATATCACAATATTAACACCCTAATAATGAACTCAACCCCAATATTTATCAATTTCTTAAATCAATTATAGTCAATCAATCATTTAAATTATTCTCTACAAACAAACCCCCCTAATCAAAATACAGTCAACTAAAAACAAACGACTATTACAAAGTATCATCGCCGAGGATTCGACCCGAGTGCTGCTATACACATTAGAACAGCACCGGAACCTTGACCGGTTGATAGGAGACAATTGTCCATGTGTTTCAAATGGCGTCATTGCCGGGGAGGGTGCTTTAAGTAGTCATTAGTTTCTGGTTATTTTAAAAAAATAAAGAAAACAAAATTTAAAAAAAATTGAAAAAAACATAATGAAAAACTCATCTTCTCATAAAAATCATAAACTGAAAAAATACAAAGAAAACCCCATCTTCCTCTTTCTTCCAAAATCTATCTGAATGCCCCATAGCCTTCCAAAAAATCCCTCGGATTTGTTTGACCCTGAAATTGAGCGAACACTTCTCCAATTTAGGAGGAACATAAGAGATGATCAAATAATTCAAGAACCAGTCCTTGTCCAACCAGTTGAATTTGAAATGGCCAATCCTGGGGAACAAACCCTTAAAGAACTCATTTCCACTAATATGAATTACCATACTCTTAGTATTCAATATCTCAACATATAACCTGACTTCGAACTCAAATCAGGTTTGATTCATCTTCTCCCTCATTTCCACGGGCTAGCCGGTGAGGATCCATATCTCAACCTTAAAGAGTTCCAAGTGGTGTGCTCTACCATGAAGCCTCAAGGGGTTTCTGAGGAACAAATAAAACTTTGAGCATTACCTTTCTCCCTAGCTGACACTGCTATGTCATGGCCTTACTACCAACCTTTTGGTTCCATAACCACATGGAATGAAATGAATTGACTCTTCTTAGAAAAATTATTTCCTTCTCGTACTGCTTTTATCCAAAAGAAAATAAGTAGTATCTGTCAGTTCCCAAGTGAATCACTCCATGAGCACTGGGGGAGGTTCAAAAAGCTTGTTACAACCTACCCACAACACCAAATTCTTGACCAACTCTTGATCTAATAATTCTATGTGGGGTTATTGGCTATGGAGATAACTCTCATAGATGCCGAAAGTGGTGGTGCTCTTGTTCATAAAACTCTAGAAGCAGAAAGAGATCTAATAAGTAATATGGATACAAACACACAACAATTCCATAATCGAGCATATTCTCAAGTAAAACAAGCCCAAGATAATCAATCAATTGATCTGAACAAGATGACAGAGTGGATGAGTGAACTTATAGGTCTTGTGTGACAACTGGTTGTGGCTACCAAATCCCTAACCTCATCTTCTCCGCAATCACTATTTCCTGGACCTGTCAAAAACTATTGAATCTGCAACTCTTCATCTAATCCACTAAAACATGTCCACAACTTGAATAGGATCAATCCGATTCATCTAGACCAATGGAGCTCAATGTAGCATATGCTCAATGGAACACCAATCATCAACTATCAGGTCAGTTTGTCAGAAATTTCAACCAACCTCACTCTGATCCCTTCTCTTCTTTCTATAACCAAGTCCTTAGTTATGGTAATCCAATATCTCATCCCCCTCAATTCCCTCCTCAAAACCCAAACCAGTTTCAATATGGTCAAGGTGTTGGTATCTTCCAAAAACCTTATCCTTTTATTCCTTAACCTCAAAGGAACAATCCTCCTCCTGGATTCCATTATCCTAGTGAGCATTCCCAATTCCAAAACTAATACAATCGCTTTCCCAAGAACCAAAATCAAGGTAATCCCAATTCGGGACAAGCCTCTTATTCTAAGAAACCATGGGAAAGTGTAGTAGAAGATCTTACCTCATTCACCCATTGTAGCCTCAAGAACACTGAAACCCAAATTTGTCAACTTACATCCCACCTTAGTCAGCAGCAACCATCCAATTCTTCCCAACTTCCAACTCAACCATTACCCAACCCCAAGGGTAATGTAAGTGCAATTGCACATAGATTGGGAAATCAAATTGATATGCCTCAAGGTAAGTCCTCAAACCCTCCTTTAAATGTTGACCTAGAAAATTAAAAGAAATGGAAACTTGAAAAGGAACCTGAATCCATTCCCTCACCTTCTTCTATTCCATATAGGAACCCAATTACTTTTCCTCAAGACGTTTCTATGCCAAAGAAGTCCTTTGAACCTGATCCTAAAATGATCGACATGTTTAGACATGTTGAAGTCATCATTCCCCTCTTAGATGCCATAAAACAAATTCCTAAGTTTGCCATGTTTCTCAAGGAGTTGTGTACACACAAGAGGAAACTTAAGACCTTTGAAAATATTTAATCCCAATAGTCTATTCCCATAAAGTGCAAAGATCCAGGGACATTTATGTTCCCATGAAAAATTGGAAGTTCTAACTTCGATGATGCACTCATAGACTTAGGAGCCTCAATTAATGTCATGCCCAAATCCATATTCTCCAACCTTGGTCTAGGTCCCTTACATCTAATGAGTGTTGTCATTCAATTGACCAATCAAAGCACAACTAGTCCTGAGGGAATAATTTAGTCTGTCCTTGTCTGAGTGAATGATCTTATATTCCCTGTCGATTTCTATGTCTTTGACATGGAAGGTGAGACGAACTCTTCTCGATCTCCCCTAATTCTAGGAAGACCATTCCTCATGACTGCGAGATCCAAGATTAATGCCCATCCAGGCATCTTCTCCATGGAATTCATTGACCAACTGGTCAAGTTCAACATTTTCCAAGCCATGCGATACCCATCTGAGGATCACTATTCATTATCAATCCATTCTTCTGAGGACACTTCTAAGAGTCAATAGAACCACAATCCATCATGTTCTTCATGTTCTAATTAAAAGGATCTTGTGAAATCTGTACCATGATTAACAAAGTCATAAATGGTGAAGTTGATGTGGACATTTCATTTATAGACTCTCTCAATTTAGAGGATATTGAAAACTCTCTTGAATCCCACATCAATTCTGATCCCTACTGCTCCACCTTGGACAGTATTAAGGAAAATTATTCTAAAGAAACAGAATTCCCTTCCTCCATTCTCGAGTTTTCTAACCCACAAATAAAAGATGAGACTGATCTGAAACCTCTTCCTGAACACCAGAAATATGCATTCATTTTCCATGATCACTCTTATCCTGTCATTATCTCATCAACACTTACCAAAACTACGGAGTCCAAACTTGTTCAAGTGTTAGAGGAAAACAAAAAGCCTTAGTTTGGACCCTATATGACATACCAGGAATCAACCATTCTCTTTGCATGCATCACATCTATCTTGAGGAATCATCCAAACAAATTAGACAACCTCAAAGAAGACTCAATTTGGTCATCCTTGAGGTAGTTAGGGAAGAGATCACCAAGCTTCTTCAAGATAGTATTATCTACCCAATTTATGATAGTGAATGGGTTAGTCCAATTCAAGTTGTACCTAAGAAGGGTGGGATAATGGTTGTCACGGATGAACATGGAGAGGTAGTCACAACTCGAGTGAAGAACAAATGGCTTGTGTGAATCGACTATAGGAAATTGAATGTTGACACAAGAAAAGATCACTAACCTCTTCCATTCCTTTATCAAATTCTATAACGATTATCCAGAAAGTCACACTATTGCTTTCTTTTTGGAGACACCAGCTATTTCCAAATCCCAATCGCACTGTAGGACCAAGAAAAGACTACTTTCACATGCCCCTATGGAACATATGCATATAGGAGAATGCCTTTTGGACTTTGCAATGCTCCTCCAACATTCCAAAGGTTTAGGATGAGTATCTTTTCCAAATTCATTGAACACTGCATGGAAGTCTTCATAGATGACTTTACCATTTATGGTGAGTCATTTGAATCATGATTGAATTCACTCTCTCTACTCCTTCAAAAGTGTGTCAAGTGTAACATTGTGTTAAATTTTGGGAAATTTCACTCCATGGTTACAAATGGGATTGTTCTAGGGCACATAGTTTCAAAATATGGTATTGAAGTTGATCCTTCCAAAATTGAAGTGATCCAATCCCTTTTTTGACTCACTTATGTTCGAGACATCCATTAATTTCTCATTCATTCCGGTTTTTATTAGAGATTTATCCATAACTTCAGTAAAATTTCCCTCCCACTCACTCAGTTTCTCCAAAATGATGTCACCTTATATTTCTATGAGGTTTTCAAGAGAGCTTTCTTTGAACTCAAAAATGCTCTTACATCTGCCCCAATAATCCAAAACCCAGATTTTCCCTTACACTTTGAGTTGATGTGTGATGCTTATGATAGAGCTATTGGGGCTCTTCTTGGTTAAAGAAGAGAAAAAATTCCTCATTTCATCTATTATGCCCAAAAAACATTGAATAAAACTCAATTTCACTACATTGGTACTAAAAAAGAACTTTTAGTAGTTGTTTTTGCATTAGATAAATTCCGCCCCTATCTATTAGGTGCCAAAATCATCATCTTCACAGAACATTCTACTATAAATTTCTTACTCAAGAAAAGTGATTCCAAACTGAGACTAATAAGATGGATCCTAATGCTTCAAGAGTTTGACCTTGAAATAAAAGATAAACCAGGAAAAGAAAACCCTGTGGCTGATCAATTGAGTAGAATTTCTAATTCTTCTCATTCTGAAATTATTGATCCTGAATTCCCCCCTGAGAAACTTTCATCTCTCAATCCAAAGTTACCATGGTATGCCCCAATTGTAAATTACTTGGTTTTTGGTGTTTTCTTGAAATTTTTCAAAAGAACAAAATATGATGTCGAAAAGTTATTCAAAATAATAATTTTTGGAAGAAAATAAACTTTGGAAAACTTAGGCTAACATGGTAATTACAAGATCTGTCAATGAAAATGAACATTCTTCCATATTAGAATTTTGTCACTCACTTCCCTGAGGTGGCCACTTTGGACAACAAAGGACCTCCCGAAAGGTCCTAGACTCTGGATTATGTTGGCCTTCACTCTTTAAGGACTCACATGAGTTCTGTCAATAATGTCCCACTTGCCAAAATTTTGGCACAATTTCAAAGCGAAATGAAATTCCCCAAAAGCCTTTAATTTTCTGTGAGATATTCAATGTTTGGGGTATCTATTTCATGGGACCATTTCCTCCATCCAATGGATTATCCTATATTCTTCTTACGGTTGATTTTGTTTCTAGGTGGGTCGAGGTTAAACCCACAAGAAAGGATGATTCACATACTATTATTGAGTTTCTAAAGACACGCATCTTCCAAAGATTTGGCATGCCTTGTGCCTTGATCAGTGACTTAGGAACCCATTTTTGTAATAGAACCATGGAATATCTTTTGAAAAAGAATGGGGTTGTACATAAAACTTCAACTGCATATAACCCCCAAACAAATGGAATGGCTGAACTTTCTAATAGAGAAGTGAAAAGAGTGCTTGAGAGAATTGTAAAACCCCCCAAAAAAGACTGGCCTGATAGACTTGGTGAAGCACTTTGGGCTTATCAAACTGCCAATAAAACACCCATTGGGATGTGTCCTTTTAGGCTAGTTTTTGGTAAAGCATGTCATTTTCCAGTTGAAATCCAACATAAGTCATTTTGGCCAATGAAAACAAGTAATTTTGATCTTGAAAAATATGGTGAAGAAAGATTGTTGCAATTGGATGAACCAGAGGAGATTAGACTTGATTCTTATGAGAATTCTAATCTCTACAAAGAAAAATCCAAGGCACTCCATGATAAACACATCCTGGGAAAGGTATTTCATGAAGGTGAAAAGTTAATGCTCTTCAATTCTCTATTTTGGCTTCACCCAGGTAAGCTTAATTCTCGTTAGAAAGGTCCTTTTGTTATTACTAATATTTACTCATTTGGTGCAGTGAAAGTCCAAGACCCCTCTTTCAAAAGGAAATTCACTGTTAATGGACATCGGTTAAAGTATCACCATGAAAGGACACACATCCCAGGAACCACCTCAACTTCTATCGGATCCCCAACTTCTGCAGTTGACCCGCCACTGGATGGAGATGTCAACCCACCAAATCCAAACCAGGGGCACCTCTTTCCCTTCAACTCTCCCTCTCTTCCTCCCTCTACCTCTTTCTTCTTCTTTCACTATCTTTCATTTTTTTACCACTTTCTTTTTCAAACCCTTTATTGTTCTCTTTCTCTTTTGTGTGGGTGTGTATTTTAATGAACACTAAAAAAACTAAAAAAAATGTGAAACAAAAACCAAATGAGTCATACTTGCTCACCATCAATTTTCAAATTTTGTCCAACATTTTTGTGGAGTCAAAAGATATTTTTTCATCTCAAAAATTTTGGATTTTCATCATGAATTTGGATAAAGAATTTTGTGTCAAAACCAACACATTTTGAATGCTCAATGTTTTATTTAGACAATGATTTTTCCCAACCACTAGAACCAACATTAGCTTTCATGCCAAGGAAACCTATGGCCATCTTTTCAAAATGTGTGTTTTCACCCCCATTTGTGAGTCTTGAGTTTATGGACCTTCAATCTAAATTTCCTACCTTAGTGTGCATTAATATGATAAATGCATTTTCTAAACCACATGAGAATCACAATATCCAAATATCCTCCCATTTACCTTACATTAATCTTCCTTTTGAAATCCCCTTAGAGCCTATGCAAACCTTTTCTTTGATATCCACATTACAAGCCCAATACCTTTTCCCACCCAATATCAACATAGATTTTCTTTTCATAATTTATTTGAAATTTAAGTGTGGGGGGTATGGATTTAATTTTGGGTACCTTTTGCTGATGTCACTATATTATCTTATGCTTGAGGGAAAGCATTATTTTAAGTGTGGGGGAGAGGTAGAGGTTTTCATTCAGTGATCTTTTGGAATGTATGTTTTTTTATGAAATCTTGTACAAATATTTTTTCAAATTGTTCAAAAAAATTCAAAAATCAAAAAAATAAAAAATAATATGAAAATAAAAAATGGGTTGTGTCTTGTGTAGGTCAAAAATCACTTTTCCTAAACCTTTGTTCTTATTATAACTGTTACAATTAGTGTTGTGAGGTTATCAAACATGGGTTGGGATATGAGTGTGAGATCTGTTTTAAGGTCAACTTTCAAAAAAACAAAGGAAAAAAGGAAAATAAAAAAAAGAACACTTTCATTATATTGGGAGAAGTTCTGTGTTTTGTAAATATTCCATCTTCTCATTACATTCATATTTTCTTCCTCTATTGTGTCTTTCTTCACACAATCATTCCCTTGTAAATATGTGTTTTCATTTCCTTCCATGTTTTATTTCAAAAAAATGTGCATTGCTTTTTCTATGTTGGTGCTTTAACCCTCTTCTTCTCTCTCTTAGACATTATATTCCTATCATCCCATAGCAACAGAAAACACTTTAAAAATTCATCATGATTCTTTTCCACTTTGGATAGGGATTGGAAGCTGAGATCTCTTTTCAAACTCTAAGATTTTCACTTTTGGTTGGTGAAAGAGTGAACCTCCACAAATGAATTTTATCATCTTGAGAGGTGTGAGTTTTGAGTGTCCACATTTTCCATTTCTAAATTTGAGCATGAAAAAATAAATTAGTTTTGGAACATTGTTTCTGAAAAAACATGTGGTGGAATTCAAAATGGATGAGTGAAATAGTCTAAACCTCCCCTGATTAGAGAAAACAAAATTTTAATATTTTTTGGTGAGTGAAAATGATTTTGTCATGTTTTTATATTTGTTGCACATGAGGACATGCACAAAACTAAGTGTGGGGGAGTTGATGTTATTAATATTTTAATGACTTATTATATACCCCCTTTACTGATTTTATATGAAATGTGCATAATTTGTGTGAAATATTAATGTTTTAATACTAAGTATAATTTTTGAGCATTTTTAGATGTAGTCCAATTGAGTCAATTTTATATTTTATTAATAACTCTCACCCTAATGATTTAAATAGTGTGGTTATTGTTTTTTAAGATTCCTATTTTAATATAAAACATTTCATTATAAGGGATCATGGGCCAATTCTACCATTTGAAGGATAACATTTACCACACAAGATGGCCTACCGAATCTGTGATGAAACTAGACCAGCCATGAAGATTTAATTTCTGGGATCAATAAGGAAGTCCAAATTCTTTTATTCTCCCTCATTGTTCTGGAAATAATTAAAGTAGTATTGGATAAAAATTTCAAGGTCCAACTCTAAGAACAAGGGGGTCAAATAAAGCTTTTAATTCCATCCCACCATTCTGGCCGGGAATTAAAATCAGTATAGTATTCATGACATATCTCATGATTAAGCATCACATTGAGTGGATATTTTTCACTGGGAAAGAGGATATATAGACATATGACTTTATTGAAGAAATAATTTGGTTTTGAAGGCATATTCCTATTCAAAATCCCCTTCACATTTTGGACATCAAAAAGATTGGATTGAAATGGACAGATTAAATTTGTTTAATCAACCGGCCATAGAATTGGATAAATAGGTCCAAATGATTCCAAATTTTGAGAGAGGTCGGAAAACATTATTATATACAACTTTGAAGACGGATATTTATCTATATTCATCTGTATAAATAGTAAAATTGTCAATGCAAGTGGAGGGACATATTGGGATTTCAAATAGTCCACTCCTTGGCTTATAAATACTCTCCCCTTCCCTCCTTGAGAGGGGTTGGCATTTCAGAAGAGAGGAGCATAAATTGTCACAACCGAAGCCTTTAAAAAGGCTTGGGAGGACCTTCCATAATCAATTTCTCACTTGATATACATTTCCTCATCTCTTTGATTTCACTCGGTTTTGTGTTTTTCTTCATTTGTAAACTTGTAAGTTTGTATTTTATAATTCTGTTTTAATGAAAATATCTTCTTCAATATCTCTTATTCTCTTCCACCTTCTGTAGTTTAATATTAATTTTCTTAAAATAGTTTAAATTAAGTTGAATCCCCTTCCCTTCTTCTGCTTCCTCATTCAATCTAAAATCGATTTTTAATTATCATCATTGTTCTTGTGTGTGTGTGTTCGACGTACCAATCTTTTCTAATCCCTTTCTTTTTCTTCTATTATTAATTTATCATCATAATTATTATAAAAAGACTATTAAAAACCCAAATGGATGAGTAAATATCTCATTGGGGAGAGTCAAAATTTAGGTATATTAAGTGATTGAGAGTATTTACTCGATGAGTATTTGTTAATTTAACATTGTGTACATTGGACTTAATATGTCTGGGATTAATGACATATTTTTTTAACATGTGGTTTCCATGGATTATTGGAACCATAAATACACTACCATAAAAAATTACTGATTGAGATTATAATCATAATTATGTTCAGGCTTGGATTAAAGCTTTATCACTTAGGAATTCTAATTGACATCAACTTGTGAAGTGGGTATTAATTTAAATGCAATATAAAGAAAAGCTAAAGGATATCACAAGCTTAATTCCATAATAATAAACTCACCCAAATCTTTATCAATTAGTTAAATAAATTATAGTCAATCAATTATTTCAATTAAGCTCTGCAAACAAACCCCCCTAATAAAAATACAATCAAATAAAAATGACTATTACAAAGTATCATCACCGTGGATTCGACCCGAGTGCTTCTATACACATTAGTCGAGCACCGGAACCTTGATAGGTTGATAGGTGACAATCGGCCCTACATTTTAGGAGCCAACGCTGAAGGAGTATTCATTGAAAATCCACATCCCAATCGCCGTCTAAGATATTAGGAGAGCTCATCGAGCTGTTGTTGGGAGGACAAGATGAAACTACAGTAGTTGGAGAACCTTCTATCGCCTACCGCCATAGATGAAGGAGCTGCAAGGAATAGCCACTAGATGAAGAAGCCGCTACCACTGGGAGGGATTGATGTAGAGGAGGAAGAGTGGAGGATAACCGTGACCATGCTGTGGTTTGTAAAGAAATTGAAGACTGCCTCCCCTATGAATGAATAATAATAAAGGGAGGAGGAGATAGATTAAAAAAATAAAAATAAAACCAAAATAAAATAAATAAATAACTAAAAAATAAAACTAAATTAATTTAATAAAATAATAATAAGAATAGTAATTATTTAAATTTAATAATGATTAATAATTAATTATTTAATAAAAAATATAATATAATCAAATAAATAAATATTAGATAATAATTTTAATAAATTGATATAATTATAATAATAATTCTTTAACCTAATGAATTTAAAATCTTTAATAATAATAATTTTATAAAAGTTAATTATTATTATTAGAATTTATTTATTAATTAATAAATGTTTGTTTATTCTTGAAAAACCCAACTTAATATTACGTCTAGGTTCATGACGATTAGAGGTGCATAGGTTGTTACAAGGATTCAACTCAAGTCATGGGAGTTGTAGGGTTTTGCACCACATGTACGATGAAAAGCGAAGATCAAGTTGAGTTAGTGGAGCTAGTGGGAGAACAATGACAAACTGATATAGGATTTAAATTTTGCAGCAACAATAGATGGTATATTGGATGAGAAACTTCAAATTGATTGAACGATTGTTGAACACATCATCTAGAGCGGCAATGAAACTTCTAGGAGACTTCCGAGGAAAAGAGACCCCTAGACTTAGAAGAGAAAGAGCAGAAGTGGAGTTATTTATTCCTCTTTTTTTCTCCATATCTGAAATTTTAATTGAATTTTTTAATTCATAATATAAATATGATCATATGTTGATTACTTTTAGTTCATGGGAACTTCTTATTCTACTGGTTTTATTTTATTTACCTTTTCACTTTTTGAATTCAATGTTTTCACAATCGATCGGAGAGATAAATTCCAAATTCATTCAAATTCATTATGCCACCTGTACTCAGTTATAAAATTTTTGATCAATAGGTGAGATTTATCATGGATGAAATTTATATAATCTTTTATTTCTAAAATAGAACTACAAAACATTCAATGAGTTTTTTTATGTTATCTTTTTCAAATATTTTTTTACATTCAAATCCTTCTTAGAGTGGTGAACTCCAAGATTATTCAAATTCTGTGATTAATCTCCTTGCGAGGGAGATATATCATTTATTTTAATAGGTTATATTTAAATTTAATTTTCATTGAAAATGATCCCTTTTATATTAGTAGGATAGATTTTCCTCCAGCATTTTATCTTGACTGTTCATCTTTCAGCATTTATTCTCTCTCTTTATCATTGTTTTCTATATTTTATCCCATTTAATAATAAATTTAAAATTATATATATAAAGTAATTACTTCTTCATTATTTATTCATAAAAAATTTATAAAAATATAAAAAAAATTAATCGATCATGATGAAATGAGCAACATGGGTACCAAAATAATAGCATAAAAATAATCTCATAGCATCATATCCCCATAAAATCACATGACTTGACTCTAAAACAACTAATAGATCATGATGAGAATTAGAAACATGTGTACCTGAAGAAAAATAGTGGTGAAGAACAACATCGGATCGTAAATTTGTGCATGCACCTCCTCCTTGTGGTGTTTCTCACCTCACCTGGTCCTAAAATACTTTTAAAAGGAGGTCGATGGTCCAATTTATAGGCAAATCCCGTAAAAACCCACGACTGCTGCTTCTTTATTTTTTTCTATGTGTCAGTAATTAAACAACATGTAAGTGGGTATCACGTTATTTAATCCTATAATTTTTCATCTATGTTTTTTAATCTTCACAAATCTGATGAAAAACTCATTTGGATCCTTGACTCCATTCACAATGCGAAATAGGGCCTCATGACATGTAACTTGCTTTCCCGATGTGAACTGTCTTCACAACATGTCTAGTGTAGAAAATTATTGTTTCAAAATTAATGATGTGTAATGTTATTACACGATGTTTACTTAGTGTTTTTTCAGTTTCTAACTTCGCTTCATCCTAAAAAATTGGATTTCACCCCGCTTCGCATCCCACAAGATGTGAAGTGTCTTTTTCCTCATATTCTCTCCTATTTTCATTCATTTTTCTAATATATGTTGTTTCCTTCCACAAAATATAATAAATTAAATTTTCTAAAAAATTGGAAAGATTTCTCATTTCAATACATAAATCATTACACTAGACACTCTAAAATACAAGATGAAATATACTTATCAGTGTTCATTCTGTAAGGCCTTCTATCCATATGACCATTAAATCTTATTACATCCATGAAAATAACCACAAGATCTTGGTTGTACTTAAATTTAGAGATTTTTTTTCTTTTTTGATATATTTGGGTGAATCCCATTTGCATCCCTTCAATCATACCAACCCACATTCAACGAGTGAGTTCGGATCATAGATTTCTTGGAAAAACTATTGGATTTAATGCAATTTACCGTTGATCTGGTATTCATGGGTCATTTAATCATGGAATAGTCCTTGAAATTTCTACCTTTATTAACTTTTTGATAGTGTATTGCCTAACATTATGTCCTACCTTATTCCCATTATTACAAACTAATGGTAAATCATCAATATTTATAGCAACTCAATAGTCAGATATATCCTATAATTAGATAAAAAACACTTCGATCCATCTAAAGGCCTATATATAATAAGTTATGGATGGTCTTTCTCACACCATGACTTAGTGATCCTATCAAATGATAACTTCTTATTCCACCTTTGTAATTCAACTTTCCATAAATCTTTTTTATTGTTTTCCATTTTATATTTTCTGAAATACTTGAATCATTTTTCTATTGTTATTCCAAAACATGTGTCAAATACTAAATAAATCATAGTAATCAAGATTACATTATAGTATTTTCTAAGAAAAAATTATACTAGGTTTATCCAAAACATACTTGGTTGATCCCAATACCAAAGCGAAACCTGAGAAAATCCTTGAGATATAAAAAACATTCATTTTTTTAAAATAACTTCATCATTGGTGTAAGAAGAATCTACTTTACTCACCCTATCCATCTCATAGAGTCCATTAGGACATATAAGCTCAAGAGTACCACTTTTAGTAGGTCTAATTCATTAATAAGAAACCATAACATAGGAATGGTTTTTATTTCTTATTCTAACCATAAACATAAAATCATAGGTTCACTAAACATATTACTTAATCTTGGAATACAACTAATCATGGGATTCCCTCCCATGAATATAATCCATCACTTGATTGGAAATCATAGAAACAGATTACACTTCTTGGGTAGATATGACTATTTATTCTAAATAATCCCCAATAGGACCACTCTCAAGATAATATTAATGAAAGGTAGAGGAACAATCCCACATATGTTAGGAAAAAGCATAATAACATATTCTAGACACATGAAAAACTATTTTTATATATCATAACCCTCCTAAGATGAAAATACATATGAAATAAATAAGGGATTTAGAGATATATATCTTCACATGGATATAATATATTTTTAGAAGATTCAACATATGAGTGTGAGAATCCAAAAAATGAATCCACTCCAAAGTATTCCCATTCAACTTAAACACAATAAAATTCAGAAAAAAAAGAGGTAATAAAAGAAAAAATTATGCAAACTACAGATGTGAGAGGATATTTATACAATAAAGGGTTAAAGGACCTCCTTGACAAGATATAATGTAATGAAAAAAACCTTCTTGAATACTTGGACAATGCTAAATAAAAATATTCTCCATCTTATATTTGAATAAGAATATGAAAATCGTACAATTGACATACCACCATGTGCCCCCTCAAACCCTATTCTGAATTCACATGTGATTCAAATTAATTTGATGAGGGGTGATTTGGAACAAAGAGAGTGGCCAATAAATTCCCAAGTAACTTTAAATCTTCAATAAACTAAAATAGGGAAATATAAACTAAGGTCTCCACCTATCGGTTGACACCTTAAAGGGTTTCCCTAAATGTATTTAAATTTGGGAATTTGAAGTGAGTCAGCCTCTAAAAGACACCCCCATCAGAGAGATAGGGGCTTTATTGAATTAATTTTAAGGTTAGTGCATCAAAACTCTACTATAAACCGACATTAAAATGTCACACATTACTCATTTTCTGAGAAATCATGTCCAAAAATATTTGAGAAAACAAAATCCTTTAAATACATAACATTATTATCTCATGATATATAATCATCACATAATGAATTAGAGGGATGTATACTTTTTTGAATGCCCATCACATCATAATATTTTTTATGAATATGTTTTCTACATAAAAAAACATTAATAATTTCATCATATCATAATTAACCAATGTGAAAGAAAAGATTTTTCATGATTATTCCTAAAAAACATGATAATATTCCATACATTGAAATAATATGGATGGTATAATGTGGTTATATCCCCTGTAAAGAATAAGAAACATTAATATATATTTAAATAGACAAAATACACTTTTATAAGATGTTGGGTTGCTTAACATTTTTGAATAATATCATATAAGAAGAGATAAATAATTGGATAATTTGATAATGTAATTTAAATAATATAAAAGAAAAACATCATAAGAAAATATAGAGCATAATACATGAAACATAACTCCAAAATATTTAGATATTTTATATTTTAGAGAAAAGTAGAATAATAATTATAAAAAAAATTCATAAAATTTTTGTAACATGGTTTTAAAAAAAAATTTGTATGTCACTTAAAAAATATATTTTAATGGTTTGAAAAGATAAAATAGAAAAAAAAAATAAAAGAATTTTAAATATTGAATCCTTTAAAAAAAAATTAAGTTAATGATAATTTATATAGAGTGGATGATAAAAATTTTAATAAGTGGAATAAAATACCTTTAATTATTATATTGAAAAATTAACCTTTATTTTTTAAATGAAATAATATAAAAAAATGAGAATATAATTTAATTTTAAAAACCATTTAAACGTGTAGAATAATATATATTAATAAAAATAACTATAAAATCTTGAAAATATGTTCATAAAGAAAATGATAAATATGAAATTATTTTCACACAGTTATAAAGAAATCCAAAAATATCCCATGTGGAAAATCTTAAGTAGATCCATTTTAATATTTAGTAATGGTAATAAATGTAAATATAAAATAACCTTAATCAATCATTGAATTATTGATAATACAATCCATAAAACAGTATTAATAATATGAGTATAAGGGAGAAATATTCCCAACCATAAATAGAAGATGTGGTCAATGCCACTTATATGTAACCTTTTGGTTGAATTATGAACCAAATGTAAGTTGATTGATAATAATAAATATAAAACCTAGAAATAAAAAGATAATAATAATATAGATGGATTTTTTTAGATTAAAAATAAATAATTTCCCCAAATAGAAAGTTAACATAAATATTCATAAATTGAATGTGAGATTGGAAAAGAAACCCTTATGAAATTTTTAATTTATGAACTAAGAAATCATAACGGAGAATAAGGAAGAAAATTTTAATTATAAATGAATGTAATATGTTATGTTAAGTATTTAAAAACTTTTATTTTAGTCATAGAATAGAAAATATGGAATTAAATGATTATACTTGAAATGAGTGAAATCTTGGTGTGAAAACCTTACCAAGAAGGTAACATGTGAAGTAATAAAATATCATGGAAGTGATTATATGAGAAAATTGAAATCCGAATAAAAATATTGGGAATAGAATATAAAAATTAGATGATATAATGATCATTATATTTTAAAAAAACAATCAATGAAAGAAGTATCAAACTCAATGAAAGGAAATTGAGTTAAAAATTTCATTATGGGAATATAAATAAATAAATAAAAAGTAAATGGATTGAGAACATAAAATATACTTCAAAATTACATGAATAATTGGTTACTTATGATAAAATAAGTCAATATATATTAATTACATGGTGTGAAATAAGAATAGGTGGATGGTTTGAAATACATCTCAAGGAATGAAAATTGGGACAAAGAACCCTTTCCTTGGATTCCCTATTTTTCATACATACTTTAACATCCAATATAATAAAATAAGAATAATAAATAATCTATTTAAGAACCTTATTAAAGTTTATAACATTTCATATTAATCATTTATATTAATTTTTTTTCACATGTATAAATTATTTTTAGTTTATATTTACCGTCTGTAGTTAGTAGTTTCAAATATTACTTTTCAATTATGGTATAATGCTTTCTTTTATCATTACATGTTTAGGAGTTCATCACCTATTTAATATAAAGGTTACTATAATATATGTTTCATAGTGATTTATGATGCTCGATTTTCATATTGAGTCAATGAGGATTTCTTATGACTTTTACAATCCTCTATGTTTTGAAAATCACAAACACTCTATCTTAAGGAAAATTATTTTTTCCTTAAGAATTATCTTAATAAATAAAAATTTCCTTCCTAAAGGAAATTTTATCTTTACCTATGTTTTCATTGTTTATTTTATACTTTCTCTAAATATAACTCTTTTTATTCCTAAAGGTTAAAATTTGGTTTCATATATAAAACTTCAGAATCTTATAAATACTTGTTTATAGAGAATTCTATTTTCAGACTCCAAATTTTATGAAATTCAGACTCCGAATTCTCTAAAATTTAGACTCTAAGTTCCCTGTTTTCAGAATCCAAATTCACTGAAATTCAGACTCTGAATTCTAGAAAATTAGGACTCTGATTTCTCTAAATGTAAGACTCTGAATTCTCTGAAATTCAGACATCAAATTATCTGAAATTTAGACTCTGAATTCTCTAAAATTCAGACTTAGAATTCTCTAAAATCTGGACTCTGAATTCTCTAAAATTTAGACTCTGAATTCCTAATAATTCAGACTGCCAATTACTCAAAATTCAGAATCTGAATTCCTTAGAATTCCAACTTTGAATTATTCAAAATTCAGCCTCTGAATTCCTCTGAATTCAGACTCTGAATTCCTCATAATTCAGACTACAAATTCCTCAGAATTCAGACGCTGAATTCCTAAGAATTTATACTCCGAATTCATTAGAATTTAGATTCTGAAATATATAAAATTTAGGTTCTGAATTCTTGGGAAACCAGAATCTGAATATCCATGATTTATAGTCTCCAAATTATTATTTGGTTATACTCTAAATTTTTATTTTTCCTTAGACTCTAAATAAAATAGATATGGTTAAGCAACCTTATTTTTCATACACTTTTTAATGTTATGAAACGATGTCTTACATTCTGTTTCAAACTAACCTTTGTTTGAGGGACACGTGTACAAGTCCCTCGGAAATTAAATGAAAAATATGACCGTTGGAGGAGGGATCCGACCATTCAAGAAGTTCTTATAAATAGGAGCTCATTTGAACGATCTCAATACTTAGATACACTATTGATCACTCTAGAGATTTCATGTTTCTGAAGTGATTTCTAGATAGAGATACTATCATGCCTTGTGCATACTGAACATCTTGTTCATCTTTCTTCGTGTGACTCTAATTGTTGTTGTTTACAATCTAGGACTTCTGGGGAAATGAAGACAGAGGTTCCAACTACCCTAAAGTTCGAGTACTTCCATGGATAGGAAGAAAAAGGATCTGACTACCTTAAGGTTTGAGGTCTTGTGAGGATAGCAAGACAGATTCTGATATTTCTATCGAGGTGTTACCCTTGTGTCTTTAAGATAGACTTTATTGAAAGTATAAATCACGAGACCTTTATCCATGGTTGTTGGATACCCTTCTCTTTGTGTTAAAGTACTTAATACATGTTACTTTTTTTGTTTCAGGTTTATTTCCATTGTATTTTGATAAAGGAAGAATGTATAACCTTCTTATAATTTCTTGTAATATTTTATACTCTGATAAGTAATATTATATACACATTAAGGTAGAATCTTTTCCTTGTAAAATTTCCTTAAGTTTCATTTCTGGAACCACATTTTTAGAACCTAGAATGTTTGAAAAACTAAAATAGGTCTTGTGAATTTATGTTGTTTAACCTTGTTAAACATAGTTTTCCATAAAGTTAAAAATGATAGTTTTTAAACTTACAATTTACCCCCCCCCCCACTTGTAATGGAGCATCTACATTCATATTTCAATCTGAAAATTGGTATCAAAGGAGGTCTCTGAAATACATATAATCACATATATGTTTTCTTTATCAGTTTTCATTGTTCTAAATATTTTCCTTGCTTATAAATTTTATCCTTGTTTACAAAAAAATTTTGTTAAAAAATTTTACGGAAAGATATTTTCTTTTATATGGAAGGAATGAATGTCAGTTCGATTGAAAATATAAATCCTACTAGACCACCTAAACTTTATGGGAACAATTATGAATATTAGAGAGATCGTATGAAGACTTTTGTTATTAATACTGGAGTGGGAAACTTCGTTATGCTTACTGGAGATTACATGATTCCTGATAAGAAAGTCAGAAATTTTAATAATGAATACGAGTCAGAATATCAACTAAACTACAAGGTACACAATAATTTGTTGTGTTCCATGACCAGGAATATATATAGTCAGATTACTTTTTATGAAGCAGCTAAATGTATGTAGAAGAAATTAGAGGTTACTCATTTTGGTACATCCAAGGTTATAGAAACTAGTGGAGCAATTCTTAGAGCAGAATATCGAGGATTTATATTTCCTTATGGAGAGATAGTATGCAAGTTACATCAAAGGTTTATGACTAGCGTTAATAGTTTAAAATCCATGGGTGATAAAGGTCTATATAATGAGACACTTTTGGACAAGATTATAAATATCGTGCCTACTGAGTGGGAATCTAAGAGAACATCTATTGATGAGAATAGAAAATTATCTCAAATTACTCTCGATGAACTTTTTGGAACACTTCTTCAACATAAGACTAGAATGAAAAGAGATGAAAATATGAATAAGAAGAAGAATTGAAGTGAAAGTGTATCTTTTACTACTACTAAACCCAATACTCCTAAAAGGATTACAAGATCCAAGTCAAAAAAAGTGACTATTTTTTCTGAATCTAGTGAAACTGAACATTCTGAGAATGAGCTAGCTAATCTTGCTCGAAGGATTAACAAAATAGTTGGGAATAAAAAAAATTAGTATATATTTAAGAAACAAAAAAAGAAAGGACAAGAAAGAATCAAAAGTTACCTGTTATGAATGCAAAAGAGTAGGGAATATAAGGACAAATTTCTTTATGATTAAGAAAAGGATATAAAGGAAAAGAATATTGAGCGGAATATAAATAAGTACTAAAAAGATAATGATAAGATAGTTTTGAAAGCCAATGACACCTAGAGTGCCCATGGTGGTGACACTTCAGATGAATCCTTAGAGTATGAATATTTTTATTAGAATAATCTTGGTCTACTATCTAGACTACCAACTGAAAATAATTTTCTAATGGCTAAGGTATATAATGCTAAATCTATCACAAATGTATCCTTGAATGAAAATTATAATAATGATAAATACTATAAGTCATCATATGAAGAATCCTCTTCAGATGAATATAATAAATTTCTTACTTATAAAGAAGTATCTAGGTTTTTTAAACATCTTGAGAATGAAAATTCTATACTCATGAAAAAGATTGATAAGGAAAATTATAGAATTTCTATTCTTAATAAAAAAGTATTAGATCTTTCTATAGATCCTAATAAGAAATTTAATTATTTTGAAAGTATTTACAAAATCCTTGAGGAAGTTAATTCTGAGAGGGATAAACTTTATAAGGATCTTGAAAATGTAGTTTCTAAGAAAACTATATTAGAGACTAACTCTAGTGCTAAAACTAATGTTTTTTAGGATAAAAACTTGGTTATTAAACTGAAGTCCAAAATATTTTCCATAAAGAAGTGTTTGTCAAACTTTTCCTCTACTATAGAAAATTTTTATATGATGGATTCCCAAATTCGTCCACTTAGGAATCGTTCTGGATTTGGTTATAATCATTCTAAATCAGTTTTTAGTAATAATTTTCTTGTTTCTAAAAGTTCTACATTCTACACTAAATGTCAGTGTGGTGGTCATTGGGAAAAAATTATTCTTTAAACAAAAATCAGTCTTTAGGTTTTCATAAATCTTATTTTTCTATGAATATATATATTTATAAAATATTGCTTTTTGAAATTTATGGATCCATGAAAATTTGTATTTTGAATTTCTAACACTCTTATTTTCAAGAAAATAATGAAATTACTAATAGAAATACATGGTACATGGATAGTGGATGTTCCCAGCATATGACTGGAAACAAAAACCTCTTTGAAAAGATTATCAATATGAAAGGAGGAAAAGTAACTTTTTTAGATAATGTTAAGGGTGAAATTATTGGTATATGTAACATTTTTCTTCTTGGAAAAACATTTATTTCAAATGTTTTATTTTTTAAAGGTCTTAAGCACAACCTCATTATCATAAGTCAATTATGTGATGAAGGTTACCTTGTCAATTCTAGGAATGATAAATTCTTAGTAAACAATTCCAAGGAAAAGTTTATTCTTTCTTCCCATATGCAAGAGAATGTATACACACTAAACATAGAATACCTTAGGATCCAAGATCTACATTTTCTTAGTGAAATGGAAGATCAATCATGGTTATGGAATAGAAGGTTAGGACATTGTAACCTTAGGAACGTATGTAAACTCTCTAAGAAAATACTTTTTAAGGATCTTCCAGAGCTTAGATATGATTCTTCAAAAGTTTGTAATCCTTGTCAATATGGTAAGCAACATAAATCAAGATTTAAATAAATCATTGAAGCATCAAATACTAATTCATTAAAGTTGGTGCAAATGGATCTTTTCGATCCAACACAAACTAGAAGCATTAGAGTAAAGTATTATGTATTTTTCCAAGTTGATTATTACACTAGATTTACGTGGATCTATTTTCTAGTAAAAATTATGATGGTTTTCTTTATTTCAAAATTTATAGAGCCCAAGATAAAAATGAGAAAAATATTCCATTGACAACTGTTCATAGTGATCATGGAGGAGAATTTAAAAATTCAGATTTTGAAACTTTTTGTAGTAGAAAAGGTATTACTCATAAATTCTCCACACCAAGAACTCCTCAAAAAATGGTGTTGTTGAAAGAAAAAATAGAATTCGTCAAGAGATAACTAGAACCATGTTGAGTGAATATTCGATAGCTAAACATTTTTGGGATGAAGCTGTAATTAATTCTTTTTATACTATAAATCGAGTTTTTATTAGACGTTTTCTTAATATAACCCCCTATTGTGGAATTGTAAAAAACCTAGTCTCTCTTACTTCAAAGTATTTGGTTGCAAAGTATTAATTTTGAATACTAAAAATAATTTACATAAATTTGCACCCAAATCTCATGAAAGAATTTTCTTAGGATACTACAAAACATCTAAGGGTAATAGATTTTTTAATAAAAATACTTTTATTGTTGAAGAAACAGTACATGTTAAATTTGTTGAAACAGATATTTATGTTTTTAAACCACCTCAACCTACATATTCAGAAGTGTTTTCAAAAATCGATTATCAACCCTTGATATAATATCTATCTAATAAGGAAACTTTTCCATAAAATGTTTCTGAGACATTTATGCTAGATTATTTCTTACCATATTTTGATGAATAGGTTTTACAAAACCCAAATCAGCTGTTTCTTATGAATCATCCCAGTGATAGTGTCATTGGTTATGTAAATCAACCTGTAAGGTCTAGAAGTTCCTTATGAAATGAAGTAGAACATCTAGCATTCCTTTCTGAATTAGAACAAAAAAAACTGATGAATCATTAGGTGATGATGATTGGATAAAATCCATGCAAGATGAGCTAAATTAATTTAAAAGGAATAATGTTTCGACATTGGTTGAAAGACCTAAGGAAACATTTGTTGCTGGAGTAAAATGGATCATAAGAAATAATTGTGATGAAAATGGTGTCATATTAAGAAATAAGGCTAGATTAGTTGATAAAGGATATAATCAACAAGAAGGAATATACCATGAAGAAACCTATGCTCCAGTTTCTAGAATTTAATCTATCCATATTCTAATTACCTTTACATCATTCTTTAACTTTAAACTTTTTCAAAAGGATGTTAAATGTGCTTTTTTTAATGGATATGTTAAGATGATTTTTTTTTTGAACAAACTCTTAGTTTTGAAGATACAAAACATCATGAAAATGTTTTAAAACCTTCCAAAGCGTTATATGGACATAAACAAGCCCGTAGAGCCTGGTATGATATACTTACAGGTTTTTTATTTCAAAATAATTACATTAAGGGAAATGTTGATCCAACCCTCTTTATAAAAAAAGATGAGAAAAATGTTTTGATTGTTCATATTTATTTTGGTGACATTATATTTGGTTTAACTCAGAAATCTTTAACCGATTCGTTTGAAAATATAATGAAATCTGAGTTTGAAATGAGTATGATGGGTGAGTTAGCATTTATCCATGGTTTTCAAATTTCTCAAAAACCAGAAGGAACATATATATCCCAATATAAATATATTAAGATCCTTCTTAAAAAGTATGGATAAGACAACACTAAGAGTATTAATACTCATATTGGTACCTCAAATTCACTTGATCTCGATGAAGCTGGGAAACCAGTAGATCAAACATCATTTAGAGGCATGATAGGAAGTTTACTATACTTGACATCTAGTCATCCAGACATAATGTTTTCAGTATAATTATGTGAAGGATATAAATCTAATCTATATGTAATCTCTTTTAAATGTAGTGAAAAGAAGTTTTTTTCTACTAAAAGGGAATCATGGATTTAGGACTCTTTTATACTTTTGGAAATGATTTTGTTTTAAAAAGATTTTTGGATGCTCACTTTGGTGGATATAGAATGGATAGGAAAACTACATATAGAACTTTTCATTTCTTAGGAGATTTATTAGTTTCTTGGTCATGAAAAAATCAACACTCAGTAGCACTTTCCACTGATGAAGCTGAATACGTAGCAGCTGGAAGTTATTCTGCTCAAGTGTTGTAGATGCAACACACACTCACAGACTATGGTATGAGTTTTACCAAAACACAAATATCTTGTGGTAAGACTAATAACATTTCCCTAAGTAAAAACCCTTCACATCACTCTCGTGCAAAACAAATAGATATTAGGAATTACTTTCTTTGGGAGAACACACAAAAAAGAAGATATAATTCTTCAAATTATCAGAATGGAAGATCAACTTGATGATATTTTCACAAAATCCATACCCTCTGATAGATTTCAATACATTAAAAAAAGTTAGGAATGATAACTATAATGTAATCTTCTATATTAAATTTTTGTTGAAACCTATCTTCTTACAGTAAGAAACTCTTTTTCATAGGGGGGTACATTTTCTTTGTAATCAAAATTATTCATAATCAAAATTTTCGTTATCAAAATTTTTGTAATCAAATTTTTCGTAATCAATTTTTTTGTAATAAAAATTTTTCGTAGTAACATTATTTCATAATCAAAATATTCGTAAACAATTTTTTCGTAATCAAAATTTTTGTAATCAAATTTTTTTCGTAATCAAAATTTTTGTAATAAAAATTTTCATAATCAATTTTTACATAATCAAAATTTTTCGTAATCAAAATTTTTCGTAATCAAAATTTTCGTAATCAAAATTTTTTTGTAATTGAAATTTTCGTCATCAAACTTTTCGTTAAATTTATATTAAAATTTTCGATGTCTAAAGTTCATCAAGAATAATCTTCCACATTACAAATAATTTTACTAGAAATATAGAAGGTATGTTTCTTTTCTTAAATTTCTGTAATCATTTTTTTACTTTTGGCCTTTTCATTCTCTTTAAAATTTTTTAGATTCACTTTTCCTTAAATCCGAACGTTTTATCTTAAAAAACTCAAAAGATCAGAACTTACTGAATTCTTTCTTTGGCTATCATCTCTACCGTCAGATCTGATCAATATTTTTTTTCAACCATTGGATAAATTAAATAAGGTGAGCCATCACCTCAAATTCTTATATAAGTACACCTTGATGTTTGTCCCACATCGATCTTTAAAGCTCTGGCATGATGAAACCCTACTACTCTACTAAAGGACATTCTAAATATTCAATATTTTCTTAATTCAGAATGTCTGTGCAATCTTCCCCTCAGAAATAAATTTCATCTATAAATTAAATATCAGAATGGAAAACATACAGAGAGAGGTTAGTTGATCCAGAATTCTTTTCTAATTATGATTATATCATTTCCAAGAATATCAAGCTGAATGGCTAGGAGAGCCTATGTGTTTCAAAACCGAAGGCGTGGGATCCATTTTATCTAGAGTTGTTGGTTTAATTCTATGAGGCAGTAAGATTCTTCAATGAAGAAGGGAGAGACATTTTTTCCTTCAAGTTTTAAGGAAATTCTTACTCCCTTTCCTACACTAAGGCTGCAAGTCTAATTTGAATTCCATATAAAGGTGAAGCTTAATTTTACGCCCATAAATTACCAGATGTATCAGGTTCATTTGATAAGGAAAATTCTTTAAAGTTCCTTGGCTTGAAAGAAGTAAAGACTCTGAATATTGTTCATCTATCAACAAACTTCCTGATTCTTGAATTATGGGTTCAAGCTTTTATCATTCTGAGAAAAGGGGATAAGGATTCCCTGAAGAAAAGTGACATTTATATTCTGGATTTCATGGTGAACCTTAAGAAGATAAAATTGGTCAACTATATCTTGGTCACAATTGAGAATATCAAGAATGGAAATTTGAAGTCTCAAATCCTTATGTATCCAGCAATTCTCTCCAAGACTATTGTTCTTTATCTTCATTATTTAATTTTTTTGTAGTTATAAGACAACGAATTTCAAAGTGATGTTGTTAAGTGATGATACTCTCAGAAGGATGAAGGTTGGATTAAATAGTAAATCTGTATATTTCTATGATCTTTTTGAATCAGAAATCAAATATCCTTCAAAGAAACTGGTAGCAGCTAAAACTTCCAAGAAGGGTGGTAGGAAGAGGAAGGTGAAGGAACTTGAAGAAAAAGAAAAAATCCATGTGGCTAAGGAAACTCAATCAGAACCCCCAAAACCAAAGAAGTAAAAGAATTTCCCTGATGATGAGGTGGCTATGTAGAGAGAAGAAAAAAAGAACAGAAAGGAAGGGGAGCCTACTTTTGTCTTAGACCCTATTGAGGTAAAATCATTTAATATGAAGGTTGTTGAAGATATTGATAATTTAGAGAAATAAAAGAAGCAGAGGAAGAAATTGTCTAACGTCGAGATAGTTTAATCCCTTCTTAATTCTGATGAAAAATCCTTTAAACAAATTTAGGTACCAGAATAATTTTTGAAAGAATCACTCCCTATGACTCTGGGAAAGAAGGTAGTGATTCTGGAACCAAAATGAGAAGAATAAATTATGAAAAAAGAAGAAGTAGAAGAAGAATAAGAAGAAGAAGAAGAAGAAGGAAGTGGTGATGTTGTAGACATGATAAGACAGGTAGAGGAATATCATGATAATGAGAGTCCTTATGAGAAACATACAATCCAAACTTTTGATGTTAAATCCTCAAAACTTGCTACACCAGGAAAAGAAGAAATGGGTCAGGAAGAAGTGAATAAACTATCTGAAGAAGAAATTAGCAACCAAGACTTCCTTCAGCCCAAGGATATTGTGGCAGGTGAAGAGAAAGAAATCCTTGAGGAAGATAAAATTGTTCAGTTATCTGATAGTGAGTATGAATCATCCAAAGTAGAAGAGATCATTTTGAGAGTTGATAAGGTAAAGAAGGTGTTTTTTGATAAACCTAAGAAATATGTGATGAAAAAGAAAGGTGTTGGTGCTTCGTTGAAGAGGAATGATAAAGATTTAGAAAAAGAATCCTCACCAACCAAAAACTCTGATTCAGAATCGTCCTCTCTTGGACATGATTTTGTGGTACAATCTTTAGAGAATCTGGTTCATACCATTACCTTATTTCTAAGTATAGAATTGAAGTTCTAGATGCTTTAGCACTAATTTAATCGGAAATATTATTCAGTCACCATGTTTATGGATAATTTTGTAAATCTAGAGACATATTTCAAAACTTTCTTCATTGAATATGAATCTCATAAAAGATCATGAAAGAAGATTGAAATTTTGTCAAGGAATAAAATCATATACCTGAGAGTCTTTGATTAATTTCAATAAAGTGTGAAGGATTCATTTGACTCGAAAGATTGGAATTTTAATGATCTTACTAAGAGTTTTGAGGAAAATATGACTCTTGAGCAAACAACTCAGTAGCAAGAATTCAAAGACCTGAATGGGAAGCTTAATTCAGTGGATATGAATTGGAAGAGAGAAAGGGATCTCAGAATTGAGTTTCAATAAAACCATGTTAAGAAAGAAAAATTTTTGAAGGCTCAAGAAGATATACTTAAGGCTTAGGAAGAAAAGATAAAATCCTTAGAGAAGAAAAATGAATATCAAGATCAGCTACTCAAGAGTGTAGAATAAGATCACAATGATATAAAGAAGCTGAAAACCATTGTCAAGAAGTAAACGATGAAGGAGAGAGAAGGATAATTCTACCCCATTCCGATATTTGTTTGTATTTTCTTCTTTGAACAAATTCAATCAATCATAATGTAATTTTGGTTTTTTTTCAAATATTTGGTTGTTTAGTACTAATTTTTTAGGTACCATATTTTTTTCATTCTATTTATTCCTTTTTAAAAATCACAAAGGGGAGAAAGGAATGATAAAATTAATTCTAAGTAAAGAAGACATTTCTCTATGTAAGGGGGAGTTCATCTAAGGGGAAGTTCTTATCAAAGAATATTTTCATATGAAAAAAAATATAAAATCTGATTTAGGAAATCTATAATATGACCTTTAGGGATTTCAAAACCTAAGGGGGATTTAGTCGTATACACTTTGATTCATATGTAAAGGGAGATAAGTTTTCTTTTATGTTCATAAATAAAAACTCAAAGTCTTTATATTCTATTTTGTAAGGATGTTTGTGATTTCAAAAAAGGTAGTGATTATTGAGTCAATAAGGTTTCCTTATGAATTTTTCATTCCTCTATGTTTTGAAAATCACAAACCCTCTATCTTATGGAAAATTATTTTTTTTCATAAGAATTATCTTAATAAGGAAAAGTTTCCTTCCTCAAGGAAATTCCATCCTTACCTATGTTTTCATTGTTCATTTTATAGTTTCTCTAAATCTAACTCTTTTTATTTCTAAAGTTTAATATTTTAATTCATATCTAAAACCTTGGAATCATATAAGTCCTTTATTATTGAGTATTCTATTTTCAGACTCCAAATTCTTTGAAATTCAGACTCTGAATTCTCTGAAATTAGAACTCCGAATTCTTAGAAATTCAGGCTCTGATTTCTCTAAAAATCAAACTCTGAATTATCTGAAATTTGGACTCATAATTCCTTATAATTATGAATCTAAATTCCTTAGAATTCGAACTCCAAATTCTCTGAAATTCAGACTCTTAATTCTCGGAAATTCAGACTACTAATTATCTAAAATTCAAACTATGAATTCTCTAAAATTAGGACTCTCAATTACTCAGAATTACGACTCCTAATTCCTTAGAATTTAGAATTTGAATTACGTAGAATTTTGACTCAGATTTCCTCAGAATTTAGACTCCTAATTCATTAGAATTCAGATTCTGATATCTATATAATTGAGGTTCCGATTTTTTTCGAAAAAAGAATCTGAAATCTATAGAATTCAGGTTCTAAATTCTATGGAAAACATCATCTGAATATCCATGATTTATAGTCTCCAAATTATTATTTGGTTAGACAGCGAAATTTTATTTTTCCTTAAACACCAAAGATGATAAATTTGTTTACGAAACCCTATTTTTCTTACACTTGTTATATTTATGAAAGGATGTCCTATGTTATGTTCCTAATTGACCATTGTTTGAGTGACACATCTATAGGTCCCTACGAAATTCAAAGAAAAAGATGATTAATTAGAGGATGGATCCAACCATTAGAGAAGTGCCTATAAATAAGAGATCATTTGAACGAGCTCAATATTGAGATACACTGTTGATCACTCTAGAGATTTCATGCTGCTGAAGTGATTTCTAGAGAGATAGATTTTCATGCCTTGTGCGTAATAAAAATCTTGTCCATCTTGCTTTGTGTGACTCTAATTATTGTTGTGTACAATCAAGGACTTCCAAGGACAGGAAGACAAAGGTGCTGACTACCTTAAAGTTCAAGGACTTCTGTGGATAGGAAGATAGAGGTTCTGACTACCTAAAGTTCGAGGGCTTTTGGGGATAACAAGACAGATTCTGATATTCCTATCGAGGGCTTACCCTAGTGTGGTTAAGATAGACTTTATTGAAAGTATAAATCAAGGGACCTTTATCCAAGGTTGTTAGATACCATTCTCTTTGGGTTAAAATATTTCATTCTTATTACTTGTCTTGTTTCAAGTTTATTTCCACTATCTTTTGATAAAGGAAGAAAGTATAACCTTCTTATAATTTCTTTTTCTTTTGTATACTTTGAAAAGTAATACTATGTATGCTTTAAGGTTGAATCTTTTCCATGTAAACTTTCCTTATGTTTCATTTCTGGAATTAAATTTATGGAACCTAGAAAGTTTGTAGAACTAAAATAGGTCTTGTAAATTGACCTTGTTTAACCTTGTTAAACATAGTTTTCCTTAAGTATAAAAATGAAAGTTTTTAAACTTACAATTAACCCCCCCTCTTCTAATTGATCATCTACGTTTATATTTCTATCCTACAGTTCATTCTGTGGGAGTTCAAGAATGATTCATGCAAAAGGAAATCCATAACCCAAACATTTTAGTAAAGTTCAATGAATAAATGGATGTATATTAAAAATTATTTAAATCTTAATATTATAATTATATAACCCAAAAACATTATTTACATATTAATTTCATTTCAATACACTAATCTAGTTTCCATAACATTCCATAAAATAAAATATAGCATCATTCATGTTGGTGGTTAAACCGAGCCAAATAATAACATGTTATAATCAACAGATGAGTATGATTATGAATGTATTTTATTAAAATATAATAATAATAGAAGAATAATGAACTTATTTAAATGTTATTAAATATATGAATAAAAATTTAGAATATTTTTATGAAGAAAATACAAAAAATAATGATAATAATTTATCATTTTCAAAGAAGAACTTTTATCTCCTCTTGGAAACATTCTTGGTTTTAAAGGGATTATATTATTCTATTGAGACCAAAATCAACCCTATTTTTGAGATGATTATAAATGAATAAAATATGGCATATTATAGAGAGTAATAATAATGTTGTGTTTGTTTTATAAAGGGTAGTAGAGAGTCCTTTTTTAAGTGAAAGTTGTTGATTTTTGCAAAATATTTATTTATTAAAATAAAAGGAAGGTAATATTCAATGAATGTTGATTAAAATTTACAACTAAGTAATATAATATGAGGAATGTTTAAGATACCCTCATTAAACTATTTAAAGGTAAGTTTATTTTTGATATTTTAGGATTTTATATGTTGATTTAACACCTTTACAAATTTTAGCCTTTAACGTGGTGGTAAACTTTTAGTTAGGTAACTTATTTTTATAACCAAAAAATAAAAATAGAATATTATCTAATTTTTATTTTTCTGATTTAAAATAAGAAATAAATTTTATTTAATTAAATTTCCGAATTTTATAAAAATTGACGATAATATAAGTATGCATCACACAATAAAAACAATTTTTAAAGAATAGTTCTAAGCAAAAAAATGAATGCATATTTAATTAGGACAATATTATTGATAACATTGACCTTAAATAGTTAATGATTAAAATTTTTTTGTTATATTTATTTTAAACCATTCCAAAAAAGAATGGAATATTATGAATACTTAATTGAATAAAAACGACATAAAATAGGTTCTTATTGTAGTAAAATACAACTCAAGTCCCATATTGTCAAACATTTCTTTATAAATTAAATTTATTTTGTTATATATTAAATACATATTTGGTTTATAAATAGATTTCATATATTTTTATTTCATGCTTATATCATGATGATTTCATTAATGTTACAGTATTTATAAAAATGCATTTTTATTGTTCACTAAAAATCATTTTTTAGAAAAATATAAAAAAATCAACCTTAGATGATATTGAAATGATCAATAAAAAATAAAGTTTAATTTTTATATTAAAAATATAAAATTTAGTAATTTACCTTTTAAATAAACAGATATAATAAAATGAAAAAAAAATATTTTTATAGGAAAATAAATTTTTACACAATAAGAGTTAATAACCTTTTTTCATATAAATTACCAATTATATGAGTTTTAATCTGTTTGTTTTTACATTAAAAATAATTTTCTATATCAATACATTAAAAATATAATATTTTAATTTAAAATAAAAATTTACAACTCTTTAAAAACAGTTATTTGAAAAATATTCCTTTTTAACAACATATGATTTTAATCACATATAATTTAAATTTATTTTTTATAAATTCATTGGCTTCAAAAAAATTAAATTGTCCTTTTATAATAATAATAATAATATGAAAGTACTTAAAATACCAATTTTTATAATGAATCATTTTACACAATTATTATCTTTTCTACTTGAGGCTTTACTCTTCCTGTAATTCTTTTAATGACGTTTCACATTGTATTCTCATGATTTATTGATGTTCTTATTATATTCTAATAATATATATAATTTATTCATTATTTTGGTGTTTCATGTGATACAATCTATTCAACATAGTAATATTTAAGGGAAAATATATGCTAAAATCTTTACGTGATACATTCTACCCCATTAAAAAAACTCCAACCTCAAAATTTTAATTTCTACCACCAATGAAAATATATGATTTTTTTAGTTTAGTGTTGACCCATGATGTAATTTCAAATAATAAATGAACCTCACTATTTTTCATAATATTTGGAAACTCATCCTTAACCTCATAAAATAAATATGTCAAAATTTTCATTCATCATAACTATTTATTCCAAATATTACGCTTTAATTGGTTATAGAAGTTTATAGAGGCGTACCTTTTTTAGATTCATTTTTATTATCATGTACTAAACTAAATACTAAAAATAATATTTTTATGATAAAATCTAAAATATTTAGAATAAATAAAAATTTTAATATGAAAACTCAATCATAAAATTTTTTATCCTTTGAAACCTTCCTTTATACCAATGATATATTTGGTTCAAGTAAGTAAATATTGTTTCAAAATATAACCCTTTCAGTTGAACTCAGGTTCTGATAAGTTCTATCTTCTTAGTAACAATAACATATTCCCTATAAAGTACTAAAATTGAATTTTCTAATATATTTATTAATATATTATAAACCAAAAAATAATGGAAACTTGTACTCCTAGAAATAAATTTACCCCTTTATCCTAAAAAACATAAAATATCATATCAATCAATATTACCATAAATTTTAAATACTATAAAATTGCTAATATTATCTCGAAATAACCTAAATCATGCTATCACAAAATCAATTTTCAACACCCAAGGTTATATATATCGCTTAACATATATTCCCAAAATAAATAAACCCATTGTCCTGATTAAGTGTAATTACCTCAAAATAAAATAAAATATCAACCCAAAAGGGTGTCTATACCAAAATCTAGTATTCTCCTTAAAAACCTAATAAAAATATTCAAAATGACATTAATCACCTTATAATACAATCACATTTGACCTCCAAATGATATCCTTGCCATTAAATTTATGGTAAACCTTATATTTATAACCCCATAATGGTATCCACAACTCTTAAAATATCCTCATATGATAACATATTAACCTGTAATTTTTTAAAACCCTAGTTTGTTACCAACTGATATGCCTATAACCCATAAATTCAAATCCAGTTCTAAAAACACAATATTTACATATTACATTTGATACAAATCTAATTGAACGAAACATTTCCATCTACAACTAAATCATTTTTACCAAGTATTTTCATCACTAACACACCTAATATATTTTATTTTTAGAGGTTTAAATAATTAATACAAGACATATTATTAACAAAACCCATATGTTTTCCACCAAATAAAAATTTGTTCCTCTAAACCTGGAATTCCAATAAGTATTCAACATATCCAATAAAATTATCCACACCTCATACCCTTATATAAATATCATATATAACAAAAATCATTATAACATGGGGTAGTGGAAACATATAAATGGTATTATTATATTCTCATTAAGAGTAACCCTAAAATATAACAATAAAATACCACAATCGAGCATAAGATGAGAATGTGGGAATGAGAACATTTTAAAGGTGCATGATCAAAACTTAAGAACATAATACCCAATGAAACATATAACATGAATCATGATTCATGTCATATTTATTTTTACATAATCATAAGGCATGAGACAATAATCGTGTACCATAGAAATATAACATTTTTATAAGAATGTGGAAAAAGAATAAGTATAAGAAATCATAATATATTGAACATAGATAACCAAAATCATTGTCAAAAATCAACCTAGTTAAACCCCAAACTGACCCTTAACATCATTGTGGCACGTTATTGATCTCCATAGGGTTTTAAAAAGTACCAAGGGAATCAATAAGAGACAGTGGGAACGATTTATCTCGACATTAAAAAATATTGGAAAGAAAAACCTAAAACATAGGCTAAAAACAATGATCAATGTAAAAAAATGAGTATTAAAACTCAGTATAAATTCCAAATTAAACTATTCATTATTAAATTACAATATAATGCGGGAAATGGAAAATCAATAATCAGGTGACCATACAAAAAGTGGCACCTTGATTATCCACTGGAGGTAAAAAAAAGTGTCGAGAAACATGGGAGTACCTAAGATCTCACTATAAAATCTTTAATATAATGTAACATGATCCATCCTCTCCATGTGCATGATGAAACCAAACATATTTAATTCTTCTTTGTACCCTACGTGGCCTAATTGAGTGTCATAATCTCAAAGCATAGAAACATATATTTAAGGCCACTATCTAGAGTATAATACTAAATTCGTTTAGAAAACATTATCGAATAATACAATAGTTATTCTAGGTTCCAATTATATGTATAAAATAGGTGTGATCCATGTAATGCCAAAACAATCACCCACATATAAAGAATAAGCCCATGAAACACATAAACCACACAATCATAAGAACCATACCCCGAACACCACTCCAAGGAAGTCACCCCGCTTTAAGACTATCAATACACAAGGGATCTCACATATCTAGGAAATTGTATTTCCTTTAATAATGATAATCCAAGAGGCACATCCCAAAGATATGTTTCCAAATAAAACACATTTTCCAAAGACAACACATTTTTAAAAAGTGCCAACCAGACCACACCAATTATTTTGAAATACAACCCTTTTAAAAGGAGTCCAAACATGCCTTTTTGGAATCCATGGAATACTTAAAAAAATGTGAAAAACGAAACATCATTTGGAAATCATAAACTTCTTATATGGGCCAACTAGGATTTTAATCAAACACTTGGGGCATAGGGATATATGAATTTATTCCACACAATTTAATTAAAAGGTAAATCAGATAGATTTCATCTAAAATAATATTTCAAAATATTATATATTTCTAAATGACATCAAAAAAATTATAAACATAAAGAAGTGAATGATTCTTAAATTTAAAAGCTAATGAATAGGAAAACCTACCTTAATCCAAGATACATTGATGAAGACTAATTCACACATTAACACATATAAAATCATATATATATACACACCCATTAATCACATGTACCTATTCCCTTTACCAGTAGGGAATATGTACAATGAGGATAAATATATACATACCTATATATATGAGTGAAATCCTTCAAGAAGCCACAAGCCATTCTAAATAACTAAGAGCGAACCAAAAATTATCTAAAGGACAAAATTAAAATTTGAAAAACAAAAAGAGGTGGAATAATACCTACCAAAATGGTGTATATAGAACCTAAATGGACTAAGGGCCTTCACCTTCAGTGATGAATGCCAAAAAATACATGAAGTCTTCCTAAGATACCCATCGAAGGCCCTAACAACAAAATAGACGAACAAAAACCGAACCACCCCGAGCCATGTGTTTTTTTAATGAATAGGGGTGACTAGAGTGAAGAACAACTCCATAAAATGGGAAGAGGGGGGAGTCGTAGACCTTACCTCGAAGTATTGACCAAGAATATCAAGGAAAACAAAGAGAAATAGATAGATTAGGGAGATCATGAGAGGAGGTGGCATGTGGATATAAAGGAAGATGGAAGTGGTTTGTCATGTGAGCCAAAAGGGATAGTATGGTTATTTATGGTTCTTATTTTTTATTTCAATTTTTATTTCAATTTTTATTTTCTTTTGAAAAAAATAAATCGCAAATGGTTTGGGTCACACAGTTTCTCTAACTATGCACCAACCATGTGCCAATCGTGCACATTATTATAGGTTCTAAGAGAACCCCTCCTAGGTTAGTCACATAGTTTAGAAAAATATATTCCAACCATGAATTCATATCTATAAAAGGTTTTATAAGTTATCACATGGTTATAACCCAGTTTGAAAAATCATGCTTCTTAACTGTGAGACATGATATGGATACACAAAAACACCCAATTATAATGAGAAGAACCTAAAATAAAATATATAAATAAATATAAACAACTATACAATTAAATTAAAATAGTAGTTTTGGGTTGTTAAGTGAAAATTTTCCCCACCATGAAACTTTTTTTCCCCAAATGTCCCAAGAAACTCAGTTGATCAAGACCAAAGCAAGGATGAACTATGACCCAATGAATGACCTAAAAACTCAAAGACTGAAAACCAACACTCACTTATATTCAAAACCCATAACAATAAAACCTCAAAATAAACTATGATACAATCCTTATAAAAATCCAAACATCCATGGAAGACACATCATAAGACCAAATAACTCAAACAAAGAGTAAAGGGATTCTGAAGAAGAGGCTCACTCTTTTCCAAAAACAACCAAACCAGGAAAACATTGACTTATAAAATAGAAACCATTAAATAAAACCATCATAATATATTTTGGATCTCCATAGGAATCCATCACACAACCCACTATCGAATCAAACAAGCTTTTATGATCAGGTTAGGTGGGGAAGAAGTAAGAAAGTGTCCTGTTAAGAACACCTGGAAGTTGGGATAATAACCATATCATCCTAGGGTAGAATACCCAACATATTATGAATCTATAAAAAATATTTCCAAATACATAATAGATATTGAATCCTAATGTACAATAAAAAACATGGGAAAAAATTCACAGAACAAAGAATGCCACCATCCCACAACTAAAAGATTCAAAATTTCTCAAAAAAACTTACATTAAGAACAAAATTCCCAAAAATGGAGTAAAAAAATTCTGCTTCAAAAAAAATAAAACATAACTCAACACCACACCCAAAATAAAAAAAAATCATTTATAATCACAGAATCATTAGACTAAACCCAAATCAACACCCAACTCTTTCAAATGGGATGGGGGTGTTTTGTAGGGGTGGACCTGGATCCATGTACCTTACTAGAAACATCCCAAAAACCTATTATAGGTACCTTTGAATCTACAGGTATAAAAGTTATTTGGTACTTCAAGAAAAGTTGGATTCTTGTGACCCTGCATTCTGTATTGATGACACACTAGCTTCCCTTACCGAGAAAGAGCTAAAAAAAGATTAGAAGGCCTCTTAATTCAACCACCAGCATAATTCATTATTCTTTCCTATTTATTTAAAGGAATTACATTCACCTATTTCATAGATTAAAGTGGTATTGGTTTCCCCTATAACCCCCACTAACACACCCTCATCCTAGAACTCTTGCCTCACCACATCCAAAAAGTATATTAAACTGAATTCTGATACCCCTGATTGAAGGTGACGATGATGCCCATTCCCAAAATTTTAGGTTCTCATAGAATACTCCTCATTCAATTCTAGATTATAGGGAACTAAATCCAAAAAATTATATATGAATTCCAATTTTGATCCATCACATTGTCGAAGGCATAATATCACCATTTCCCGCACCACCTTCACAGCCTCAGAGAAGTACTGTCAGATGAACAAGGCTTTGATGAATTCATAAGAGATTTATTATCAAGGATCATTCCAAATGACCAACTTCCACCACATCCAAATCAGGCCTTCAATCATAAATGTAACAAACATAACCTTTAGATACTCAAGAAACTCATTGATGTTGAATATTCTTTTGATATTACACATCCACTCTTCCGGTTCAAAAGAATCCATCTGACGATGAAAGAGAGGACGGTTCAGCTTCTGGAACTCAAGGAGGAAGTCCTTCAGTTGATCAACTAGGGGATTTTATAATGGTGATTCACACAAATTTTACCCTGAATATCCATTTATTCTTTAGTGGGGGTGTACTCTAAGTAAAAATTAATAAAAAACTCATTTAAAACAAACTCACTTCCAAGAACTCATCACAATTACACACCAAATATGAAAAAAAATGCACAAACACCAAAAGGTCCATTTAAAAATCTTACTAAACACCACTTTAAAAAAAATCAATTTCCAAATTCCAATCCAATTTATTCTATAAAAAATTCCTTGAATTTCACCTATTAATCCAATACCTCTCTTTAAAATCACTTTCAAATTATCAAAAACATTTTCAAATTCGTTTAAAAAATCACACACCAGATTTCAAAATCATCAATGAAGAGTAAAAATAAATTTTAATTTTTTTTATCGAAATCCATTTTATTCAAAGTTAATTTTTCAATTATTTTCTTAAATAAATTTGAAAACTCCTTTATCTTTTTGGTAAACCAACATATTGGAATTATAATCCCATTTTTATAATGAAAAATGAGGTTTTAAAAATTATTAAAGACCCAAAATAAATTTACCTTAGGGACTAGTGATAATATGTGACTTATCCATACGGTTGGAGGCCATATTCCACTCCCACCACTACCACAATGAGTTATTCAAGACTAGATTCTTGGGATCAACATGGCTTTCCAGACCCTATGATCTCATTAAAAAAAATGAGCCAACACCTATTTCATTCCCCAAACACAAAAACATTCAAAAATATATGAAAGCAAAATAACCCAAAATTAATCAACTAAAGATAATAATTACTCATAAAAATAATGATAACTAAAATCTAAATAAAAAACTAAATACCCAAATTCCCATAGTATCCCAAGGCTCAACATTGAAATTATTATCTAGACACCTCCTCATAAAAACACCCCATATCCCAACAATTATAATCCTTCTACCTTGACATCTCAAATAAAAAAGGGTTCTATGAAACATAGGTCATTTAAAGAACCTAATATAATACCATTTTTCATGAACCGACCTCAATTAACCCTGAACTAGTCACTTGAGAAGGCTCGTTAAATCCATAAGGAATGTTACCGATCTCCCCAAGTTGGAAACAAACACCAAGGGATTCAATGAGAGATAGTGGGAATAATTTATGAAAATATAAAATAATTAATGTAGTGTAAAAGAAAAAAACATGTCAATATAGAATCTAATAAACAATAATAAAATAAAATAAAATTTAAAAATAAAACAAATCCAAACCTTAATAACAAAAAGATCTTTATGTGACCCCATAGGTCACTCACTAACCCAAACCCCAACATCATTCCCCAAAAATAAAACCAAGAAAAACCTACACCCAAGGATAAAATAAATAATGGATGTATAGGTGTTAGTATTAAAACATAGTAGGCATGTCCAAGTAAACTATTCCCGATGAAATTATTTTAAATAAAAGATCCATTTTCTGAAATTTTGAAATACAATATATAAATATAGTTTTTTTATTCATTCAATTTAAAAAATCACAGTCCATTTCACCATTTATTTTAAATGGGTTTTTCTTAAAAATGGGAGGCTTGATAATTTTAGGGCTAAAGAGATAAAGAGATATGGAAAATGGAATCACATTTTTTCTAATGGGTGAAATAGAGTATGAAATATATTTCGAAATATTCTAAATTAAAACATTTTGAAACCATACATTATCTTTTACCAAAATAACGCACTAAAAAATGGGAGTAGAATCAATAAAAACATAACAAGGATAATGGGGAATCAGTAATCAAGTAAACATACCAAAATAGGAAGCCAAATTATTTTCCACACATAAAAAAGTTTTAAGAAACATGGGAATACCTAAGAGATTAGGTGAAAATCTAGAATATACTATAACTTGATCCATTTTTTCATCACACCTGATGCAGTCAAAAAACCCTAATGCTCTGTCGTACCCTACCTAAACAAACCAAGGGGTATAATTCCATCATCATCTCATTAATTATTTAATCCAAAAATATTTTATAGAAAAAAATAGAGAATTAACAAGAAAAATAAATAGGAAAACAACAAATAATAAGAGGATTATGGATCCTGATATAATGGTAACCCAACACATCGCCTCATACAAATTCCTCCACAATAGAATCAAGGAGCTCAAGATTATGAACCATATAAAACTGAAAACTTTGTCCACTATAGAAGTAATATGGTCTATAAGAACTACCCTCTGAACACCACTCCATGGAAGTCCCCTTTCCTTAGGTCCATCAACACACAAGTGAAGTCACATACCAAGGAAATTCTTGTTTCTTTAATAATTATAAACCAAGAGACACAACCCAGTGATATTCTTCTAAAAAATCCACTTTCCAAAATTTCTAACCTGGCCAAAAAAATACTTTTGAAATAAATTTCTTTAAGAATTATCCAAGACAACATTTTGGAATCCATTTAATTATTAAAACACATTTGAAAATCCATAATATGGTTTGGAAATCATAAATTTATTATAAATTCCAACATGGATTTTAATAAAACACATGGCATGTAAAGAAATGTAAATTAATTCCATACAATATAATTAAAAGGTAAAGAAACTGTATTTAATCTCAAATAATATTTCAAAATATTACATATTTCTCGATAACATCAAAACAAGGTATAAAAATATAGTAATCAATGATTCTTAAAATTAAAAGACTCTTCATAGGGAAACCTACATCAATCCAATACGCCTTTGAAAAATACTACTTTATACTTGAGTTCATATACACTCATATATATATACCCCATAATACAATTTACAAATTCTCCTCACCATGAGGGAATATATACAAGGAGTATATATATATATATACATACCTAAGTATATTTTTACAAGACTTCATGTATCCACTTGATGTTGTAAATAATAGAGAGGGAACCAAAATCACCAAAATAACCCAACTAAAATTGGAACAAAAAAATGGGTAGAATAATACTGACTGAAATAGAGATGGGGGAATATAAATGGAGTGACATGCTTTCCCTTCTGAGGAAGATGCCAGAACACAAATGATGTTCCCCCAAGAGACCTTTCATGATCCCTAACAATGGAAGAGATTACCAAAACATGGATTAACCCTCACCCTAAGGTTTGAATGAATGAAGAGTGGTGGCATGAGTGAATAAAAATGACAATAAATGGAAATATTAGGGATCCAGAGACCTTACCTCGAAGTATCAACCAAGAATATCCAAGAAATGTGGGAGAAATAATTTGATTAGAAGAGCTCAATATAGGGGTGTCGTATGATATTAGAGGTTGAGGGGGGAGGGTGGTTGCATGAGATAAATGGGGGAGAAGAGGTATTTACGGTTCTTATTATTATATTTTTAATTTTTAATTTAAATAGTTTTTTATTTGAAAAGAATGACACAGTGAAGTGTTTTGGTTGCACAATTTGAAAAATTGTGCTCCAAACATGCACCCTCTATTAGGCTCTAGAGCACACCGTATGGGCTGCCCCTTTGTTTGGAAAATCGTACACCAACTATGTGTTTGTCTCTATGAAAAGTTTTTGAAGATGTTGCATGGTTACATAATGGTTTGACAAATTGTACACCTTAACCTTAATACATACTCTATATACCAAAAAACAAAAAAATTCAAGGGCAACACCATGAATAAAAAAAGAAATAAGTATGGACTAAAAAATAATTAAATTAATAGAATAGTGTCCCGTCAAGGTGTTACAATCATGGTCATTCGTAAATTAGTGATCATGGTTATTGGAAATAATACCCATATATAATTATATAAACTTATCTAATTTTAATCATGTTCACACATAATGTTTTGATAATAGCTAACCACAATTATACCCAAACATAAATATTTAAAGATAGCTAACCATTATCATATCCAAACATCTATGAGTAAATCTAGTCAAGACCACATGTAACATTATTAAAACATGATATATAACATGTTATCCAATGCACCAAAGGGATGTATAATTCTTTTTATACTTATAAAATCATAATATGTGCATCCATATGTGTTCTAGAAAATAAAACATTTATAATTTCATCATAGAAAACTTAACCCTTGAGAAAGAAATGACTTTATAAGATGAATTCCAAAAAACATGTTCATATGATATCTATAGAAAGACGATGAATGGTATTATTAGAGTGTATACCTATTAAATGATATGAAACATTAATGGATGTTGGAAGATATTGAATAAATTTTTATAAGAGGATTGGTTACTTAAAACATTTTAATGGTACCACATAATAAGATATAAGTATTGGATTATTTGATACTAAACATTTAATTTACCAAAAGTAAAATACACCAAGATAATTTAAAAGGTAATAAATTAAACATGACACTAAATTACATATATGTTTTAGAGTTTAAGAGGAAAATAGAAGAAAATTTATAAAAATAATTTTCAGTAACCTTTTTTTAACATGGTTGTAAAAATAAACATATAAGTCACATAAAGAAATTTCAGAGGGGAGAAAATAAGACATTGAAAATATAGTTTTAAAAGAGTCCCAAATATTGAAACCTTGATAATAAATGACGCTAAAGATAAGAAATATATATTGGAAGATAGAAATATTATTATGTGGAATTATATCCCTTTATTTATTTTTATAAATCATTAACCATTATTTTAAAAATGAGAAAAATTGAAAAATTACTTTTTAAAACCTTGAAAACATATATAAGGAGGTATATTTAGAAAAATGGTTATTAAAGTAGGGAAATACATTCATAGAAAAAAAATTAAAATGATATTCTTTTCACACTTCTATAATGAAATTGAAAAATGAAAAATGTGGAAATGGTTAATTATATTCCTTTTAAATTATTTTTACGGAAGTCAGATTTTATAGAAAGTCACCATATGAAATCATTAAATTATATTGAATAAAATTCATAAAAAATATAAATAAATGGACATGTGGGAGAGATATTCCAGACCATAAAGATGAGATATGGTTAGTTCCACTTACATGAAACATTGTAATTGCATTATGAACCAATGGGAAGTGTAAGAATTATAAAACATGCAAGACTCAGAATTAATAAGATGATAAGAAAAAATATATGGTTTGTAGGGAGATAAAAAATATTTTCCCAAATAGAAATTTAATATAAACAATATCGAATTCATATTGAGATTGGAAAACCCCTTACTAACATTGTAGAGTATGAAATATTAATCCAAAATTTAGAAAATGGTAAAAAAAAATTGCATAAAAATTATTGTAAAAAATGTAAGTTGTTTGTACTGAATTCTACCTAGAGTTGTAAACAGTCATCTTTGGGAAAACATAAGGCACCCATTAACTCACCATGTCATGTTGAGAAGACCAAGGCATAAGCACATAAGTTCAAAGGTCTGTATGCATGATGGAAACTTGGTGGAAATTACTTATGAACCAAATGTGAGGCCCAAGGAATTCATTCACCCATCCTACCAAAACCTGCCAAGGCATCTGTGTATAAGTTCCAAGGTCTTCATGCAAGATGAAAAACCGAGCATAAAGCCCTTATACTCCCAATGCGGAATCAATCCCCACTTCCACTCAAAACTTCTTATGTTCTCTCAAAAATAATTTCACATATAAATAGACAAGCACCCCTCCCTTTTAGAGGTAAATATCAGGAAGTCAAAACATCACTCACATGAACGCAAGATTAACCCTTCTACTACTGCATGAAATTTATATATTCAAGGTATATGATCTTACGAGAAATATCTCCCTTTGGGTGGGCCCATAATGTCTTGACCCTTTCTAGTTTCCTTTTTTTTATTAGGTAAGTGCATGAAAAAAACCATTATTGTGCACTATAATTGTCTAAGGAAGGTGCGTGTGAAAGACCAATATTGAGTGCACCACATACCCTTGTGAACACCCATATTTTTCATAGTCCCCTTATTTCTGTGTGTAAGTACCCAATCCTACACGCACCTCCTCCTTAAAACTCTATGGGTTTTCTTTACCTAAAAAAGACAATGTTTGATCCCTTATTGAATGAAACTTCTACATCTTGTGTGCACCTCCTCCATAGGACCCTTCAAGCTAGTATATAGTGATTTCTTTATTACTTGTGTGATGTCCTATGTTTAATTTACCTGCCTCTTGATTTTTAGAATATGTAGGATATTTCCCCTTTCTTTTTTCCATAGGGATGCTAAAGTGGATCCCACAACTAACCACACCTCCACCCCACTCCCATCAGGAATTGCTAATTACTTCCCTAATCCAAGTGTTTCTGGGTATCATTTATGTAAGTAAAATGGGTAAGTTAAAATTCATCCCTATCTGAGCTGCATGATGTTAAACTACCAAGCCCTATCGTCCTCAGCACACGTGTTTAAACTATTGTCTCTCCCTGTGCAATGCACAAGGGTTGTCGCATCCCAGGCATCTTCCAAACCCACTCGTCTCCATGGGAGTGATATCTTATTCTCCCTCCTAATAGGGAATGAAATTGTTCTCACATGGAGCGAGGTCCTCTTCAAGCATCCCTCTTGGTGTAATCCCCAATCTCTATCTCCTTATTCCGCTTTTAAACATAAGACACATGACATATCTCGCTAATCCATCTTTAATGACATGAACATCCATTCTACTACTTATTTGTTTCTCATAATAAGTGTGAATCTCATGGGATTAGAGAATATTAGTGACTGTGACTCCATTTGGGAAGCCTCAGTGTGTAATCTCCATGCCCCTTCTGAACTACACTATTTTGGATCCCTATATTATAAACATGGTATGTATAAAGTCTCCACACGGAATAATCACAATCAAGGGTAAAATATAGTGCTCCCTACTAGGTATGTACCCTCACGATGTGACTTCTTCCCTTTATGGGACACATCCCCAGGATCCACCTTCATGAGGTGTTCTAATCCATCCACTTAGGCCACTAACCCTGTGTAATCCCTAACATGTCCATGGGAAGATGGCCATGTGCAAACCCAGATACCATCCTAAACTGCATAGACATAGATCCCTATATTATAAAAAAGGTATATATGAAATATCCTTGAGTTTCAATACCGAAACAATCATACTCACGTCAGTTCTCCCTCATCCTTACCGTATGATGTTAAACTACAGGGGATACTAGAACTGTATGGAATTTGATCCATATATTCTAAATAGGGTACATAGTAAGACTCCTTGAGGTTCAAGACCATAATCCATTCCCATCATTGTCTTTCCCTCAAGCCATTATGTCTCGAGATGATCATTCCCCATCCCAAGAGTTCAAAGTTTCTTTGGTTCCCCATCCATGCACTCTATTATCATGATCTGCCTACTTAGTTGTCCCATTACCCCATCCTAAACTACGTAGACATTGATTCCCTACCACTAGGATATGTAGGAAGCCTTATTAAGGTTAAATCCCATTACCCATCACATTTCATCCATCCCATCTATTCAATTTCAACACTTCCTCTATATCCATCCTAATTCTTACTCAGGTCGCCGCATCCCAGTGAGATCATGCCATCCCTGACATCACTGCTCCTAGAAGTACTCATGGATCTAGCCATGCATAATCCCAACACAACCCATATTCATCCAGAAAATATTTCTCCTCCTTTGATGGGAATTTAGCCATGTGTAAGACCCAAATCACCCCTTCGAACTACGTGGAGTTTGATCCATGTCTTTTACACATGGTACATAGGAAGACTATATGAGGTTAAATCTCAGACAATGGTAAACCTTGGTACCCCCCTCATTGGAGTGAACCCCCCTCACCTTCCCTCATTGGTTTCCAGATCATCCTTCGTGATGTGACACGCTCTCTTTATGAGACACACCACCTCAGATCCAGTTGAATTGGGAGTTCTGATCCATCCATCTAGTAAACCTTCTAGGTGCTCTCTCCTAGGGATCTACCTCTCTGATCTTTTCCCATGGGGAATTCTAATCTCTCTCATCCATCTCCTCTATATGTTAAACTCATGAAATACCCCATGTTAAACATGGTACACCTAAGTAAATCCTATGAAGGCATGCCTTTGGAATAAAATACCACATGATTTACATCATATGCCTCAGGTTTCCACACCCTTTAGAATCCCTTTTATAAGGAAGAATATAGGTAACCAAATTTAAAGTGTTCAGAAATGACATTGATGCCCAACGTGACTACTCTCCTAACTGAAGGTTTTTGCCCTGACTAGACCCCTTGAAATGTCCATCTAGAAGAAGTGTAATTAACAGACATCCATGAAGAGATGGTACTCAGAATGAGGTTCATGAACAATGCCTTTTTTTATAAGGAAGACCTAGACTAGGTGATGAATTCTTATGAGGAATCCACAGAAGGATGAACTGACATCACATCAATCCATTTAGATAATGGGGAATACATTGTTGAATAAGTGATGGAAGACCCCCATCTTTGGAAAGTTGGAATGCAGGTTATTGAATGTGACACACTAGTGTGCGATAGCACATAGAGATGGCCATTCCCCAATACAAAAAATTCCAAATATAAATAGTTAACTCGACCTTGAACTGTTCTCCTCAACATGGAATTAGTAGCATTCACAACATTATAAGATGATCATTTCACCAGATCTAGTTATCCAATGCCATGTATTTTAGTGAAAATAGTGGGATTTTAATGAAACACACTAGATATTGGGGTAGTTAATCATTGGGAATTATGATCTATGGCATCATCAGTGTGGATCTCTCTCTCAAATCATAGAATATTTAATGACATTGGGGGATTGGGAATTTGTTTCATAGTATCTATATTGATGGATAAATCTTCCTTATTTATAGGATTCTAGCTATAAGAAACCCATCTCCCCGGCCCATAGATGCATGGGTAGAAGTAACGACGATTCGATAATCCCACATGATTCCACTATAGCCCTGACATCATCCACGTCCACATTTATCGGGAACTAACGCCCCGTCTAACCCTCTAAATCTATCTAGATATGGGTGATAGACACGTGTTTTCATCGATAATAGCATGATGGGGTCAATAAAATGAGTTAAATGGCCCACTAGGACTTGGAGGCTTCCACACCTCACCACAAATGCTACCCCCAAGGACAGCCCAGGGAGCCACTACTCCCCACTCTGACTTCCAATCACTTCATGAGTCTTTCCTTATAATGTTCCTATGAATAACCCCCATATAGAGATTATGTAAGGGATATTAAAGTCATTCCTACCCTGAAAATCATTTTAGATCCTCTAAAGAGGGATCCCACAAGGCCCCGGCAGTGCTGCCAAGCGGTCCCTCTGGCCAGGGAACAGGTGGTGTACCCCCCATCGGCCCTAGTCCGGATAACCCAACTCCAAAATCAGGCGCAAGCTCATGGAGATGCATGTTAGAAGTAATCCCCTAGAATGGATTCGATGACCCATTCCACCACCGACTCATACTTTCTTGTTCCATGCTACTACATATCTGGGGAACTATAATGCTCGGTCAGGATTGAGACCTCATCCACCCCACTGATAGCCTAGGATGAATCTTTTTGTCTCTAACACCACCATAAGCCATCATGGACTCACCCATGATGATGATATCCAATATGGAGTCCCTCCCCATACCATCAACAGTCAGAGTGGAGGTCCTCCCCACTCTCATGCTCAATATGGAGGTCCTCCCCATGTTGTCAGTGCTCATCCAAGTGGTGGTCCTCCCCTATTTCTCAACATTCGGCATGGAGGTCCTCCCTGTTTCAAGAACTATCACCCGAATGTCCTTCTCTCGTCGATTTTGGCTCAATTAGAGGTCCTCCCCATAGTAGTGATTAACAAAGTGAAGGTCATCCTCACCTCGTCGCCAGTTGGCATGGACCCCCCCCCCCCCCGTACTAGAACCAACTAGAGTGAAGGTACACCCCACTTTGGAACTACCAAATTAGAGACCATCCCCACTACATGAATGATTAGTATAAAGGCACTCATAATTCTATCACTTCCAATCAGCACAGAGGTCCTCCACATGATGTAAGAACCTGACATGGAGGGCCTCCCCATGTTCTCACCAGCTCTAGTGGAGGTCCTACCCACTACAACATTCTTAACTATGGATGTCTCCCCGAGCATTTATCAGTTACTACGAAGGTCCTCCCCTACCCATGCTACTCACCACAGAGTTCCTCCCTATGTCTGATCCGGTATATGCCTAGGTTCTCCTGTCACATAATCTTATCAACATGTAAGTTCTTCCCACTCCCACATTAGTCCAAAGGAAGGACATCCCCACTTCAATGACAATAGGTATGGAGGTCCACCCTGTATCCTAAAAAACCAAAGTGGAGGTCCTCTCTATGAAATCAACCTACAGTACAAAGGTCCTCCTTATTCCCAAAACAGTTACCCATCCGGATGAACCATCCTAGAGTAAAATGGAGAACCATTTCTACTGAAGGGATAAATATGGGAGGCCCCTAGTTTTCAAAAAACCTATTGGCTTCTCTAATCCTAAAGTTGAGTGGTACATAATGATGGAGGCTTCCCCCAATCTTCTATATTAGAGTCTAGGGAAAGACCATGGAGTAGGAGTTTCATCATTCCGAAAGGGGAGGTTCCCCAGATCCCTAAATCCATTCATAGGTACATGCAATTTGAGGAAGATTTTCCTCCCGAACAAGTTCTTGTTGTGAATTGTTTACTATCATCGCCAATTTCATTTTCTACCTCAACACGATATCACAAAGATTTGTTTTGTGGATTGGTGGATGAAGAAAACATAGCAGATCCACCACCAATTTCCACTACATTCACGCATGAACTAGTGGTCAACACCCTATTCTATAGGGACATAATGCTGTGGTCATTACTATATTAATGATACGACCCAGTGAGTAGTGACCTATTACATCACACAACATTTTCTCCATCGACCATTCCACCACCATAGTGGCCCACGTTAGTTCAATTTCTATTTTCTTACCTATCCACAATTGAATAATGAGGCAATGGAGAGTCATATCTTGCTTTTGAATAGAGAATATTGTAGGACACTCTTGGCAAGAATTTGTAGTCTGAGATGTTTTGGTTGATTGTTATTCCCAAATTCGATATCTCGGAGGTGGTTACCCTATACAAGGTCATGTGTTTCTTCTAGACCATGTTTCTGATACATTTACTCCTTTGAAATTTTCAGTTGACTTATACAAAGAGCCATGATCATTGAAATGAAATTGTACAGCAGTGTTGCATGGTTGAGTTAGAGGATCTTCATGTGGCTCAACATCCAATATCATCAGGATATCACCGAACCCTTTTGCGATGATGTGTTCAAAGCCTCACCATGCTATGTATAATTTTTCAAGGGGAAACCCCACAGGTTCAGATTCATGGACTGGCTAATTATGTTTCTCTCCAATTCATTCCCATCCTATGAAAACCTGACATATTAGTTGATATCGAGGATATGCTGCCAAGTGTAGTCACATTGAATATGGATAGCCTTAATCTTCTCAAGGATAGGGATAATGAGTTAAGGATTGATGAGTATTACTCGTCCCCGAGTAGCATAGTACCATGTGGGCACTCTTATAAAAATCATCACTCGCCGACAAAGGAATATTTTTGGCCTTGTGTTTCCCCTGGAATCGTTGCCCTTGGGTCGAGACGCCAATAAATGTCAGGACCAAACTAGGACCTCTAATCCCTTTGACCCATCTAATTTAGTATAGAAGATGGAGGTTGATCCCTTCAAGTCCACTTTTCTCTAGTAGATATTAGAACATAAGAATTTAATTAATGATATCCTTGTTGAATGTGTTGTAGAGAATCGTTTGGACTACGGTGGTCCTCTATAAAACCATTTCCCTCCTCTTCTAGGGAATCATGGGTACCCACAATTGCTCGTTGTCTAGTTGCCTATGATTTGTCCTGATAATCCCGAGCATGCTGAAAGGGTAGATAGTAGAGGCTATGGAAAGTGAATATGGTATTTATCATTGAATATACCTGATTTTCATGAGAAAAATCCTCAAGACCCAGTTCAAATGAATCCTCTAGTAAATCCACATGCCTCTCTAGCTTCTCCACAAGTTGTCGAGCCTTCCTATCATTTTGATGATACCATCAATGTAATGGTGGTCAGGGATCCTCAGCTAGATTGGAACCCACACCAAGAAGACTTGATGATCGCTCTCATTTCTCTCCTTGATTCCCTTTAGATGTGGCAGGTGGTGATCCCACCTGATGGTAATTTGTATCCAGTATGGGTGAATGAAAAGAAGTCAGCCCCATATTTTGGGAATCCTACCTTCTCCCCTTTCGACGGGATGGGAAACCCAATACAGCATCTAGACCACTTTATTTCAAGGTGTGGACCCTTTTTGGGAACTCCAACATTGAATGATGTATCCAAGATCCTATGTTTCATATTTAAGTGGAATGTGACTATGTTTTTCTGGTACAACCAGTTACCCATTTGGTCTATCACTAGTTAGGAAGATATTCGAAGGCAATTTCATTATTAGTTCAACTCCACCATGAACAAGACAAGTATTTATCACCACTTCAAGTGCAAGAAATGACCAGATGTATGGGAATAGAATTTGTCAACAAGTGGAAGGGCCTCGTGTAATCACTCAACATGTCGGTGACTCATGATTTGATACTAAACAAGTGAATAGGGATTGTTAATACTGAATTGGTTCCCTCCCTCATCACTCAAAATTTCCCATGTGGGTTTTGGGATTTTTCTGATAAGTCTCAGTGCCTAGAGGAATCTTTTCAGCGGGCTAACTAGACACATTTTTTTACTACATATTTTGTAAGAAGATATTCCAGGGATAAAGCTACATCCATTGTAAAAATAGAGGAACCTGGGTATCTAGATCTGAAATTTGAAGAGCCTCCTCCATGGGCTTGCTGAGGGAAACAGCCTCACGTCTAGCCTTAGGCTCAACATCATCCAGAACAGAATCGGCATGTGTAACCTCTTAACTCACCTCCACCACCTCGGTAGAGAAATCAGTTTCCAGACCCTTTAAAGGATTCAACCTCTTATCAGGGTTTGGCTCCCAGAGTTCCCACTACAAATAGGATAAATTAGAAAAATGAGGCTCGGGTTCCTGGTTATTTCTGCAGTGCCCTTGATTAGGGGATTCTGAAACATCTAGAATGTAGGTTACCCTAAGATATTGATTTCGTAGATCACCTCAACTAATACCCTTATCAAATGTTCATCGGTTATACCATCAATTAATACTATTTATTCAAGGACTGGATCCAATAATAGGATGATAACAATGTAGTCAAACTTGTTCCTTCCATGGCATAGGTGGCGTGCATCTCTACAAAGCCTGATAGCAACAGTGAAGGTAAATAGAAGTTGGTCTCCAGTTGTGGGTCTCGAAAGTGTGAAGATTGGTTGGATTGTAGGGAATTTTATCTCATACATGGTGTCATCCATGCTTGTTCGAATCAAACCAAGATTTTTTATGTTTTCATAACTCCTCCAGTTGCTACTTCTATATCCACATCTCAACCCTCTACCCCTATGAAAATCTGACAATGATGCTACAAGGTAAAGAAAAGTGCACAATCTGTACTAAATCCATATCAAAACCTCAACAATTTCATGCCTCTAGGAATGGGAATATCCCCTACATACAACCATTATTGTAAAATTCCTTAGATTATGAGTAAAAGTATGCCTCTGTGAATACTATAGAGATTTTGGATCGTTACCTGGTCCCTAATGAGAAATATTGTCAAGATGGTCCTCTAAACATTCCACTTCGATGCCATCATCAGCAAGGACATGGCTATGTGAATGATTGGAATTCCTAGGAAAATGATTCAGGCCATGTCATGCATGCTGCTGAGACTAGACAGTAGGTTTGAAAAAAGTCTGAACAGGCGTCTCCCTTTCATCCTGTCATGTCAAATTCACAACTATCGTCGTTCGTGATACACAACCTGGAAAAGACACTGTAATCATGTCATAATCGGTCGTTATATGTTGTTTCTAGCACTTAATCATCTATTACTCAGCTATTAGTAATGTTTCAAAGCTCATCTACACATTCCCATCACTAGAAATATTCCACTGGTTCGACCAACAATGCTCATCATACCTCCTACCATAGAGAAACCCCCAATAAGATGAAATGTGAGCCTAGCATTGAAGTATAATGTTCCGAAGAATATTTCCAGAATTTTTGGAAATATCTTGATCCTTGAGGACCTTTAAATCTTAGAAGAAATGTGTGAATCCCTTACAATGGATTTGAAAATCCCCTTCTAGTTTGAGATCGAAGTAGTAGCCATAGAGGCCTTCCATACTGAGGAAGTCGAGTGAATGTAATGTAGGACCATCATCTCATTATTGGAAGGATATGGAGGTTCTATACCCATTTTACATCACTGGCCAGATCAATTTTTTGTAATTCCTTTATTATCTCATCTATATAGGTTTCAGGATCAATCTCATCCCAACATGTATTTTCCTCAAGCTAGGACTGACTGAAGTAGATCTAAGTCCCTCGGACTTAAAGATTCAAGATTATCACTAGATGGAGAAAATTATGTTTGGTATAATCCTCCTAAAGACTGTTTTCAATGGCCTGGTTTTAAGAACTAAATTTATTGTGGTCTTGTAGGATACATCATACAATATGTTAATGGGTAGACCTTGGCTCCATCTATAGGAAGTAGTTACCTCCTCATATCATCAATGCCTAATGTGCTCCCTCAACGGTCAAGTGGGTGTACTACAAAGGGACACATATCATTTTTCCTCTTGATAATACTACTATTTGGATGTTTATTTTTACATGATAAAGGATAAAAGGGTTCATTCTAATGAATTTCAGAACACCGCTATTGTAGATGACCCATGGATGGATTTGGATGATGCTTTCATCCTCCTGATTCAATTGGTGGAGGCTACAATTACAGACTTGGGACATTGCCTCATTATCTCTGAGATGATATGAAGACATGTTCCTTGGTTCAAAGAAGGTTGTAATATTTCCTTATATTCCTATACAGGATAGGATAGAGTGATACCAGAGCCTCTAACCCCATTAAGGTATCGCGGGTTTTTTCCCATGGCTTAAGTAGTATGCCAAACCTTCTTGTTTCACTAGGCCAGGCTAAGTCAACATAAACTGTCCCACCACAATCCATATTTCTATTTTCTAATGACACTTTAGGTAAAGTTTGAACTGAAGCAACTCCAAGGGGTTACAAAAACCAACCAACTAAGAATCCCTCCAACTGCACCACCCCTCCCATTGAAAATGATTTGGAATATTCTCTTCCTTCCTTCAAAGATGGCATATACACCATTTTTCATGAGTTGGTACAGGTGAATCTGGGCATTGAGATAAATCAGATATTGACAATAATCCGTGAAGATATTCTTATAGAGGAACAGAATTAGTATGTGGACTTATTGATACAGCATTGTGATGTGTTTTCTTATGTTTATGATGAGATTCTAGCACTTGAACCTCAGGTCCTCATCCATCATCTTTGCCTCCAGATAAGTCATTGTGGGTTCAAGCAGCCTCCCAGGAATATGCACCTGTATCACGATGCTATGGTCGATGCCAAAGATGATAATCTCATTAATGAAAACATTTTAAAGGATGTTCAGTACCCTAGGTGGTTGGACTACATCATTCCCTCTAGAGAGAAAAATGAACAGATCATAGTCAACATCAAAATTCAGGATCTCAACTGCCACTGCTCGAAGGATGATTTTACACTTCTGATGATGGAGCTACTGATTAATGCCACTACTAGGTTCCAAGATCTCTCCTTCATCGATCGGTATTAAAGGTATAATCATATTAGGATGGCCAACAAATATGATGAATATACTAACTTCAGAGAGATGTAGGGTACATTATTTTCTTATGTCATTCTTTTTGGTATAAAGAATACATAAACCACCTATTAGTGTGCCATGTACCGAATCTTCAAACTGATCCACCGGAAGATAGTGGAATTCTACATTTACGAAATGGTGGTCAAATCTTGTGAACATTAGGACCATCTTATAGATCTTGAGAAATTTTTCAGATTCCTTCGTAACCTCCATCTAAAGATGAACCTCTTGAAATGATCTTTAGGGTTGACCTATATAATGTTATTTGGTTTGTTTCTAGATATAATGGCATAAAGATTGACCTAGATAATATCAAGGATATAATCCAAATATTCCCTCTAAACAACCTCTAAGAGTTGTGAGTCTTTTATGGATACATAACCAATATACGTCAATTCATCGCAAATCTAGCTAGAATGTGTAAACCTTTTTCCAAACTCATGAATAAAGGTTACATATACCAGTGGGATGAAGAGTACCAGAAAACTTTTGAGGAGATAAAGAAGTATCTATTGTAGCCTCCCATTATGATGACACCTATATTCAACAAGAAGCTGGTACATTATGTGACCACCCTAGAATGATCCCTCATCACATTGATCATCTAGAAGAAAAAATAAGGTACATAGAAAATTTTGTACTATCTTAGTCGCATTCCCCTTTATAGAGAGTTTTTATGTACTCATATTAAAAATATTTCCCTCGCTCTCATTTTCATAGTGAAGAATCTATGAAACCACCTACAACATCAGAATATAAAACTGGTTTACCACATGGATCCATTA